>CM028341.1:3187247-3787247 GCA_016647705.1 Eucommia ulmoides
AGTTATCGCAAATCACCAAAAAGAGAGAGAGACAGAGAGAAAATCTTATAATAATAAAGGGAGAGCTTATAAGAATTGAAATTCTAACTACATCAAAGTAAAAAAAATCCAATACCTAATTGATAAATGCATATTAGCAAGAATGCACCAGTAAGAATCGCTAACCCCAATCTACTATTAACTGTATTAGAATCACAACGGGAAAACATTTAATAGCCCTACAAACAGCCATACACACACAACTATCGCAAAATATGCTTAAATCTAATATTCGAAAATTATTTTGAAATGAAAACAATCAGTAATTATTGTACAAATTTGAAGAGAGGGAGAGGGAGCACTTAGAGTTGGTGAAATGGGTGAAGAGGGCAAGAGATGAGCCATGATCGTCATTCGACACCAGCCCATGGGCACTTGCCGCCTCCACCCTGAGCTTAATATTGTTCATTATCAATACAAAAGGAATTGGAATTGATATTTGTTTATGTTCGGTGACATGGAATTGAAGGTTTGGAATTGGAATTGAGAATTAATGTAGGTAAATTTTCAAATTTTTATATGCGTTCATTTTCAAATGCAATTCGGAAACTCCAATTTGCATTAAATCAAACCATAGCTACCTAAGTGGTTCTTGGAGGAACAAAAACTGACATTGAAGAGCAAAAACACTAAAGAAACACCACCTTAGCGTTTTTGTCCCAGATTTTTGTTTCTATTCCCAGGTCTATAGGAACAAAAACAAAAGTATTGTTACAATAATTAACACGCCAATTCTTCCCTCTCACCCCTAAGAGTAGAAGAACTGTGAAATAGGAAATAAATAGTAAACAAACAGGCGTTCAAGATTCGAGTTGATGTTACCGGTTTTACAGGAGCAAGGATCCAACGACAAATCTCATTATTCGGTGATGGTGGCAATGATTTCTTTATCTGAACGAAAACAAAAATGAACACCTTATAAATTAGTATTCATAGTTCTCATAATGCCGCCTACAAAAATAAATTATTAAATAATTGAAATTATATGAATTTAAGAGAGATTGCAGTTTTGTTCATACCATATACATCAAGAGAAACATCATAGTCATAGCTAGAGGCGATAAAAGGACCCCCTACAGTCCTACCAAGGTTAGTTCCACCGTGGTACAATTAAATATGATATTCTTGGAGAGAAAATAATAATAATAATTAATTTACCATGTAATAGTTATGAAAGATCCACCATTTTGTATGAATTCTGCATCTGAAAACGCCAGTGAAGAGATATTCATAGTTCTTAAAAAGCCACCTACAAAAATAGATTAAATAATTGAAATTATATGAATTTAAGAGAGATTACAGTTTAATGTATACCATATACATCAAGAGAAACATCATAGTCATAGCTAAAGGCGATAAAAGGACCCCCTGCAGTCCTGCCAAAGTTAGTTCTACCATGGTACAATTAAATATGATTTTCTTGGAGAGAAAAAAAAAAACAAATAATTAATTTACCATGTAATAGTTATGAAAGATCCACCATTTTGTATGAATTCAGCATCTGAAAATGCCAGTGAAGAGGTCCTTCAAATTCAATAAACCTGCCCAAAATTATTTATCGTGGTTTTCTAATGTGAGTTTCATATCTGCATTTGAAAAGACACAATCGCAGGGAAAAAAATCAGTCAAATAAACAATTGAAATTTACCACCACAAGCAATTATTGAAGCTATAGTTGCAATTACTGTGTTCCAGACCAATAGAATAAAATAATAGGTCAATTATTAAAATGAAAATTAAGAATTAATTTAGAGTAAACAAATTATTAAATATAAGGAATAGTTTTTCAAATCAGTTAAGATGGTCCCTTGATCATGAATGATATTGACCCCTGCAACTTCAAAGAATTTGCTACAAAATTTAGATTAGAAAAACCTTTTTTTTTTTTTTTTGTCACGGTTAAAAAGAAAATAAAAAAAAAAGTTGATTTATCTGTTCCTTAAATCACTGAATTAAGCCACCTATTAAATTCACCATTATACTTTCACTTAAAAAAAGCCATTCACCTTTAATTTTCATCCCCATTTCCTCCAACTTGCAGTCAACTCACCTGATGAGTTACACATCTACCTCTCTCCATGGACATCTCCCTCCCTCCATTGATCACAAACACACACAAATGTGTGTCAGAATTGATATTTACACACACACGTTTACAGACAAAGATTAACTGAAGTCTGCAATTCAAAATTGATATTTGCATACACAAACACGCACAAAGAAGTAATTTTCATTTCTTGATTTTACAGAAAGAAGAAGAGATCAAATATGATGAAACACATAATAATAATAATAATAATAATAATAATAATAATAATAATAATAATAATAATAATAATAATAATAATAATAATAAACATTCAATAATGAATAGATGCACACACACCAAGCAATTTTTTTCTTTTTCATTTTTTTTCAAAAAGAAGAGGTTCAAGATGAAGATAACTGTATCTTTGAAGAAATTCCACAAAAGTACTCAATACAGTATTAGCAGCTAAAATTGATATCTCCATCCTCTAAATTCCACAAAGGCCCTAACCTATCACATTCCTTCTCTTCTATATGTCTAAAACAATATTCTTAAAAATAATAATTTAAAACCCCAATAATTTTTCAATTTTCAAAAATTATTTTCTAAAAGATGTTCCCACATGCCCATGCTTACACACCCAAATCAAGCACCCATGTGAAGCCCTCAATTCACAGCCCTCAATGTCCCCCAAAGGTAAAGACATTTGCCTTAAAGTTGCTGTTTCTCCTACCAAAAGCATGCCTTTACCAGCCTTGACCGAAATTTATGCATTCCAATATCAATATCCAAACCTCATTCCTCATTTATTGAAAATAACTTTTTTGCCTCAAAACCCCTTATCGCACATCTGTCTCTCTCTCTCTGAAATTTGAAAAAAAAAATGGATCATGAAGATGACCTTAACCTCAAAGCCACTGAGCTAAGGCTAGGTTTACTTTGAGGCGTTTCAGTAAAACCTGTTTACTTATTCATTTGAAGGAAGATCTAAAGAACAAAGTAAAAAAAGTTACCTATTTAGAGTCTCCCTAAATATCAGTAAAGCAGAGCATCAATCCTCCATGGCGCAGGTGTTTTCCTCAATCGATCTATGGTGGCCGGCGCCTCGAGTGCCCATCCGAAGATCAATGAAGAGATCGAAAGCATCCAGATCTGACCACGGTCGTCGTACGCCATCTAGATCCGACCACACGCCATTTAACGCCGTCCAGATCCGACCACCGACGTCGTCGCTCGGAGATGCTGTCGTCGCGAGGGATAGAAATGGTTGCTAGAGGGGCCGGCGAGAGAGAGAGAGAGACCCTTACCACTTGAGTGAAAGTGAGAGATAAAGAGAATGTGGAGTGAGAGAGAGAGAGAAGCACAGAGTGTGGAGTGAGAGAGAGAAGTGTGATTTAGCTATGGAGACCGTTGGGTATTTGTTAGGTAGTATGATCTGAACCGTCGGATCAAAGAAGGATCTAAAGGATGAAAATGTCTCTTGGGGATAATATATCTCAGTCCTTGGATATGAGATCCAAGGGCCAAAAATGTTTCCCGCCTAAAAATGTCTTTTGCTACTGTAGCAGACATTTTCAATTTAGGTTGTGATTTATATTATAGATATATATACATACATATATTCATACATATCCACGCACGGCAGAGAGAAGGGAGAAGGATCGAGATAAATCGAGAACGGAGAAGGAGGAATAGTAGGTCGGTGAGGTTTGGCTATCTTTCTTTCAGCATTTATATATAGACTATTAACTCACGATTAACTTAGACCTAGTGTTTCTCTCCATGAAAACCCGGTGTTACTCGTAAAAATCATATGTTGGGGATGTGTGTTGGTAACTCATCGGTTAGAATTGATGGTTTGTTTAATCCACTGCGGAAGATTAGGGTGCTAGATTTTTGAGTTGAATATTACCAATTGGAGGTCAAAGATTGTGACGTGACAAAGACAGCGATCTGATCGAGAGTAGAGAAAGGTAGGCAGAGCATCTCCATATTGTGTTGCTGATGTTGCAAGAAAAACATTTGTATGCCAAACACAATAAACATGAGTTTTGGTTGGATCGAGTGATAAATTTAGGACATGTGATTTTGTAAAATAATATACACTTGAATCCCACTGGAAGTCACAGCTGTGGTGTAATGGGAAGGCCAAAAAGTGTAATTGGAACTCAAAAAAATTTGAACTGGTAGTGATTGTAATTGCCTTGATGTTTAGCGACATTACCTGTATGATGAAATTTGTGAGATATGCACTGACCACCAGAGTTGGGAATAGTTGTTTAATTGCAAAGGAGCTAAATCTGAGGAAGATGTGTTGAATTTCAGTCATATCATCTATTAGAATTCAGGAAAGGCCAATGGTATAGTGAATATTTCTTATCGGAAATCGGTAAGTTGGTTGTCTATATTAATTTATGGGTTGAGTTGAGACCCTTGTAAGTTTAGCTGGCGGTTGGTCAGATGGCAACACTGTTTGTGTTTTTGGTTTGAAACCGACATTGATCGATTGTGTGGTAGAAGCGCAGAAGTCGGATGTCCAGTTGGGAAAAATTAGAGAGAAAATGGAAAATGGTCAAAGAGCTAACTATCGTGTCAGAAATAATGATAAAGTCTTGATGATTGAAAATAGATGGTGTGTTCCTAGTGATACCCGTTTGGCAAATGATACCTTAAAAGCAGTGTATAGTTCGAAGTGCATAGTGTAATATACGCGATGCCCCCGATAGTATCGAACGGTATCGAGATTGTGTAAGTATCATCGGAAGATTGAAATGGAACGGAAAATGGTAGAATTGGTTGCCAGGTGTCTTTTCTGTTAGCAAGTTAGGGTTGAGCATCAATATCCATGTGGATTATTTCAGTCTTTATCTATTCCAGAATGGAAATAGGAGCATAGTACGATGAATTATGTTTTGAAGGTGGAAATTGGATTTTGAATTATACGTTCGATAAGTATCGGTTGCTCTCGATTAAAGATGGAAATTGAACATATTTTGATAAATTAAAGTATTATTTACCTGTCGCCGACATATTCAAAAAGTTAATGGTGACTTTTATATATTTACCGTCGTACAATTGGCATGTGGAGGTTAGTGAGATTTCATGGGAAAAAGGATAATTTGAATGTTCTTGAGTTGATATGTACTCATGATACAATATTTTACAGTCGGTAACTAATGACTTTAGAGATGTATCAAAATTTTGTAATTAGGATGTATATATATCCTTCGATTCATATTTATACGTGGATATATGTTTGAAGCATGTTTGGTAGATTGAAATAGAATTGAAGCACGTGACCTTGTCAGAGACTTGATTAAATGTGGAGGTATGAAAGGAATTCTTATAAATGACTCGGTTGATGTATTTTGAGACGTAGTAATGTGGTTTGGTAATATCTATGTGTTTTGAGGGACATTGATATGATTTGGACGTGATTCAAAAACTTTTTATGTGATTCTCGTGTATTGCAAAAAAAATAAAATAATAATAATAATAATATTAATTAACGGTAATATTAGAAAACGTTTATAAGAGTATTGAAGTTCTGAGGTAGATATTAAGGTTGAGGATTTTGAGCTATCTGTACTTATGAGATTGCATATGAGATTGGTTGTGAGTATTGTTGGTTTAAATATTAATTGGAGATATTGTGGCGAACTGAATGGATAAATGTTGGTTATGAGAAAATTACTGAGATCGTAGACTTGTTAGAAATAAGATAGACCCAATTCACTGCAACTACCGTGATATTTTAAGAATATATTGTATTATATTGTTATTGATTGTGATTTTATCAGAGTAGCGCAACGGAAGTGTTAGAAACATGAGACAAGTGGTTGTCTATGTTAAGTGTTACCAACCAAAGTGCACCCTATTTGTTGGATATCGTGATGACTATTGCGAATGAAAATATTGTGATGTTGGAATGACAATTGACGGTTATGAATTATGGGTGACTTTCGGATATGGGACCCTACATAGAAAACAGTGTTCTAGAATCATATGAGACGAACGAGACCGTGTGGTGCAAATCTGACGTATTGTTGGTTTGACGAAAATTTCGGGACGAAGTTTCTTTTAGGAGGGAAGATTGTAAGACCCCAACCTTTGACTTACATATAATTTAAACCGCGTTTTAAATATTCCAAAAATACCGGGGTGGATTGCGATATTAATTATGTGAATTAAAATTTTAGGGGATAAATTGTAATTTTCTTAAACATTAAAATTTAGAATAAATCTAATTACTATCCAAACTAAAATGAAGGGAGGTTTGTACAAAATTTATTTATAAAATTATATATATAGATAGATAGAAGTGGTGGAAATTAGGGCCACTTGGCCGGCCCTTATTTGTCAATAAATATATATGTATATATATATATATATATATATATATATATATATATATATATCCATACAGACATTCATACATATCCATGCACGACAGAGAGAAGGGAGAAGGATCGAGAGAAATCGAGAGCGGAGGGGAGGCAATAGTAGGTTGGTGAGGTTTGACCATCTTTCTTTCAGTATTTATATATATATACATACATATGGACAGAGAGGGAGACAGACACAGCAGAAGAAAAAGAAAGAGAAAACAGAGAGAGAAGAGGGTCCATTCGGAAGGTGGCCGGTAGTGGGTTGCCGTTCGGCTGTGAGGAAACCGAAAAGAGAGAGAAGATTGTTCGCTTTGGAAGGGTGTGTTTTCGGCAGTAGTTCGTTGGGTGAGAGGATCCATGTGTGTGTGTGCGCTCTGTTCAGCCGGCGATCATGTGGGTATGTGGGTGTGTGTGCTTGCTTTGTTTGTGTTCCCTGTTTTCCATTTCCGTTTGGTAATGCTATGATGGTGCGTGTGTGCTGCCATGTAGTTGTGTATGGATGTTGTTCTGTTCAAATTTTTGGGTCGACGGCAAGTGAGAATTAGAGAGAGAGAGAGAAGTGGGTATGTGTGTGTTGTCTGTTCTCCAGTAGGGGTGGCTGCCCCGGTGGTGATCCGTTAAAGGGGGGTGTATGGGTGTGTGTTCTATGTGTTCGTTTGGTTGTGAGGGTGTCACCGGAGTTTGGCCGGTGGTGAGGGTAGGTTAGAGAGAGAGAGAACAGTGCATATGTGTGTGTGTGTGTGTCTGCAGTAGGTGGGTGTTCTAAGGGTTACGGTGTGTGTGTGTGGTATCCATTAGTGTGTTATGTGTGCATGGTTTTGAGAAGGAGGGTGATCATCGAAGGAGAGAGAGAGAGAGAGAGTGACGGTAGAAAACAGGGGAGCAAGTGGAGGAAGTTCGCCTTGGCGGAGGAGGAGCAAAACGCAAGTAGAAAGGAACTAGGGTGTGTTCGCCTAGGCGGAGGAAAATCTTGCCTAGGCGGAGGAGGATCAGTACGTCATAACTGAAGGATGGAGGGAGGTTCGCTAAGGCAGTGGGTTTTGCGCCGAGGCGATGGGAGCAAGAGCAAAATAAGAAAATAAAAATAAAAATTAGGAGATCGACAACCGTTTCGGAGCGAGTAATGTTTCTCGTTAATTTTTATGATTTGTTAAATTAGTTTTCTAGCTTTAAAATATCGAAATGGCGATAATAAAGGATGGGACCGCTCTAAAGTTTATATAATAAACCATAACGGAGCGATACTAGTCGAATAATTATATTTTATAATAAAACGCGAGGAATAGAAAATTACGGAAATTAGGGTTGCATGACATGATTAGTTTGTTTTTACATAAAATATTAATTTATACCCTGTCACTAATAGGTTCGCGGGCACCGGAGGATCGGTAGAGCATAGACGGTAAAAACGTTTTGGAGCGGATTTCCAAGTGAGTGTACTGTCTTCTTACCAAAAATCTATTTTTATATATATATATGATGGGAAAATGTGTTTGCTTAAGAATTGGACGAATTTATAACTTATATGGATCAAGCGGTTTTGGGAGAGTTGGGTAACTTGGATTTTCGTTGAATTACGTTGTTTGTTTTAGAAAGTTGAAAAATGATTTGTGGAAATCAGTTGGTTTTTGAAAGAAGGTGAAAAACATGATTTTTGGATAAATTGGTTTTAAAAATAGAGGTTGATTTTTGTGATTGACGATATTGTTGTGACGATGACATTGACTTTGTCTGCTTCGACAGAGTGGTGATTATTTGCTTCGGCAGAGCGGTGATTTTCTAATTATTTGTAGTTTGACAATGATATTATTGATTTGACGATGTTGGTGGTTAGACTATGCTATAGTATTATGTCATGTCCGGAGGGTAGTCTGGCTGGAGGTTGTTGATATTATGTCCTGTCCAGAGGGTAGTCCAGCTGAAAGTTATTGATATTATGTCCTCCGAAGACGTCCGGTAGGTGATTATCTGCGTAGTTAGGTCTGCTAGGAAGTCATATCCTACGGATGGTACGGTACCATTATAACTCCCGATCGTAAGGTTAAAACGATCACTATGGTTAGCCAGTGAGTGGTGTGGTGGTGTGGTGTTTGAGATGTGGTGTTTTATTATATAGGGTGATTGTTATTATTTTATACTGATGGTTTTCATATATTTGATATATATATATATATGATAATTCTAAATGGTAAGAAGAATGAGTTTTCTCGTAGTATATAATTTTTACACTACTGTTCAAAATGTGCTTGTTTATACGTGTTAAACTTGATCCATTTAAATGTTGTATTATGTAAAATGTTATTATTTTAAAATATTTTTATTAAGAAGGTAGTACACTCACAGGTGAAGCAATTAGGAGTCGGTCCCCTACTGGCACTAAGTGGAGTCATATAGGAGTTTTGAGCAAAACTGTCAGAGGTGAATCATATGAGAGATTATGTATATCCTATATAGACGATTGTATAGTGATGTATGCATATTGTAATATATTAGTTGATTGAATGTAATAGGTGATGTCGTGTTGTCGTCACGCTGGCCCCGGGATGACAGGTGTCCGGGACGGGTCGTGACACCTATAATTCATATATGTTTACGATTATTAATTAATTCTATTTTATTGTGATTATGAGATATAATCAACACAATATGCTCATCCCTTTCTCTAATTCACATGTAACTCCTCATTTCTCTATATCATACAAATTATATTATATATATAAGTGAGTGGAAAACATATGGCTGTTTTGGTGGTGTTTTTTTTTTTTTTTTTTTTTTTTTTTTTTTTTTTTTTTTTATGGCCAAAATCACTTCCTTAATTAGTAAGTTTTTGAGAAATTACACGTAATACTCCATAATTATAAAATAATTTATATTAAATTGAATAATTACATTTAACTCCCAAATATATATCATTAGTTTACAAAACGACCCAAAATATTAAAATAATATTTTCAAAAATATAAATTTAACATTTGACTCCAAAAATTATTAAGTATATATTAATACCACAGGTTCACAAAATCGTCTTAAAAATATTAAACTTATATAAAATAATATTTTTTTCAAAAATATAAATTTTCGGATATTATAATAATATAACAATGCATTTTTTCATCTTTGTAACGCATATAATATTGAATATAACATGAAATTTTATACAACACTTAAAAAACGATTGGCATCTCATTTTAAATGTTAGAAGGTTCTAACTTAAAATCATATCGTGCTAAATAGAGTAACTTTTTTTATTTATATAATGGTTTGGGAACTCTCAAATAAGCGATGTGGGATATGAATCTAATACCCGCCCTTGAGTGCAACCCCCGGTTTGCACGAATGATTTAACTACGTGTGAATGATGAGAAATGTGCAACCCCCGGCTTGCACAGATGATTTGACTACGAGGAAATGAGAGACCCATAACATTGGCTTTGATACCATGTTAGGAGGTTCCAACTTAAAATTACATGGTGTTAAGTGAAGTAACTCCTTTGATTTATATAGTGGTTTGGGAACTTTCAAATAAGCGATGTGAGATAAGAATCTAACATTAAAAATAGTGAAACAAAGATCATTCTAGTATCAATGAATGATGGACCAACAAAGATAATCGGAGAGATATCTAAAAAAATTTAGAAATGTTTTTCCAACTCAAATTGATGTGTAACTGTTCGTTCCACAAATTTAAGGAGTGTATATATGAAAATAGTGACTAATTTGGATTAAAAGAAAACAACACAAGGACAAATCAATCCATATTTGTTATTAGGATCACTCAATTTATTAAAATACAATTGGGTTTATTCAATAATTTAAATACCTAATCAGGATCATATGGTAAACATAAACATAATATTATCTTGTAAGGTGAATGTTCATTTTTTATTTATTAACAAAAAAATAGTCAATATGTATTTCCAAATGTAATATAAATTAAAATGATAAAATTATAACAAAATTGATATAATGTTGAAAATTCAAGAATATAATAGTAAGCAAAAGTAAATATAAATACTAAGAAACATATAGAAATGGATAAAACATTTATTTTTCATTAATCTTTTGGCGGGAGCTCAACTCCTCAATGAGAGAAGTCAAACCAGAGTAGGAAGAACCACCTGCTTCAACAGCTTCCATGGCCGCCTCCTTCAGCGCCGCCGCTCTCCGCCTCATTTCTTCTCCCTCCATTATCTCCTTCACCGCCTTCTCCACCGCTTCCCTCTTCACTCCCTCCGTCTCTCCTTGGTTCCACTCCTTGGCTCCGATCTGAACTCCGATCTTCAGAACGTCCGTCACCAGCTTCTCGTTGCGGAATTGCTCTGCAAACACCGGCCAAGTCACCATCGGAACTCCGGCGCAGACTCCTTCAAGAATCGAGTTCCAGCCGCAGTGAGTCACGAATCCGCCGATTGCTTCGTGGTCGAGAATCAACATCTGGGGAGCCCACCCTCGGACGATCAGGCCCTTCCCCTGAATTCTCTCCTCGAATCCATGGGGCAACCATTTCTGCTCCTTCTGTTCTTCGTTTTTTTATTTTCTCACCACCCAGATGAACTGTTGGCCGGAGGATTCAAGACCGGCGGCGATTTCGTACAGTTGGGCATCGGTGAATTCCGACATGCTTCCGAAACAGACGTAGAGGACGGATTTGGGTTTCTTCGAATCAAGCCATTGAAGACATTCTTGTTCGTCGATGGCGGCTTTTTTTCCTCTCTCTGCTTTGTCTTCGATTCCTCTGTTGCAGAGAGAGACCGGTCCGACTTGCCACACCGTTCTTCCGATAACGTTTCTGTAGTGATCGGCGTAATCTGGTTCGAGTGCATAGAAGGTGTTTGATATAATTCCGTTACTAGTTTTCTCCGCCTCCCTCAACAGTGGTATCAGTCTGGAGAAGTCCGTGTCGGTATCGTACCGGTCAAACGGCGGCAACTCCGTTCTCGTCATCTTTATCTCGTGCGGGAGCTCCGGAAGGACAACGGGTTCGGAGTCCGACGTGACATGCCGGAACGGCTTGTGGATCCTCAGAGCCTGCCCCGCGCAGAGCGCGAAGAAACTGGACCCGTGAAAAACCAGCCTCGGGACGCCGTACTTCTCCGCCGCCTCCGTCGCCCAAGGGAAAACCATGTCGGCAACGAGACAATCCGGACGGTGGTCTCTCAGCACACGCTCCACTGGCTCCCGGAACAACCCCATGGCAGCCAAGAATTTTGGCAACATGTCCTCGGAGGTGATTTGGTCAGCGCTCTAGCATCCTTCCGGCAAGCCGGCGGCAACCGCCGGAAAATCAAAGATTTTTAAGCTGATTTCCAGACCCAATTGGTTGGACCTCTGGATTGATTTGGAGAAAACAGGGGCGTTGAGAGGGGTGGTGATGATGGTGGTTTTGACACCCCTGGAGGAGAAAAGCTTGGCCATGTCCAGCGTCGGAATCATGTGGCCGTGCACCATGAACGGGAAGAAGACAACATGAAGCTGCTTACCCATTTCTCCTTTGAATTACCAGAAGAGAGAGAGGGAAATTTCTTGTGTGGTGGATGATGAGATGAGAGGTTGTGTGGAAGTATGATTTGAATTTATAGTACAAGAAAATTGAGGTTGAAAAGATTACAATAATCAACAAATGAAAGTTATTCAAAAGTCATATATATTGACTTGTCAAATATCAAACAAAATTCGGGATAATACCACCTAGACCTCTTTAATTATAGTGAAATTTTACATATATCTCCCTACCTTCAAAATTATCACGGAGATCCCCTGCCGGAGTTTTTTTTTAATGAAATGACCATTTTACCCTCAATTTTATATGAATTGTTTTAGTAATCAAATATTGTTATGAGAAATTATATTTATATGTCAATGACAAACTTAATTTTTTTTTCTTCTACTCCATTGCCCACTCATCACCACAGCCTCCACTCCGATGACGATGGCCACGCCACCTTCCATTGCCCACACCGATACCGGCCACCTTCCACCGGTAACCACGATGCCACCACTACCGACATTCAACCGCCGACCACATCGTTGACAACGTGGTCATCTTTGTCCAAATCTATTCTTGACCGTTCCTCATCTGGTTCTTACGCCAACCGAACCAAGCATCACCACCACCAAACAACAACACCAAACCAAGCATCACCACCGTCGAACAACACCACCAAACCAAACAACACCACCGCCGTCCTTGATCGTCGTCTCCATCCCTCAATCGTCACTTAGCTCCATCCCCATCCTCATCACTTGTATTGACAATCGTAATCGCAACCCCAAATCGAAAATCCGGATATCGCAATCCTAAACCCTAAATCGAAGGTCAAGATTTGGAACGATGGTGTTGTGTGGCGGCCGTCGACGACAACGAAGTGGATGATGAATGGAACAATGGCATGGTGGCCAATCTCTCTCTTTAAACCAATCAAACGGTAGCCAATCTCTCATGTTGTTGGGGGTTGAAATCGAAATCGAAAGTCGTAGGGGTTTGATTTTGATTTCTTCTTTTTCTTTTTCCCTTCGATTCGATGGTGTTGTTCGGCAGTGAATGTGTTCAGTTCGAAGATGGTGTTGTTTGTTTTGGTTGTTTTGTTTGGCGGTGTTGTTCAGTGGTGGTGTTCATTTTTGTTGTGTTGTTCGACATTATTGTTGTTCATTTTGGTGGTGTTCGACGGTGGTATGTTTTTTGTTCGACAATGTTGTGTTGTAGAAATGGTCCTTGGTGGCGATGGTGGTGTTCCTTTGGTGTTTGGCGGTGGTGGCGTTCGGCGACGGTGGTGTTCGGTTGGGCGGTGTTGTTCAGCGACAGTGTTGTTCTGGGATGGTGTTATTTGATTCAGCGGTTGTGTCCTACAGTGGTGGTTTTGGTGGTGTTCGGCGATGGGATTTGGTGGTGGATTTGGGGAGGAGGTGGTGGTGGGAGGGATGGGGATTTGGGGAAGATGAAAAACGATGAAGAAAACTCAAGGCTTTAATTACAATATGTATCCTAAATGTCTTATGAAGTTTTATTTTGAACCATTATATTTTTTAATACAGGGGTAATATAGTCTTTTTACTTTGCCAACATGGTCAAAAATTAAAAATTGACTTTTCAAAAGGCATTTTCGGAATAAAAAATGACCTCGGGGTTTAGGCATCCTTTGACTAAATAGTTTAAGGGGTGTCGCATGTAATTTTGAAAATTGAAGAGATTCCCGTGGTTTTGATCAAACGTTGAGGGGGTGTAAGTGGTATTACACCCAAAATTCTCCTTGGGTAAGAACTAAGAAGTATTATATATATATATATATATATATATATATATATATATATATATATATATATATATATATATATATATATATATTATTTATTTATTTTATACAAAAGTACAAGTGTCCAAACACATGTTAAAAAAATAAAAATAATTATTATATAGTCGTTAAGATATATATATAAATAGAAAAAAATGAACTTCCAATTAATATAATAAAAATTTTAGCCTTCAAATATTTTTAAAAATAGTTCTCTATTATTTGACCATATTTTTTTTCATTATTTACGTTCACAAAATTTACGAAAAAAAAAATATTCATGTTCTTTGTGTTATAATCATTTCACACTACTTTTTTAAAATAGTTGTGAAATATCCAAGGAAAAAAAAACTAAGATCACGAAAAACAAACCGGTGTAAACATTTCAGTAAACAACATGAACATTTACCAAGACAATCAAGAAACAACAAATCACGACATTAAAAATCCTCTGATATCAACAAAAACAAAACAATATGAACATTCATAAAAAAATAAAATAAGGGGTCTGAATGGTTATAAAAAACAAACTAATCAAACGAGAACAATCACCAAACGTGCACAAATCAACGAGTACAATAAAATCAAATATTAAAAAAAAAAATCATAAATCAACATTCACAGAACATTAAAATAAATTATAAGATCGACAAAAAAAAATTGGTGTGAATATTCACCAAACACCAAACTTAATAAAAAGCATTGATCCGGGAATGTCCATTGGATTCAGATCCAAATTTGAGAATGTTCATTAGTATATGATGAACAATAAAGGTCGTTCGCCGTTCCAAATCTGTGTACATTTACATCGGTCTGTGAATGTTAACGATAAAAACCCTAACTCGCCAACCATTAGAAGAAAAAAAAGGTTTGAAAACCCTAGCTCATGTCATTTTCAGCCCACACATCGTCGCCGCCGCCCACCAACCACTCAGATGTAGCGGTGGAGTTGGACGACCGATGATAAGTTGCCAATGGACCAGATCTGGAATTTTTTAGATCTGGAAAATTCTAAATCTAAGATTCTCACCAAATTTGGAAGAGAGAGATATGAAGAACGACTAAGAGAAATCGTTTATGAGATTGTCGGAGTCAAAGCGATTTGGCCCTTCCGAACGACTGAGAGAGATCGTCATTCCAAATTTGGCCCTTTCGATTGGCGATGAGATGGTCGTAGTCGATGACAAGGAATCGCAAGAGGGAGGATAGTTGTAGGGGTGGAGTTAGATGGTGGGCTAGTGTTTTCAACCACGGCGGTCAGTGGTCTTGCGATTGAGAGAGAGAAGGGAGAGAAAGAAATAATGGTCTTGCGGCTAAGATAAGAAGAAACGACTTAAATGAGAATTTGGAAATGCTAGGATTTCAGATATATATAGGGGTATAATTGTTTGTTCATTATTATCTTTAACTGTAAAAAGACTAAATAATAAGAGAATGATTAAATAATAATTTTTTTTGATTAAAAGGTTCATTGAGGAAAGAGAATGTAAAATTTGGCCTAAACAATAAAAAATCCAAAAAAAAAATATTATATGAAATTTCAGATTTATATAAAAATAAATAAATTATAAATTAACTAATAAAATATATATAATTTTAAACATAATTTTTTTCTCATAAATGTTTTATTAACTCATTCCACCCATCTATTTGATTCAAATTAATTTAAATAAGCGATTTAAAATTTATGCAAAAAATAAAATTTGAACACTTAAAGAATTATTAAGAACGGGTTGGGTGTCCAAAATGGTAAAACCGGGCACATTCATATGAAACTTGAGGGCTATCGTTAACTCAACTATTAAAATTGGTGAATTAGGGTAAACAATTTAGGAGTTATATGAAAATATTAAAATTTAACATTTAAAGAATTAAAAATAATTTAGGTCTCTAAGTGAGTGATCCAATTGACATGCAACTCGAGGATTGATATTACGTCAGCGATTAAGACGTGTATTAAAAAACGTAAATGAATTCAGTTAATAATTTTTTTTAATTCTATTTTTTATTTTCTATTTTTATTTATTTTTATTTTTATAAATATCATGCACATAAAAATAAAATAAACTAAAAAAAAATAGAAAACAATAAAAGGAGGAGAAAGAAAATAGAAAATGCAAAAAAATAAAAAATAAAGGAAAAATTATATTTTAAACCCTCTAGGTGTTGATATTTTTCTATATAGTCCCTCTCTGTTTGCGCATTTCATTTAAACTCTCTATATATAGGTACGTTTTTATTTGGTCCTTCCATCAGAAATTTCATCCAAAATAACAGAATATATGGGCAAAACAGTCTTTTTACTTATCTTTATTTTTTAATGATTTTTTTCCCTTAATTTTTTTCTCTCTCTCTCTCTCTCTTCCTTCTTCCTCCTGATCATCTCTTTTCCTCTTCCTCCCTCTCCCTCTCTCATTCATTTCACAGGGTGTGTTACACCCACTATTTTTAGGGGGTGTTTCACCCCTTGTTGAAGAGGGTGTTACACCCCCGTAACAGGGGGTATCCCTTGTTACGGGGGTGATTTCACCCCCCGTAACAGAGGCAGGCGGGGGAAGGGAGAGAGAATGAGAAGTCAAACAAAAGAAAAAAAAATTGATTAAAAAATATAAAATGACAATTTTACTCTCAAAATTCGGTTAGTTTTGACATAATTTCTGACAGAAAGACCGACTAAAAACGTGTTGATACCTAGAGGGTTTATAATGAAATGCGCAAATGGAGAGGAACCATATAGACAAATGTGAAGTTTAAAATGTAATTTTTTCAAAAATAAAAAGTGATAAAGTTGATGTCTACTAAATTTCAAAACGAGTTAGACCCGTAAAATAAAGGAGAGATTCTCTTTTAGTCTCTCCACTTTGTCTAATTACCAATATATCCCTTTTATTTCAAAAAATTATATTTTACTTACTTTTACTTTTGAACAAAATGATTTAAATTAACAATTAAAAATAGTTGTAGTTAAATTTTCATCTAATTTTTAGATGAAATAAATCAAATTATATTTTAATTTTAATTTAATTTAATTTTTTTATTATAAATATTTTTTAAAAATTAAATAAAAATAAAAGGACTATTTTATCTAAAAATTATATAGAAATTTAATTCCACCCAATTTTAAGCATGTTCCATTAATTTTTAAAAAAAATATTTTATTTAAAAATAGAAGTAGGTAAAGTATAGTTTTTAAAGTTGAAGGAGTAAAGTAATAATTAAATAAAATAATTGGACATAAAAGGTAATTTACCCTAAAATAAAGTAGGTCAAATAAGTTGGAAACTTGGGCATTTCTACCATCAATTACGTCATTGGCATCGTCAATTATATATAAATATATAATTAATAAAAGTAATGATTAATCAAGGTGTGCGTAAATTAGACATGATACACTTTACCGTAAAAAATATAATTATAATAAAAAACAAAGAGATCTTAAAAAGGGTATTTTCTACTTGCACAACCAATCATTGTTGCCGCTCATTGACATTGTTGTCGCTCATCGTTGTTTCCACTGTCGTTGCTACCACCTTGATTCCCTTCACTTGCATCGAGTGCTTCCATCGCATCCACTGTCGTCGCTTCATCTGTTTCCAACGAACACTCCCTCACATTCGTTGCCACCACTATCTCTTCCTTCATCGCCACTGTCTTTGACTTTTCATGCTACCACGTTGTTGTCTGTTCATCGTCTCCATCCTTGAACGGTATATATAAAATAGATCTAAGATAGACTTGGTTATATCTAAGCATATCTAACCTAAAACATGTCATTGCCGCTACCACCATGCTCGATTTTGTCGCCGTTACCACCACAATGATCAATTTCGTTGCACCACTACCACTGCAAAGACTAATGACCTGATTTTTTATTTTGTATATTTCTTAATATTTTTCAATAATGTGCTTGTTATTAATTTCACTCATTTTTTTAAAAATTTTTACAATTTTGGGATCTCAATTATTTTCAATCGAATTGAATGGATTTGGATTCTCCAATTTTAAATTTAAATAGATTTATTCAAGAGAACTAATGGTGGTGGATTTGGTCATAGATCTCCTAACGACAAATTCTAGGGAACATGCAAAAATGGGGGCTTGGGGTGCGCCTAAAATCTCCTGGGCTCAGGCTCATCCCCGTTAACGGGCCCAAACCCTCGGGGAAGGAGTGACACATTTGAAGAAGCCCGCGGGGACTGGAAGCCCGGGACCTATCCGAGAACCGGGTCTGCATGCGAAATCAAGCGCGACGCTTAGTGGTAGAGGGTAAGTCACCAACAAATCAGTACATAATACCTTCTTGGCATGAAGGACGTGCAAATAACAAAACAATCATCGCGTCGTAACAGATTTGGTGACTAGGCACTCCTCTCTCTCTTCATTTTGGATGAACAACTACATAAATACCCAAGTATGTCATGAGTCTAGGAAGGCAATTTTGCGCATTTCTAGGCAATTCCTATACGATACACCCGATTTCATTGATCACGTACCCTTGTATTTGGTTTTGCATCTTTTTCTTTCATCAAGTACTTATTCTTAGGGATGCCACAAAAAGCCGAACCGATGGGTAACCGCGAGAAATTGAATTGAATGGTTCGGTTTTAAAACCGACTAAATGATTTGATTGCGGTTTCGATTTTGAAATTAACAATCGAAGTGGTTTTGGTTTTGAGATAGAAACTGCGAAACCGAACCCCGAAACCGAACCCCGAAATTGATATTTTAGATATATTTTTATTACATGTATACCCTTATTTTTTATATATTTATAGTTTAACCCAAATGTATATGTATGTTTTTTTTTTTAAAAAAAAAAAAAATTATTTACACTTTCATTCTTCTTATATATACATGGGTAAAGGGACTTCAAATTTCATTTCTGATTAGTGATCTCACAGTCGTTTCTCTATTCGTTTAATTATGGTTACTAGTTAGAAACTTTAATTATGGTTATTTTGTGATTTGATTTTCTTTTTTAGATTTTATGTTTTATATTTTAGTTATATTTTTGTTTATATATAAAAATAATGGTCTGCGGTTTCACGATTTTGGTATTGTTCTTGGTTTTTATAAAATTGAAAAATCTTAAATGGTTTCGTGGTTTCGCAGTTTTGGTTTTGTATAAATTTAAATGGTTTGGCTTTTAAAATCGTCTAAAAAAAACAGATGGTTTTGGTTGCGGTTTTGGTTTGATATATTTGTAATGGTTTTGGTTTTGGTTTTATATGAAATCGAATCGAAACAGAACCAGTGTCATCCCTACTTATTCTCACGCCAAAGGTTTTTTGTGGGGATCCTCTCCCTCCCCCCCTTGGCGGGTGTTTAGAATTTGTTCAAGAATCTTCGAAGGCAAATGAACGGAAGCTAGTAGGGACATAATCATAAATTCAGTATGTTACTATTTCTAGGCAACATCAAGAATGTATTAAGGTAAATGTTTGCTTGATCTTGATTCGGTTTTTGAATTCTTCCATTCAGAACCTATGCTTTTTAGTTTAGTTGATTTTCACTTACCGACCAATCCCAAATTTAGCATAAAACTACCAATTAAACCCGCATATTTGAAAATAAACCGAATAATCCCAATTTACAGGTTTTTTGAACCATCTAGCCTCAAATTTAAAAAAAATATATATATATATATATATATATATGACAAAATTGCCCCTGTATGATTCTCGCATTTTATAACCTCCTTATCTGGAAGTTTCACACAAAATCATTTTATTCAAATTAAAATAAATTTTATTGCACATATTTTTTTTTACGATATAATTATATATTTAGATTCGTCTCAATAAGATCTTCAAAATGATATCACATTCAATATTTTTTTTTATTAGTTTCGAATTTGTGCTACATTCAACGTAAATGTCACATGTAACATTATTATTAAATGTAACATTATTATTACATCATGTTACATGTAACATTCATGCTCGTTACGATATCCGATTCAACACATACAATTTTACATTCCACATGCAATATGCTTTTTGTGTGTGGGATGTAACATTGCCTGCATTGCTTGTTGATGTTGCCAAGTTTACCCGATGTGTGAACCAAGGTCACACGTGCTGAAAAACTCAACAAGACACTACTCACTTAGATTAAATTCTTCTAAGGAGGGTAAAATATAATAAGTTTATAGAGGATGGTTTACAGGGAATAAGGAATACAATAATACGCAGAGCATAAGCGTTGAGTCCATTTGGTGCGATGTCTATCTTCTTCCTATCTATCTATGTGTTGATTGTCTTTAGAGTTTTTCTCGCCACAACCATCTCCATATTCCATACTTAGCCCTCCTGGCCGTTGCTTGCGCACCCATTTAGGGGTGGTGCGCTAGTCACATCTGATCATGGGCAGAGAGGTTGGTGGAATTTATTACTGTTGACTTACTATACCCAATTTCAATCCCTAGGCCCCCATTGGGGGCTTTACTTTCCATTGGGCTGGTCCGTTTGCGCAGCTGGGTCTTGTTAGCAGGCCAAGTGCTTCCTTCTTTGGGTCATCGAATTTGGAGGCCCATGATCGATTATTGGCCCGCCCCTGTTGCATCGAGTCAGGTTTTATGCATCGACCTGACCCACCGTCTTGAGTCCGATTTTATTACTCGTACGTGGGAAATTTTCCCACATCACTTGTATCATTTCCTATTTATTGTCAACACATATATCCTCTTTCGCGTGGGAATGTAACATTATATGTGTTGAATCGAATTTCATGTAAATGTTACATGTAACATCTTATAATTCGTAGAAAACTAACAAATCTGGAAGTATCCATGTGGAATGTAATATGAATGTAAAAACTGAAATTAATGAAAAAAATAGTGAATTTGATATCGTTTCGAATATCTTGTTTAGACGAATCTGAATATATAATTATATTGTAAAAAAATGTGTACAACAATAGTTATTTTCATTTTAATAAATAGTTATCTATTACCTAAACTAGATCCGCAAAATGGGGATGTATTATGTAGGCGCAATAATTAGGGGCATTTTCGCCACAAAAATGACAAAAAAACCGCTCGGTTCATGAAAAAAGTAGCGGGCTTAATTGATGTTTCCAATCTCTTTTGGGATCTCCCAGTAAGCGCCCCTATTTTTTTAGTGGATTTCCACTTAATTATTATGTGAATTTATATAAGTGATTTTTCATTTTCATTATTGTTTTAATTATTTTTATGAATGTTCCATTTTTAATTGTAGATATATATTGATGAATTGTGAGTTTTTTTGCAATTTCAGTGGAATTGTTTGTTTTCTTATATTTATTGGAATTGTTAATATTCAATAGAATTTATAAAATTTCAGTGGAATTATATAAATTCAACGGAATAACGCTTATTGATTTTTGATAACTTTTTAGTAATTATTTTGTATTAAATAACTTCAATATTTAAAAAAAAAAAATTAAATTTTTATTTAAATATTATAAAAATTAAAATTGTAAGTTTATTATGGTATTTTAAAAAAATTATATTTTTTAATTGAAAAATAAATTCCATTGAAATTTTTATTGAAATCTAAACTTTAATAGAATTATAAAAATCATTGGAAATTATTTTTCTATGAATATAAAATAGGTGTAGACACGGCATTTTGACCGCCTCACAAAAATATTATACTTTATTTTATAATTACCTTTATTTTATTTCCCTATTTATTTTGTTTTTGATTGTACTGCATTTGTGCGGTTTAATACCACTAAATTAAGTTTTGTTAATCTCTTAAGTAAATTAAATATTAGTAATTGATTTATTTTTCCTTGTTTTTGTAGATTTTTCGAAGTGGAATAAAAACGCGTTAATTAGGAACAAAATGGACAAGAAACAGACGAGAACGAGAGAAGTTTGGATAGATCACGTTCAAAAGGGGGTGAGGGGTTGTATAGAGGTCGCACTTGCGACCAGTGCTGCTGGCTGCATATGCGGCCAGCTTTGCTCTCTGCCTAGTGCACCTTTGGGTGCACCGAATTTCGGTGCACCCACCCCCTTTTTGCTTACCTTTTTTCTGGACGAGTTTTCGCATTGAAATTCCTATAAATAGATGAAGGCTCAGATAAGAAAGGAGAGAGAATTTTTGGGAGGGAAGAGGAGAAACTTGGAGAGGAATTTGGAAGAAAATAATATTATTTTTATTTTATTGTAATTTTGAAGAAGAAGAAAAAAAAAAAAAATTCCAAGAAGGTTGTAAATTTTCATCTGTTGTAAATCTTACTCTTATTTTTAAAATAAGTTGTTATTATACTAAATTTTGATTTTTTTTTTTGTAAATTAGATTTTTTATTTATTTATCTATTTTTGTTTTTTGAGTAAATAAAACGAGGTGGAAATATCTCTGTCTTCCATTGGAACGGTTTAAGTTTAGAAAGGAGATCACTTCCCTCGATATATAAATTGACCTAATTTAAGTGCGTATATATATGTGTGTGCATGTGCGTGTGTGCGTGTGTGTGTGTTTCTTTAACTTGTGTTAAATATAATGTACTAACAATACGAAGTGGAAAGATTCCGACCTTCCATTGGAACGGTTTAAATTTAGAAGGGAATTACTCTCCTCGATGCGTGTGAGTGTGTGTGTGCGTGGTTTTCTTTAACTTGTGTTAAATATAATGTGCTAACAATGCGAGTTGGAAAGTTTCCGACTTTCCATTGGAACGGTTTAAATTTAGAAGGAAATTACTCCCCTCGAGGCGTGTGTGTGTGTGTGCGCGTGTGTTTCTTTAACTTGTATTAAATATAATGCACTAACAATACAAGGTGGAAAACTTCCGACCTTCCATTGGAACGGTTTAAGTTTAGAAGGAAATTACTCCCCTCGATGCGTGTGAGTGTATGTGTGCATGCATGTGTTTTCTTTAACTTGTGTTAAATATAATATGCTAACAATACGAGGTGGAAAGCTTCTGACCTTCCATTGGAGTGGTTTAAGTTTAGAAGGAAATTACTCTCCTCGATGCGTGTGAGTGTGTGTATGCGTGTGTTTCTTTAACTCATGTTAAATATAATATACTGACAAGATGAGGTGAAAAATTCTCAACCTTCTATTGGAACGGTTTAGGTTTAGAAGGGAGATTACTTCCCTCGATGTGTGTGTATGTGTATGTGTGTGTATATGAGGAGGATTTCAAAATAAAATAAAAACATTCGGATTTAAATTTTAATTGGACTTAATTGGACAATGTACCGTCTTTGGATAGATGTTTTGGGATGCTTGACACCTTCCCCGAGCGTAACTGACCCCCGAACTCTTTAAACGAATCTCTGGTTGGACCATGTTATTTTTTTAGTCAAAAATTTACTTAAGCCATTTTTTTAAATTTGTTTTCAAAAAGAAAAATTTGATGACCTAGCACATCATTTAAACTCAATGTTAGGTGGCGACTCCTTTTTCTAAAACAGGCTTAAGTATTGTAATGAGAAAATCGACGTTTAAAAAAAAAAAAAAAAAACTTCTTATTTTACCAGCGAATAATATCTATTTTTGATTTTCTTTGGAAAATCAGGGCACGTTCAGTAGGAATAATTTCAAAATAAAATTATATTGTATTTTCCACATACATTTGATTTGACTAATCTTTAAAAATGTGTGTTTTTTTTTTTGTTTTTTTTTTAAATTTTAGAAACACTAAAAAAATCAGGAAAAGTAAAACAAAGATAGAAATTGGAAACTTCTTTTTTAGGGTTTTGACACTTCTTATGCTTGAAGTTTAACTAAAATTTTATTTTGATCATTATAGTTTTAATTTGAACATATAATAATCATCCCACTACGGTATAAGTCATTATCTCATTATAATTTTGAATGATAAACAATAAACAGTTAACTGACACACGCTTGATTTTTTTCTAAGAAATCTGATGGATAATAAACCTCATCCCTCTTTTTCATTCTTGTAAAACAATGGAAGAGAAAAAGAAAAGAGGTTAAAACGTACATAGAATATTCTAAAAAATGATTGTTTGCACGGCAATTGACTTTTTATCGTCCGACATTATAAGAAAAATTATATTTTTGGTTCTTAAAGTATATGGTGAGTGTCTATATGTACTCTGAGATTTGCGAAAATTGAACATTTGTAAAAATTTAACATTTGTTTCAATTTGCAAAATTGATAATGTCGTTAATGAATAGGAAAAAACAACGGCAAAATAGAGAAATAGTTGTGAAATTAATTAAGAAAATTGACAAAATTTGACGACGAAATTCTACAAAATCGACAATAAGAGACCTAATCTACATCAAAGATCCAAAAAGAAATAATTATTCGAAATCACAAAAAACATTAGATTTGAACCAAACTTCAAAAGGAAAAAATATTCAGTGGTTTTTGAACTGTCACACCCCATTCCAGACTCTATGTCAGAGACTAAGCGTGACCTCCACTTGATATTATCCAAGAAAAAACAAATGTAACCTAGATAACAAATATTCAATTAACTGATAATTGACATAGATTTTTAAAATATTATCAACTCAAAATAGAGTGATTAAACATATATAACTATTCCATAACAAAATCACAAAAGTTCGAACCCATCATTACCAACAACTGTCCTAATAGCCTCAAAACTCACACCATCCTTTGACTCAATCTGACGGCAGTAGTGGATCAGTCTCTAATTGGAGTACTTGAGATAAAATATTTAATCGGTGTACTGTTTTCATAATATAAAAATAATTTATGAATCAATTATATTTAGCATAATCCACTTTTCAAAACAAAATATAGTCACATACTGATTAGTATCAAAATCTCGTAGATATTATCAAACTGAAACAACTGAATTTAAATCAACTCATCAACTTACTTTTATATAGTAAAATACCACACACATAATCCTATACTAGCCATAAGATCGTTTTCCTCATAATTGGGAGTTATGACGGTTTCGTAATCTGTACGTCTATACAATCTAAGATTGTCAGTGTCAAAATCATTCAATATCTCTAGTGGTAGGAGCCCACACGTGGTATAAACCACTATATTATACTGGTAATCAACAATAATATATCAATTATCTGCAGGACTTGTCCTTCAATCAGGCCACATACACACTTGCAAGACATGTCATCTTGTCAGGTCAATACAACATCCTGCTGGACATGCTCTTATGTTAGGACCAACAACATTTTGTCGGAACCGCACTATGACATAATAAGATAATAATAAAAACAGTTTTCATATTTAAAATTTTATTTGATCCATTTAACGTTCTAAAATTATCTATTTTAATAAATTTATTTTTTTCATAATTTAATATAAAAATAAAATTTGACAATTTATATAAAAAATAATATACTGATAACTGTAAATAATAAAAAAAAAAAAATGACGGTAGACGGAGGAAGCTCAGAACAAATGAGAGAAACTTGAGTGTTTGTTTGTTTTTTCTTTGATATATTTAGTATACTTTTTAAATAGGATAAGGTTGATTATTTCCACCTCCTCAGGTGTAAAGGTAACATCTACATTGATTTTTTAATCATGCATAATTACACTCATAACCTACTAAGAATTGATATTAGGGTTAATTACACTTTATTCCCTTGTAATTTGGTCTATTTTCACTTTATTCTCCTGTGATTCAAACGTCACCATTTATCCCCTGTGGTCTTGATATTGCATGTTGCATGGCTAGGGTGATTGGCAATGCCCGGTGGGGTAGCCACAGCTTGTGCTATCACCATCAACAAAACAAGCCACAACATGTTGATTGGCCATGGCCATGGTTACACCTTATTTTTCCAACAATTTTATGGGGGTTTTTTAGGGTTTTTTTCTAGTGAATGAGTGATTGTAAGAAGCCAAACCAAAATCACCCTTTTATAGGATAGTTTTTGTGTGTGTTGGGGGGGTGGGGGGTGGGGGGGAATTGAAGAATGAAAGCCCCTTCTTTACTTAACAAGGATAAATGGCTATGTTCCTTGTTAAGTCATTTTAGTTTCACATGGTTTTTTATCAAGTCAAAAGTCATCATTCAAGTCCCCCTATATTTCATTTTATCATGCCATGTCTTTCATCATCTTATTAACTTGTATTATTATGTTTTTCAATTTGGTTTTGAATTGTCCATAATCACAATTGTTATACTTTCACAGCTAATTATTTCTTTTTTTTCCCCCCCTTTTTTTTATAGGTGATTTATACCCTAGCTTCACTTTAAGAGGAGAAAGACATTGTGATTAAAGGATCTAGGTAGTGTTTCTGCTTATTTGTTCTACTTCTAAGAATTTTTGTTTTCGTTTTGGAGTATTCTGGGAATAGAAATATATTTGGTCATGCCTTTTGTCCTGAAATTTTTTTTTTTTTGTTTTTTTTTATGAGAACAGAAATAAGAAACACATTTGGTTACGTCATTTATTTTTTTATTTCTTCAAATTTGTGGTGGCCAATGGGGTGCAATGGAAATAGTTTTGTGAGAATGAATAAGAATCAACATTTTTTTGTTTCTTAGATTCTTACGAAATTCAAGAATTACTCCCTCATTACTTCTAAAATTTTAGGAACAGAAACATGTTTACTGAATGCGTTTATGTACATTAATATCCAAATTTTGGGAGCTGGAATACAAATCAAGGAACATAAACAGTAACAAAACGGGGCCTTGGTGTTTATTTTCCAATATTTTGTTTTTGTTCTTTGGAGCCTTGAACATAAATAGAAAGCAGAAAACATTTCCGTTCAATTTGGAAATCTGTATAATAAATTATTATTTTTAAAATGTCTTTTTGTTAAGGATTGTGATTGAATTGAGGAGGAATAGATGGATGAGATTGGATTATAAAAAGAATATTTGAGGGAAATTATCGCTAAAAAATTTCACACCACATTTCCAAAACGACTAAATTAAATTATATTTTATACTATTTAAATTTTATATTTGTATTTAATTAGTCCTTTTTTTTTTTCATTAGTTACTATCTTGTTATACTTGTAAATTAGAAAATCAATATAATGCTTTAGCATGGGTAATCCTTTAAAAATCTGTTATTAGCTTATGCATGATAGGTGATTGTTTTTCATGCAAAATTATAATGGGGATAATAAATTGGACTGTAGTTGGACGATTAAGAAAATGTTTAAATTAAAACCATGAGGACCAAAATGAGATTTTAGGTTTATCCTTTGACTTATTTTTCAGTTTTTTTTTTTTTTTTTGAAATTTTAGTTAACTAAATACAAAATTAACATTTAACATTAGCTCGACAGATTCAATCTGATATTAACTAAAACTTTAGATAAAATATTATTTTTAAGGAAAATATAATAAATTTTTTTCTCAAAAAATTAAATTAAATGTTGTGGTCATACCTTTTTGTACCCATTATGTTTCTCTTAACATGAACATGGCATCACTTTGGCATATAGTCAAAAGGGCACACTTTTGGCATATAGTGTATGTTTATTTCAACACTTAACATGTAGCTTTTGAAGTAGATTTTATTGTTTTGAAGTAGATTTTGTTGTTGACACTTTCCTCCTCAAAATGGTCACCTGGGGTCACGTTACGTTTGGGGTAAGGTATTTGAAAAAAATATTTCATTAAAAAAAAAATGTTGATTTTTCTTCATAAATTTTTTAAGAATAAAATTACAAATCCTTTCTGGAAATCAAATATTTTTTCGAATATAGTTTACCAAAAAACATCCCCATGACATGTTTAGTACATGAGATTCAAGAAGAGATTGGAATAACCGTGGAAACGACTATTATATTGGATTAAATTTTAATCTCATTACTAAGAATTTTCTAATCCTACAAAATATGGAATTAATTAATTCCAATATAAATTTGGTATTAGTTGATCAATGAGATTAGGTTATATTCCTTCTTCGCCCGAAAAAAAATAACAAAAAACGAGAGACTTTTCCATGTCTCCATGGACAGACCTTGAGTCATAGTCGACGACTCACAGTGCACTAAGGATGGTAATTATCCTTTTTTTTTTTTTTTTTTGTCTGTTTTCACTGTAATAGTTGGTGGTCTTTTCTTTAGTATTTTCAATTATTTGTTTTTGTTTCTAAAATAATAATAGAAAAACAAAAAATGCAAAATAATTTTGTTCTATTGCTCATAATTGTTCAACAAACGTAAAAATAAAAAGAATTTTTTTTTTTCTCAAAAACAAAAAATAAAAATCTTAAAAAATAAAACAATAAATGAATTTGGTACACTACAACCATTACGAGATTGGTATTCTTGTAAATAGGATATTGGTTTTACAAGCCAGTAAAATTTTAATTTGACAATTAAAGTTATTATATCAATTTATGTTTGTGTTGAGATAGTATATATGCATATCCCTTGTCTGAACTTCATTTGGTTTATATTCAAATATTCTCTATTTAAAAAAAAAAATGCATGTTTTTCCACGAGAGACTATTATATATATTCATTTTGTTCCTTATTTATTCCTAACACTACATAAACATTTGAATAAAAATAATCATTCCAATATCACAAATAATTCCTTTTATCACCAAATATAGAAATGGTAATAACCATTCCATTCCAATACCATAATAATTCCAATCAAATTCTCATTCTATTATGTTCCAGCGAATCAAACACAACATAAGAGTCTAAGTTGGATGAGGCGTTTGATTTCGAGAAGAAATTTTGCAGAAATGGAGCATTTGCGTTTGCAACTAGAAGATCGACAGCGCTATAACAACCTAGTCGCTTAGTAATATATAATAGGAACAACAACTATTAGTTCTAATAATTCTCCATTAAGCAAAGCCAAAGTACCTTCAAAATCATCTTTCTTCAGATTCCTGGATCTGCATATTTTCGCTTGTTCTTCATCGGTCTTTTGCTTGTGTTGATTGCCTGATTAGGGAAAAAACGATTATCGCAAAATATCAAAAAAGAAAGAACCAAAAGTGAGAATAAGTTAAGAACGAATTGAAACAATTTTTTTTTTCTTCAAAATCCCAAGAATTTTGAGAGTAATCTCAAAATTACAGGAAATATTTAGGAACAAAAACATGTTAACCAAATATGTTTTTGCTCTTAAATTTCAAATATCTGAGAACGAGAACGAGAATTTTGGAGTTTCCACTCAAATTCGTGATCAAATAATGATGGAAACAGCTATATCCAACCAAAGGATCGAATAAAAATATAGAAGGAAAGAATGGTTATTCACATAGAAAAAAATTATCAGCACAATCTCGAAGTACATAACATAATTCAACATTTAAAACTAAATGTATCAAATTAGTTATTCAAATAAGTGCGTTTGATTAAAAAAAATAAAACAATTCCTCTGCACAGTAAGCGCAGAGGAATTATGTGGAGGGAAAGGCAAAACTGCATGCTACAAAGAGACTTTAAAAACATATATATCACCCCTTTATACTCCTGACTACAAAGAGAAACTCATATTTTATTAATACATACATACATACATACATACATACATATATATATATATATATATATATATAATGACTTTAGTTTCTTTTATTTTTTAATTTAAATTTTTAAAAGTAATAAAAGAAAAAAAAATTAAGTTTCTTTCTCTTTACCTCTCTTCTTCTATTTTATTTTAATAAAGACAAATTGAAATTAAAACTAAAAGAAAGGCTAATTTTGTTCATTCAATGTAAAATTTAGATGGAAAATTTAAGTTCACCGATTTTCAACATATTCCGTTAAGTTAAACAAAAAAATAATATTTTTTCAATTTATTAAATAGTTTAGGTCTTTAAAGTAGGGGGGGACAAAATGAAGCAAGATCAAAGTACAAGGGGTTGAAAGGCAATTAACCCGAAAACTTAACATAAACATAACATTTACATGATAATTGTTGCAGCAATATCACTTGATGAGGATGCATCTTATCGGTGATCCCTCGGCGCCGAGCAACCTTAGAGGTAGACAATGAATGTCATATATTCCAGACGGGACGTCGTCGAGCTTCAAACCTTCCACAAGAATGATTTCCTGAAGCATTTGGCGAAGTCAAAAACCGATACAACATAAACCTATAGTGAAGAGTTCAATATGTAAGGAAACGATTTCAATATATGATCATGGTTGATAGGGGTGGAGTTCCCGACCGTTAATTCCCAGGTTATTTAGAGACTCAACTAATGGGCGCAACGGTTGGGCTCCACAGCCAGTTAGCGAGGTGACCATCGGACCAACCGGCCCAATAAACCCTTTAACGGATCATCAAGCCCAGCGAGATGATCAACACTAGCCCATTAAACATTTGGGTCAGCCTGAGAAACAGAAAATCCAACAATATTCTAATAACCAACTCACGATGGCCACTTTGGACTAGTTAGGCAGTCTAGCAGCGTGGGTGAAGTGGGAAATTCGTCAACCTACCAACTTCAGCCACGATGCAAGGAACCAGAGGGCAACATGTGGATACAAGTATAGATACAAAGGGGGTTCTGATGATTCAAATGGAAAAAAAAAAAAAATACTTGTTTGAACAAATTAACTTATTCTCACGCCGGAAGTTCTTTGGCTAACACTTGAGTTTATTGGTTGTTGCATATTGCGGTTTGCAAGGAGTGGAGTTTCTATCTACGTCAATAGGATCAATTCATTTTTCAGTATACATCTAATCAGGGCAGTGCGGGCCGTACAAAGTATTTTTTATCAATAGAATGGTTAAGATCTATTAGACGAGATATACAGTAAATCTAAACCATTTAACAACATTTTCGTCCCTTGGATTATATATTTGGAGAGATCTTACCCTTTATACTAATGACCTTAATATATCCGTGGCCATTTACTCGTGCACAAAGTAGGAGAAATCATGCATATTATGAAGATAAACTACATGCATGATGACATGTATAATCATATAGAGCAAATATCCAATGTAAATGTTGGATAAAAACATTGTAAATGGATATACAATATATCTTACCCTGCCTTCCAAAAAAACATGATGAGCAGGAAGCAGATCAGCAAAAGCGGCGACAGATAAGTAATCGACCCCTGCAATAAAAAACATATCGAAGTCGAAAGTTAGTTTCTTTTGAAGAATGTCGCAACGTATGGAACAACCCAAAACGGGGTTCCACAACATTTTGTCATCAAAGCCAGCAAGATGTAAAACGATTAGTTTGTTAAATCCTTTGTTTAGAGAGATACTAATTTGAAATTGAACTAAAAAGACATCATCAGCAGAGAGCAGAAAAGTTAGGCCTCGTTGGTTACTGTTTTTGCTCCCTGATTCCTGTTCTCACTCCCAAATGTACATAAACGCATTTGGTAAACATATTTCTGTTCCCAAAATTTTGAGACCATTTCTTGAATTCCTAGAATCTGATAAAAAAAAAATGTTGATTCCTATTCACTCTCACAAAACTATTTTCACGACCATCCCGCCAACCACTACCACCTCACCGGCCACCATACATTTAAAGAAGAAAAAAAAAAACAAATGTTGCAACCAAATGTGTTTATTGTTTTTGCTCTCATAAATTAAAAGAAACAATTTCAGAACAATGGTCGTTACTAAATATGTTTCAGAATAATCCAGAACGGAAACAGGATTCACATCCAATCTCATCCTACTTTATTGGAAGTAGAAACAAAAAAAACAGAAACACTAACCAAACGCCACCTTACTATCTTATCAAATATTAGAGGACATTAAGAATGACTTGATAAATACTTGCAACCAACAATGTAAAATTCTGTGGTTGATGGTATAAAATACTTCGCTTTATGATGAATGTAAATGGCAAAAAAATAATATCTCTTTCTCATTTTTTTGTGGATTTCAAAATATTAAAATACTCGTAAGATCTATTTGGACCAATTTACATGCATATATGATTGTTTTTAGGCGTAGATATTTGTAAATTATATATACATCCAATCAATACAAATAGCGGCGAATCTAGAAAATTAATTGGGGGCTAAAAAAATAGATATTTATATAAATCAGAAGGGACTTGTAAAATTTCAAGGGTTTTAATTTAATTTTTATAAAAATATAGGGTAAGAATGAAAAATTTCAAGAGTTGAGGAAAGGGGGGCTTCAGTCCCCCTCGGCGTAACGTGGCTCCTCCACAAAATGCAAAACAAAATTAAGGATTATTTACATTATCATAAAGCTCCACCACCACGACGATGGCCACCGTACATTTAAAGAAAGTAAAAAATAAAAAAATAAAAAATGTTGCAATCAAACATGTTTCTTATTTCTTTTCTCATAAATTAAAAGAAACAATTTCAAGACAATGGTCGTTACCAAACATGTTTATATTCCCAGAATACTCTAGAACGGAAACACAATTCCCATCCCAGTTTGTGGGTAGTAGAAACAGAAAAGCAGACACACTAACCAAATGCCGCCTAAGTTTTCATTTTCAATAACAAATGAGGACCGGACAACAGTTATCCTCAATAATATGTTAGGCCCCATATTCTAGAAGAAAGGGTAGTTTGGGTAGATCCTATTAGGCATCTTTCTGTTATGGTTTGTTCTACTATTCTGTTAGGGAGTGAATGGTGAGCATAAAAAGGGGTAGCTAAGGTTGAATGGGGATATAGGAGAAATTGATAATTGTTTGGTATTGAGCTTAGCACATTTAGAGAGTTCCTAAATCTCTCGAATTACTTGGTTGGAGAGTTCTCAAGCCTCTCGAATGCTTGGTTTATCTTTGTAATCGTTAGTTCGTTCAATAAATTTCTTAGTTACTATTTGGTGCATATCATAATAGTCATAAAAAAAAAAGCCATGATCAAACAATATGCATTCTCAGGCAAGGTGCGTGTCCATTATCAACTTACGAGATACAGATGAAATGTGCCATATATTATGTAACTATGGATAAACTAAAAGTTACAGGTTAGAACAGAAAGAAAGTCTAGCTTACCGACGAGCTTAATATCAGTGTTATCCACCAGCCATTGAGCACCATCCTTCATGAATCCGACATAGCTTGTGTCAAACTCCTTTTTAAACATGAGGCGCCTGAAATAAAATGAGTTTAATACACACGAAATGCTATTCAAACACAAGTCATAATTAGTTACATTAATTAAGCAATTTATAAAAAGACAATTTATAATCTAAGAAAAGAATCATTATTAAGCAAGTTTCTACTTTAGGGTACCCATTTAGGATATGTTACGGTTCCTTCAATTTCAGATATAATTTCTTCAACACTTTCAACTAGACTTGGTGATCAGGTGGTCCGGTTGATCATATTAGATGGGGCTTTATAACTGAGGGCACTCGAGAAACTAAGGACATTACACATAGAATAATAATGGTTCAAGACTTAAAGTGGAAAAGCCCTCAGGGTAATACGCAACCATAGGAAACCATTGAAATTGCAAAGAAAATTCTATGAGACTACAATTTCACTGGCTGTGGGTGCTTTCCTCTAGATTACAATCTTGGAAGAAATATTCATAGGGCATCCTAGTTGCCTTAGTAATTCAAAATAGCCATACAGGAATGACGATCATTATAGTAGTGGTAACATCATAGCCACCATCATTAGTGGGAACAACTTCAAAAACACGTACAAGTTTCAGCATGTGTAGAATTTCTATTATTTATTAGTTTTTAAGTGAAATCAAACATGGTCGACAAAACAAAATATTTTTCTGCGACTACCTGTCAGTGTTTAATGTTCTGAAAAGCACACGTCTCACCCCCTTTGGGATATTTAGCGACTTCATAACTTCAGCTGAAAAAAAAACATATAGATTACAAATAACTCAGCAAAGGGGATCACAAGGCATAGAATGCTCAAAGCAACCCAAAGCATAAATCATCACCATCACTTTACCTTTATATACCCTTCGTTGAAAAGTAAATTGAATTCCACCACCTCTTATTGTACTTTATCCCCTTCTGTAAATTTAATTCCACCACCTCTTATTGTACTTTATCCCCTTCTTTAGTATACTCACGAGTGTTCCCACACCCACACAAGGTGTGAGACTACTCTCATTCCGGGTTCCGTGGTTGCCCCCCCCCCAAGAAGTGTTTTTCCACAGGTTCGAACTCCTGACCTTGCAGAGAGCCCTCAACTGCTAAAACTCAAATGTGCCTTACTGCTTAAGCCACACTATGTTGGTAATTCCACCACCTCTTACTAAAATATTTTACAATTTACATAAATAGCTAAGCAATCAAATGGCCAATGCTCCTAAGACATTAAAATGAAGGGTAGGGTGGTGTTAGACTGTCAGTGTAGTAATGGCGGTGGTAATTTGATGTTGGTCTCAGCAATAGTTAACAACAGGTGGCAGAGATTAATTTGAATGAAATTAGTACTATCTCAAGTTTTAGATAGTTGCAAGAGATTTTCACATTCAATAGATAAATTTTCTAATTGGGAGATAATGAAATAATGAGTTCGATTCGAGTACAAATCAACAAGCAGGAAATAAGCGGTCAAAAGAAGACATGCTTCCAAATATATGTTTAAGTTTGTGTTTGATACAAGTACCAGTTATGTTCTTGTCCCTTGGCACATCAACCAACAATCCAGGACCTGTAAAAACACATATGGCAACTGTAAGGAAATGTATAACAATTAATTTTTCAAAAGAGAAAAAGAAAGAACATATTCTTGTTATCACCAAGCAAGTTGCATTGGGAGATGAAGGGAAAGCAATCTCAGGTAAATATCACACAACCAAGGAAGAGAACAAAGATATAAAAGAAGGCTGTCTTGGGATAAAAAGGGGAACATCCAAACAGATAATAGCCCCAGAAATACTAAAACCAAGGTTCTAACAAAGACCAACTGCTTCCCAAACCAAGATTACAATTATGCAACATCTAGCAACCACAAGCAGAGAATTCAGAAAAGGGTTTTACACAGCCAGACAAATTAGAGCACACACCTTGACTTTCAAGTGCCAAGCAGAAGATAATTAATAGACCATCAAACCGTTGAACACATATTAGGTAGCATCTGTCCACTAGAAATTAAATTCTCTTACCTCTAGAGTGTACTTGAAAATAAATTTCAACCATTAAAATAGCAAGACACCTTACCATCTTAGGTTGTTGTCTAACCACATGAATGCTATACCCTCCTATGTACCAATCGCAAGATGTGACATGACAATCTAATGCTTAATGCTTGTTTCAATTTGCTCCCCAATCCTTTGAACATTGCAATACTGACACCCAAAAGGTAAAGGATTGCAATTTTTAGCTCCCGAGTGATAAACAATATGTTTGTTGCACAGTTGAAGTCATCTTCAGCAACTTACGACTTTAGGTATTGAAAGTCGTCTTGCATGTTCATTGCAGTTTATGTATCTAACTTTAAGCTGAAAATAGCTTGAATAGCTGTGATCAATTGCTTTTATAGAGTTGCCATGACATGCTTTAAGAAACTAATCTTGTAAAACCACCAGAAAAAATAAGCAAATGCTAACTACTGCTTAATCGCATCAAAAAATAACGGAAAATGATTGATTACGCACATGAACAAATATCCTATGATTAATACCATTGAGGACTTCCAGGTCGAGACTATCGATATCGAATCCTGCATCAAAGTAATTATCAAACATATGTCCTGGTGCATCAACATGAGTACCAGAATGGACAGCTAACTTCAGCACAGAAAAGTTATAGTCTGAGCCATTCTTCATGCTCATAGATAGTGAGAGAAACTGTCCAATCCCCTCAGTAGAGTCCCCCACTGGTGTATCAGGAGTGAACCTATGAGTAATATCAAATATCTTTCCATTCCCATAAATCTCTCTCCTCAAAGGAATCAATCCATCACCTACCCCAACACAAACGCCCGGTTCATCACCATATCCAGAAGGGTATGCATCATTAGATGATGAGAAACCCATAGGAAATACAAAAACTAGCAGCATCTCAATCCATACCAGCAAAATCAATCGATGCCTCATTTTTTTTCTCATGAAAACTTGCTAGATGGACGGAAGCTCCAAATGCTTTGAAAAATTAACAATACAATCCAGAAATAGGATAAGATCTATCAGAAGATACTTCAAATGGGTGGCCAAAATTCGAGGGCATCTGCCTCATTCACGTGAAATTCTATGAGAGCATCGCGATTTGATCCTCCAATTAGAACAAGACAAACAGTGAAAATTGACTCGATTTGACTTCAATAGCATCACAATAGCATATAGAATATAATAGCATCAGCTCAATGATTGCAGATTATCAAAATAGTGGAAATTCGAAGGTACTTGCGTAATTTCATCAAACACGTAACATCCAAGAAGAAAATAATAATTTCGAGCAATAGGTTTTGTCGAAGATTACCATTGAGTACTGCAAGGTCGAGCGTGTCAACGTCAAATCCGGCATCGAAGTAGTGATCGTAAACATGTCCCGGCGCGTCACAGTGCGTGCCAGTGTGAGTCAGCAGCTTCATCTCGGAGTTGTTCGCTTGCGAGCCGTTCTTCATGCTCTTCGGAAGCCACAAGAACTGGCCGACACCTTCTTGGGACTCCCAGGACGGCATGTTCGGGTGGTACCGATGACTGACGTCGATGATACGGCCATCGTCGTACAATTCTCGCCGAACAGGTTTGAGATCATCAACGGTGGACGGGTTGCAGGTAGTGCCGTCGCCGCCGTATGGAGTGGGATAGGCGGCGTCGGCGGCAACGTTGATCGTGAAAATTCCAAGCGCCGAGGCGCAAGTTAACAGAATCCAAAGAGAATTCATGGAGGAATCACAAATGGTGGGAAATCGAAAAATGGTTCTAATTCTTATATATCTGCAAGAGATTCTCTCTCTAGACTGATCAGTGATAGAACTGATGGGGACTGTTTTTACACTTTCCACCCCTAATATTTGGATATCATCACAATTTGGTATATCTAAATTTAATATGAAGACAATTAACTTCAAAATTTATATATCATTTCCCTTTATTTCTTTCTTTTAAGAGAAATAAATCTTGTTTTGATGACAACAATTACCCAATTGGCATGTCCATTAAAAACAAAAACAAAGGACAATCCGTATTTGCGGTCCTAATAATGACATCAAATTAATAAAAAATATCAAAATAAATTTAAATCATGTCTATTAAATTTTATAAAAACACTAGTGTTCTAATTAGGATTGTGTCACCAATAGTCACTCCACCGTTGTCAGTTTACAAACTCTAACTGTAAAATTTAGTCCACCGTCGATTGCCGAAACTCCGGTCACTGGTCGTCGGGATTATTTTTAGTTATATTCAACTAATTTTAATGACATTTTTTAATATATATTTTACTTACAATTTTCTAGTCACATTCAAATAATTTTTCAGTTGTTGGTCTCTAGAAAATTACGTGAATATAACTAAAAAATATAATTAAAAATACAAATTTTAAAAAATGTAACTAAAAAATACATTAAAAATAGTTACACGTAACTGAAAAATATACTTAAAAATAGTTACATGCAACTAAAAGAAAATCCAACGGCCGTTGTTCGAACTTTGACGATCAGAGTCCTGAGATTTGACAATGGGCAATAATGGACATAATTGAAAACTATACTTAAAAAATAGTTATATGTAATTAAAAAAAATTGGCGGCTGGTGCCCGGACTTTGCCAATCGGAGTCTTGAGATTCAACGGTGGGCAGCGACAGAGGATGACGCTGACAGTAAACAATACAAATCTTAATTGGAAGCATTATACTAAAAATATAAGAAAACATTGACCGTGCAATTAAAACACAAATTAAATCATAATTAAGGAATTTGTATTATATATAAATTAGGCTTTCTATTTGACCATTCACCAATTATCCCTAAAATAAAAGTTTTATTTTTTTATTCCTATTTTTCTTCTAATTTAACAGTTAATTTAGACAGAAGTCCAGGAAACATAGATATTTAGATCACGGTATCTGTGTCAAATATGTATCAAACATTGATACACGAGAGACACAATCAGATACGTATGAGATATGGATCCGCCAAGTTAAAATTCAATTTTCAAGTAGGAAACGGTTGGAACACGTGAAGGATACATCAGGATACGTTTTTAGGATATGGCGGTGTTAAATTTTATATTTTAGAGATATAATGGGTAATATATGTAAATAAAATATTGGGTCAAAACTGAAATATCCGAATTCCTGACCTCGTTAGGGATGGTCTTAGGCCTGGGGGCCTATCCGGCCCACCAAGCCCGCCCACTCTTTTTTAGGGCTTGGATTTGTATTTCGAGCCCATGGGTCGGGCTTGGACTTGAAAATGAAGGCCCGATAAATTTTAAGGCCAGGCTTGGGCTTGGCTATTTTCTTTTAGGCCTGACCCTATCATTAAAAATTAATAAATTATATGTATATGTGTATGTGTGTGAAAATATTGTGATTTAATTTTTGATTTATTTGATATTATTCTACTATATGTTAATTAATTATAAAAATAAAAAATAAAAATAGTTTGGATTGCAGTGTTTAGCTATAAGGCTTTATCAGAACTCTAAATGTGTGTTTAATAAGTGTGTTCTATTCTGAATTGGATTACAGTTTTTTTTTTTGGTTAATTATAAAAAAAATTATATTTTTCAATTCTGTTGTATTTTTTTTTAAATTAAAAAAAATAAAATTATAGGGTCGGGGGCCCTAGGGCCGGGTTGTGGACTTAGGTTATTTTTATAGGATCAGGCTTGGGTATGGAATTAAGGCCCGAACCATAGAGTCGGGCCGGACTCAGGCCCAACAATTTTTCGTAATACCCTAGTCTAAGCCCGGCCCGAACCCGGCCCATGACCATCCCTAGACCTCGTCTTCCTCTTCGTCTTTAGACTTCAATTCAAGTTTCCAACACAAAACAAGTACACACCCTAGCCGCAAAGACCTATTTCCAAACTCCAGACCACCACCGCGGTCACAACCCTTCGTCGCCATCCAGACCGTGTCGCAGCTCGTTGTACCACGCCTAGGGCTGTAAACGAACCGAACTGTTCATGAACAGTTCGGGTTCGGCTCGAAAAAGGCTCGTTCAAACTCGTGTATTAAAATAAACGAGCCGAGCTCGAGCTCCAATAAATGTTCGTTTAATAAACGAGCCGAGCCGAGCTTGTTCGCGAACTACTCGTTTTTTGTTTGCAAACAAAACTAAAACGAGACGAGCCTGTTCGCAAGCTCATTTTTATGTTCGCGAACAATAATTTATTTTTTATAATTTTATATATATATACTGTGAGGAGAACGAGGGTTCCATTTCCCAATTTCCATTCAGTTCCCAAGCCAAACGAACGACCTGCTCCTCTCCGATTCTCATCGCCATCTCCCTATCACGCCGATCTACCTTCGTCGCCGGCTCGCCGCTCGTTTGCTTCTCCGTCTCACGTCTTCGCCACCGCTCATTTCCGTCTCCATCTCCGTCTCTGCCTTCGCCGACACCGCCTCCGCGTTCGCCGACGTCGTCTCCGCTCGTTTACTCTCTCTTTCTCTCTGCTTCTGTCGCATTATTCATTCAAAATAATGCCTGCTTCTTACAAGTGTTTGTTTAACCAATTTAATAGTGTAAAATTTCCATATGTTCATCTCCGTCTCTGCCTTCGCCGACGCCGCCTCCGCCTTCTGCCTCTTCATCTGTTCTGATGTTTTGCTTCTTTCTTCTACTTAATAGTGTAAAATTTCCATATGTTGTATGTACATTGTTGGCATTTTTTTTTACGACTTGAGATATACATGAAGACCTGGGTGATTGGTCAGTGTTCTTAAATGTGTCATGTTTATCGAGCTATTCGAGCTCGAAGTGGAGCTCGAAATAAGTAATGAGTTTTTCGAGCTCGAAAGCTCATTAAACTTAACGAGCTCGAGCTCGAGCAAGCAGTTCAAAGCTCAGCTCAGCTCGAGCTCGGCTCATTTAAAGAAAATAAACAAGCTTGTACATCTACTATTCGGCTCGGCTCGTTTACACTCCTAACCACGCCACCTCTGTGGCCTCTAGGTTAGTCTCTCTCTCTCTCTCTCTAATCTATTAGTTTTCTATGTGAAACCGATTTATGAAAGTTGGCCAGGTTTTAGCAGCAATTGGCCCGTGGCGGAGTCCTGGGTGTGATTCAAGTCACAGTCGAATGTCGTAGACGCTTTTTTGTGCTGAATGCACTATAAGACTGCATCTTTCCTAACACGACTTGATTTTAGGATGGGTGGCAAGGTATGAGGTCCTACAAATGATATTAGAGTCAAGTTCATTGGGTCGATTTTCAATGGGAGCAATTTCTGAGGGGGAGATTGTTGACTAGGTTTTGACAGTAATTGTTCCATGGTAGAGGGCCAGGTGTAGGGCAAGTCATACTCATGCCGTGGTCCGTGGACACTTGTTTGTGCTGATGTACTATAAGACAAATGTATGTGTCTTTCCTAACCCCAACTGATTTTAGAATGAATGACAGGCCGTCCTACGAAATCAACCAAACAGGGGATGGATCATGGAAAGCATGCTTTGATCCATTTATATTAAGAATGGCCAAATTTAGACAAATTACAATTTTTTTTGTTTTTAAATCAAAACTATAAGGACCAAAATGAAACAAAACTTAAAATATTGGGGATACAAATGAACCAAATCAGAAACAACAGGTGTTGCTAATCGGATCCTATTTGGGTGGGTTGCATATAGGGATGCGACAAAAAATCGAACCGATGGGTAATTGCGAGAAACCGAATCGAATTATTCGGATTTAAAACGGACTAAATGGTTTGGTTGTGGTTGTGGTTGTGATTTTAAAATTAGTAACCGAAACAATTTTTATTTTGGGATAGAAACCACAAAACCGAACTACGAAATCGAACAACGAAACCGCGAAACTGATATTTTAAATATATTTTTATTATATATATATTCTTATTTTATTTATTTATTTACAGTTTCAACCATCTTATATATATATATATGGTGGAAAGGGATTTAAGTTTTCATAATTCTCATTTTTTATTTCACAGTCCTTCGTTTCGTTTCGTTTCGTTTCTCTATTTTTTTTATTTTAGAAACTTTAATTATGGTTATTTTATGGTTTGGTTTTATGTTTTAGAATTTATATTTTATATTTTAATTATATTTTTGTTTATATATAAAAAACAACGGTCCGCAGTTTCGTGGTTTTTAATTTTATTTATGATTTTTATAAAATTAAAATATCTTAAATGATTTTGCGATTTTGTTTTGGTTTTAAAACCGTTTTAAAAAAAATCGACGATTTTGGTTGTAATTTTGGTTTTGATTTTATATAAATCGGATGGAAACCGAACCGAACAATTGGCATCCTACTTGCATGCTACAAAATTGTGCCAATACGGGTCCGACCCATAACCAGGCCAATCTAGCCCAAGCCCTAATCATCATCATCTTCTTCTTCTTCAAACCCTAAATCTCTATCTCTATATCTATCTCTGTGTTCTGGATTGTTCGCTGTAAATTCGTTTATCGTGGATATTTACATCAATTTACGATATATGCATATACATATTTATGCTTCTGGTTTCTAATCGCTTTATCAGGATTATAGTCGTCGAAGATGGGGAAGCCTAATTCACGGTAAATCGTTTGAAAATTTTATGATTATTTGATTTTTCAATGAGTATTCTCTGCATATCTTATGCAGATGGATATGGTGCGAATGTTTACCTCTTTTTTTTTTTTTTTTCGAATTTTTTGTTCAGATCAGACGCATCTACTAATGCGGATCGTAAATTTGAAAAGAAGCTCCAGTTTTATGCGAGTAAGTGATTACGATTGCGATTCAAAGCTTGATTTCCCGTCTATAATGATTGATACTGTTCATAATACTTCAAATCTTCCTAATCTCAGCAATTCACTTTTCATTGTGTTGATTTTGTTCCTGTTCTAAAAATAGTAGAATTAATTCATAATTTATCTTATTTTAATGTTAAGTTTAGCATTGATCTCTTGATTATGTGTACCTTAATTATGTTTACATAGTGTTCTTCAATGCTTCCAATTAAGGTCTACACCCTCTATTGCCGCTGCGGTCGGGCCTCAGGCGGCCAGTTGCTAGTCGTCGAATTTTTTTAGTTACATATAACTATTTTCTTAATGTATAATTTAGTTACATTTTTTAAGTGTATTTTTAGTTACATTTTAGTATATTTTTTAGTTACAGTTTTAGTGTATTTTTTAATTACATTCATGTAATTTTCCGACGACCATAATTAGTTGCATGTCACTGAAAAACATACTAAAAAATGATACAAAAAAATTAGTTGAATATAATGGAAAAAACTAATCCGGCCATCGGAGTTTCGACAACATGTCGCCAAAATCCGACGTTTGGAGTATGGTGACCGGCAGCAGTGGGGGCAGCGGATGGTGACAGAACACTAATTAGAACATTAGTGTTTCCATGAGCTTTAATAGACGGGACTAACACCAAAGTGCTTATTTTGGAGTTTAATTTTTTAACACTTTTAAGGCTGGAATTTCTATGTGCAGAGGTTAGAGATACAGTTGCTTCATTATCTGCCCAGAAAGCTATTACCAAGGTCAGAATTTTCTCCTTTTCTTTTTCTCTTCATTTGTTTTTTTTTGGTATATTTTTCTCTTCATTTGTGATAAGGCCTTGTTTGGGATTAATGTTTAGAAAGCCAAAAAATGCGTTTGGTAAACACATTTTTGTTCCCTTGATTTTAGGAGTATTTTCTGAATTTCTTAAGAATATGATAAACAAAAAAATCTTGTTTCATATTCACTTCCACAAAACTATTCCCACTATCACCCCGCCGGCCACCATACATCTAAAGAAAAAAAAAAAGAGGAACAAATGTTGCAATCAAACGTGTTTCTTGTTTTTATTCTCATAAATTAAAATAAACAATTTCAGAACAATAGTCATTATCAAACATGTTTCTATTTCCGGAATACTCTATAACGGAAACAAAATTCCCATCCAGTTTATTGGAAGTAGAAACAGAAAAACAGAAACACTAACCAAAGGCCACCTAAATGAATCGTTCACTAAGAATTGAATTTCATTCCATTTGAATGTGATTGCATTACTCCAACCAGAGCGGTGGATCCAAAAGATTAGTTGAGGGGAGCTAATTTTATTTTTTAAAGAGTTCGTTAGATTCTTATATAATTTATTTATTTTATTTTTTTTTTTTGGGGGGGGGTGCTTATGTGAAATTTTAAGCGATTTTAATTATTTGTTTTCAAAATTATTGGGGTAATAGTGAAAAATTTCAAAAATTATGGGTGGATTTGAGTCCCCCCCGCAACCGAACATGCCGATATTGTTATATTGAACATTCAGTTGATTTTATAACACATATTTCTTAGATGGGTTCATATTTGTTGTTGTGGTATAATTTGTCTATTGTATCTGTTCCCAGATTTTGATTTCTGTTCTGAGAAAGCTGAGAACAGGAACATGGGAACTAAAAAAATCATTTCTGTTCTGTTCCCAAATTTTGTGTGAACAAACATAACAAAATTGTTCTCAGATTTCTGTTTCTATTCTAAAGAAGAAATTTTGGTTCTAGCAGAAGAAAAAACTAAGAAGCCGGCAAAAGAAATTGAAGGCTTATGACCTCTCTTCCCTCTCGGAATTCCTTCCTGATCCAAAGGCTCCTGGGCAACCGGCTCGTGCAACATTCAAATTAAACAGTAAATCAAAACAAAAACTTGTGTGAGTACTTCAATAACAAAAAAAAGTGTTTCTTAGTGAAGAGAGAGTGTTTTCATAGCCTAGAGAAGATATTTTAGTGTTATTCTCTCTTAACACTAAAATAAATTGAAGGCTTATGACCTCTCTTCCCTCTCGGAATTCCTTCCTGATCCAAAGGCTCCTGGGCAACCGGCTCGTGCAACATTCAAATTAAACAGTAAATCAAAACAAAAACTTGTGTGAGTACTTCAATAACAAAAAAAAGTGTTTCTTAGTGAAGAGAGAGTGTTTTCATAGCCTAGAGAAGATATTTTAGTGTTATTCTCTCTTAATCCAAAAAAAAATTAGGGGTTTTTTTTTAATTACTCCAACCCACTCGGTACAATAATTTTTTGAAAAATAAAAAAATTCTGTCAAGAGTCCAACGTCACTCCACATCATAAAAGTTAATGCAATTTTTTACGTGAAAAAAAATACAGTGACTTTCATGTAGTTGAGTAACATTGCACTTCTGAAAAATTATTGTGGCTTTTGGACTACATAGGCAAAAATTTTAAGTTCGTGTACTGTTTCACCGAGAACCCCAAAAAATTAAGATATTTTTCCCAAAATACAATAGACAGAAATGAAAATTTAGGTGGTGATGTCATAGTCCATCAATCTCAATCTTCATTCTATTTGTTCCAAAAAAAAAAAAGATAAAAAAAACTTAAAATCATGTTTTTACTTCTTAGATTTTGAAAAGTATTTTTGAGTGCAACAAACGCTATTTTCAAAATTTAAGTACTTTTTTTTTTGTTTAAAAGCAAAAATACTTGAAAAATGTTACCGGACGGTCCCTTACTTATCTTATATTCATCATAATTATGATTATTTTGGTCAGGCTGAAGGAAGGAAATCAATTGAAAACCGTTTTGAATCATCCGGCTTTCCAGTCGAATCCATTGGCGGCCATTCATCAACATTTACAGAGCACACAACCCATTGTTGAGGAACCAAAAGAGTACAAAAAAAGAGCAAATGGGAAGAAGAAGAAGAAGAAGAAGAAGAAATCTTCATCCAATCCAGATTCTATGGAGATTTGATCTGTTTTAACCTCTTAAGGCCATGTTTGGTTTGAGGTAATGGAATCGGATTCTGGCAGAATAGAATCAAATTTTTAATGGAATTCGGTTCAGAACAGTTTTGCCAATTGATATCCATTTGATCATAGTTGGAAATTTTGGTATAGTTTTCCATGTATCAGGGCAGTTTGTTTTTTTTTTTTAAATGTTGCTCTGAACTTGTTCCAATTTTGTTTGTCGGGATAGAAACACTAGGGTGATTTTTGTTTATTTTTTCTGTTTCCGAGAAAACTTGAAAAAAAAGTACAGGAACAAATTATTATGTTTCTAGACCACTAGAACAGGTTTCTTCTTTAAGACAAAAATAGATCTGATTTGTGTTCTCAGTATCCTGTTTTGTTTCAATTCTTTGTGGAGCAAAAACCCAAAACAAAAAAAGGCATCACCTAAGAGCAAACAAATGTTATGCTTAAACATTTATATGATAGATTTAATTGACAAAATGTCCATATGCAAGCAATTGAAACTGAACAGGTGGGTAATCGAATTAAATTGAACGAATAGTTTGATTTTGAAATTGGTCAAGGGGTTTCGATTATACTACTGTGATTTCAAAATGGTCAAGGGGTTTCGATTATACTACTGTGATTTCAAAATTGAAAACCGAAACGATTTTTATTTTAGTTTAAGCTTTAAGATAGCAACAGTGAAATAAAATCATTTAACCGTTATATATATTATCTCAATTTTTTTATTTATTTACATTTTTACCTCTAGTGTATATATATATATATATATTTATTTTTTATTACATGTTAACTTTATGTGTTGTATTTTAATTATGTTTGAAATATTTATTGTAATTATTAATAACTTTGTAATTTAGTCTTGCTAGACAAATTTAATAAATATATAAAAATTGAAAAACTTACTTCCAGAAAACCAATAATTTATGATTCACTTTTGAGTTTGTTATCTGCTCAACAATTTTGATTTTAATTTCCAGTAAAACAGACCCAAAACTAATCTGTTATCATTATTTTGAAAATGCAAAATTTACCACCAAAACAAACCCTTAAAAAAACCCCACCACCACCACTAATATAAGAAGCATGTTTTGTCCAAACTTTTTTGGAGCAAAAACAGAAACAAAAAATCAAATTCACTAAAAATGGAGTGTACCACTTGGCCAAAAGAACAAATTACAAAATAGTATTTTTCTTTTTAGTGTATCAACACGTAATACGCCCACATGTATGTGACCATTTAAGTATAACATATGACAAAGAAGCAAGCAAAGTAGACTTAGAAAAGGCAAAATTTAACACCAAAAACAAGACCTTTAGAACTCAAAAAAAGAAGGGGTGGGGGGGGGGGGGGGGGGGGGAACTTTATTCCAAGTGACAAATTATTCCCCCCTTTGCCCAAAAAAAAAAAAATTAAGAAGCAAATCACCAAAATTGGACAAAATCACATGAAAGTTTGATCAAACAAAAAACATCTCTCTCCTCTCTCTCTCTCCCCTCTCTCTCACTCTACCATATTACAGCTTGAGGAACACAAACTCTTCAATGGCGGAAATCTCGCCGATCCTCTTCAACGATTCCTTACTGGGTTGCTCATCAACCCCAATAGCCATCACCGCTTGCTTCCTCGGAGCGATCCTCCCCACGCTCATAAAACTCACATTCACGTTCTCTTCCCCGAGTATACTCCCCACTCGCCCAATCATCCCAGGCTGATCCACCTGACTGCAAAGTATAATACTACCCTCCAAGCTCACGTCCACCTCGAACGACCCTACCCTCGTCAAATGCGGAATCCCATCTTTCACAGTCCCCTCGACTTTGATCTCCCCGGTCTCGGAGATCGCACTGGCGAATTTTGATTCGACGTTGGCAATTTGGACCTGGAGCATGTAGGGGTGCATTTTTAATTTTGGGAATTTTCACTTTATTCCGACATAAAATGAAAACGTAAAATTATTTGAAAAAAAAAAATCAAATAATTTGAAATTTGAAATTTAATCTAAAAAATTTAATTTCTAAATAATACATGATTTTTATTCGAGATATTAATTTTGTAAAAAAAATCGAGAAACTCAAAAATACCAAGTGAACAAAACTAAAAGTTTGCCTCGTTTTTCTTTTTTCTTTATTTTTTTAAATATTAGATTGGTTCAGTTCATGATTTTTTGTAATCCAATGCGCTTAACTCACTCTCAAAAGACATCTTGTAAGAGGAGAATCGTCTTGAGCTTTATATATAGCTCAGGATTAGGTAACATAAGCAATGTGGGATTCAACATACCCCCTCACGCGTAGAGTGAACTTTTTGACAAACTACTACAAACGGCTATCAGGAGAAGGACCTAACATCGATGTGGGATTCACGATTCATGCAATCTCGCAAATTTTAATTTATTGGGTCCTCCTGATATCCGTTCGGAGTGGTTTGTCAAAAAATTCACCTTACGCGTGAGGGGGCGTCTTGAATCCCACATTGTACTTAATTTATTGTACTTAAATGTGTCTTCTTCTTTCTTGTTTGGCCTATAAATTTTTTTTATGCCTTATCTTCTCCGTTTTTTGTTTTTTTTTTTCGAAATACACATGAAAAATATAACCAACGAACCAAAATTTAATTGCACTTTGCACCCCGATGTTTGACTGGGATCTCAATATGCTCTCGATGTTTTGATTGTCGTAACGTATGATTTTTCGCCTCTAATTTGTCGATATCATAATTGCCAGAGTAACAACACATGCATGAGGAAAAATTGGGTATATACCAACACATGTGACGCAAGTGTTGTTGCTATTGCAATTAGATGGCTAAAACAAGTCGATTTGACCAATTAAAGACAAAATTCAAACTTCAGGGGATAAAATGCAAAATTGAAACATCAAGGGACATATTGAGATTGCACTCAAACTTCAACGGTGTATAGTTTGATTTACCCTAAAATCATTTTTTTTTCATGAATAATTGTTGCAAGTCAATTGCTTTGAGAAAATAGTACAAGAAATGTGGGAAATCGATTTTTTAAAATTGGTTTGAAAATTTAAAACCGAATAATTTGGTTAAGTTCAAAATTATCCTAAAACCATTTACAGCCGTACCTGGATGGACTGGAGCGGGTATGCAGGCGATCCATCGAGGAAAACCCGTTCTTCAGAGATGCGGACCCCGCGTTGTTTGGCGGCAAAATCAGCATTGACTAGGTTGACAAAGATGCTTGAGATGGGCTCAATCAGGCCCTTTGTGATCATGGCCCGGAGGACGCGAGTGTCAAGGTCGTCTGGGGCCCGGGCTGAGGTGTAAGTTACTTTTACGGATTTCACACCACTTCCTCCTGCTACAAGCTGGACGGCGAGTCGGCCGAGTTTTTCAGCGAGTACTACGAATGGTTTAAGCTCAGATAGGACCTACGGAAAAAGGAAAATAAAAAAGACGGTACCAATTAGCGTGAAATTCGGGAACAATTCTGTTTTTGTTCTCAAAAATTTGTTACTAAAAATTGAGATTGGAACATGTATAGATTGTTTATGTTCTCAGATTTTTGGGGAAACGAGTGAAAATACGCAAATAAAAACTCTAAACAATGTAAAATCTAATACTAATGCGGCTGAAATTTGGGAGCAATTCAGTTTTTATCTCAGAAATTTGTTCTAAGAATCTGAGAGTAGAACAGAAATGGATTATATGTTTTATCAGTTTTTTGAGAAAAGAAATAATAAACAGCTATTTGTCAAGGGAGAAGCTAATAGTAATGATTTAAGTGTGGAAAATATTTTTAAAAAAAACATCTGGGAACAATTCTATTTTGCTCCCCCAAATTTGTCTATATATCTGAGAACAGAACAAGAAAAAACAGTTTTTCATTTTTCCTGTTGTATTAATGAGACAGAAATCAGAAACGTGGAACAGAAACAGAAATCCGAGAACAATCCTGTTTTGTTCTAGGAAATTTGGTTCAATGTAAAGGGTAACATATATCTTTGTGCTCAGAAACAAGGGGAAAAAATCATGGATTTTGAGAATTCAAGGAATATAGATGTTCTAACATACCTCAGCAGGAACCATGGGTGCATTCACGGCAGTAGCAGCAAGTTCTCCTCTTAAGGCTCCAACAACAGCTTCCGCAATTTCAATGGCCACTCCTTCCTGCATGTGGAACAAAAAAAAAACAAAATTACTATATTATCCTTGAAGGAATTTCACTTATATTTGTTTATCCCCATTTTTTCCTCGAGTTTTTTCTTAGTCCTTCAAATTAATCTTTAGTCATTCGATTAATATCAACTGTAGAAATCCAATCCGTCTAGACTTTATGTATAGCTCATGATCAAGTAACACAAGCAATGCAGGATTCAACACGCTCCCTCATGCAACTTTGCCAAACTACTGCGAACAGATATCGGGGGGACAACATCAATGTGGGATTCAACACGCCCTTCACGCGCAAGGTGGATGTTGACAAACCACTGCGAATGGATATCGAGGGCCCAATATTGATGTGGGATTCAACACACGCAACATCAGAAAAAAGACATGGCTATGATACCATATAGTAAACCAACAAATTCTATAAACAAGTACGGGCTTTTCCAGGTGTTCAATGGCCCCGGAAAATGGGATTTGGCTCAGGATTGCCCAAGTCTATTTCGTCTAGTTAAAGTTGCTTCCCTTTGGCATTATCTTCGGTAATATACCTGTCTCTTCTATGGGTCTAACTCATTCTCAAAAGACGCATTGTAAGATGAGAATTGCCCTGGGCTTTATATATAGCTTAGGATCAGGTAACACAAGCGATATGGGATTCAACACGCCTCCTCAGGCGTAGGGTAGACTTTGACAAACCACCACGAATGGATATTGGGAGAAGAGCCCAACATCAAAATACAAGGCAACATAGTTCAAGTCAACTAAGTTGGTAAGAATTAAAAATAATTTTTTCTTTCAAAATAGGACAAAAAAGTTTTAAAAAAGAAAAAAGAAAAGGAACTATATAATAAAACTCAATAAAATAAAATAAAAACTACAGATAATGGCAGAATTGATTTGAGCATGAAAATATCTCAAGAACAGTGTCATTCACACACCTGAGCTTCCATAGTACTGGCACCAAGATGTGGGGTTACAGTTACATTCTCATGCTGTATCAACTTGCTGTCTTTTGATGGTGGTTCTACAGTGAAAACATCAAGAGCAGCCTGCAAGGAAGTTATCATATTATACCTTGGCTGATAGATCATATTTACAACGGCACCTAAGGCACTGTTTGGTAGTGCTTTATTTTTTTTAAGTATTCATTGGCTTTTAAACGAAAAATAAAAGTATCATTTGTTTTGCACCTAAAAATACTTTATCAGAAAAATAAAAACATGATTTTAAATAAGTATTTTTAAAAGCAAAGAAAAAGTAGGGCGCGTTTCGTAACGATTTTTAAGTGCTGCTTTAAATAATAAACTTTATATTGAAAAAAATAAGTAATTTTACTTAAAAAGTAAAAGAAAATAAATCAAAAGTGTGTTTGGTAGTGGAGAGCGGTATCTTAGAGATAAAGGATGGCCCAATACACGAAAACTCCCACCATTGCAGGATCTTGGGAGGGTTAAATGTATGTAGCCTTAGCCCTACATCTTAGAGATATCCCAATAAAATTTCTTAATCAAGAAAAAAAAAAATCATAAACGGTTGACAAAAATAGTCCGATATTTTAAGATATAAAAATCAAAGAAACAAAAAGCAACTATTTTTACTTTAAAAAAAATCGAATTAAGTTTTTATTTTTTTTAAATTATTTAAAAAAAAAAATTAAGTGCAAAACGACCACTATTTTGACAAAATTGTACTAAATAGAACCTAACTATCCAAACTATAATTTTAAAAAGGTGGAAACCTGAGCTACGATGCCCGCGTCCAAAGCCTTCACTAAAGCTTCTTCATCAATTACTCCACCACGAGCAACATTGACGATTCTAACACCTTTCTTCATCTTTGCAAAGGTTTCATCGTTGAGAACCTTTGATGTAGCAGGAGTCAAGGGCATGTGCAATGAGACAAAATCGGCGGTTGCAATGGCTTCATCAAAGCTCACAAGCTCCACTCCAACTGCACGGGCACGGTCAGCTGGGGCATATGGATCGTGTGCAATCACATGCATACCGAGCCCCTTAGCACGCCTAGCAACTTCTGATCCGACCTTCCCGAAACCCATCACAGCAAGTGTCTTGCCAACAAGGGAAACACCAACATACTTGTTCCGCAACCACTTTCCTGTATCAATCGATAGTGAAAAATTATTAGAACCTAAGGTGGGGGTTGTTTAGTGTTTATGTTCGCACAGTTTGAAACAGAAATAGAAATCAAGGAAAAAATTTGTTCTGCTCATGGAAATTTGTTCCAAGCAGCTGGCAACCAAATAGTTTTTTTTTTTTTCAATTCTCATGGACTTGTTTCTGCTCCCAATTTTCTGAAAAATAAACAGATATCTAGGAAAAGAAACACTAAAAGAGGGGTATAAAACTCTAAAAATGCTAAATGAAGCCAACATCCTCTCTTAAGAATCATGTCTATTCTATATTGGCATTAACTTCCATTTCCCTAGATTATATCATATTATGACAACTTTAGATCTGAAATTTCTAGAAATGCTAATTGAAACCGAGATTGATGCATTCATATGAACGGGTAACATGTATACCACCATATATTCAATATCACAGCTATCAGATTAATGAAACAAAAATTCAATACAACAACACAATCTATCTAATCAACATGCAATCGAGTATATCGGTAAAATAACATTTTCATACTGTTAGATGAACCCTAGCTATGGTACTAGTAAACCCATTTTGTTTAGGGTGTTCTATATGGAGTCCAGCATAATTTTCTGTTCCCTAAAGTCAAAATCATTTTTATTTTGATTCTGGCTTTCCCAACTTGAGGCAAAATGTCAAGACAAAACAGGAACTTCCACACAGATTCAGCAAAGGAAAAAGCTACTTCAGACTTTAGAGATGCAAAGCTGGCTACGGCTCAGACCTCATGAACAATCCAAAAGTAATAAGAAAAAAGGAAGAAGAACGTTGCTTCCATATGTATAAGGAAACGAGAAAGTTTAAGTATACATAATGTTCATATCCAATTAAATAATGAATTATTATTAAAAATTCAACAGAAGCATGAAATAACCAGGCAACGATCAGATCCCGCCAAATCCCCAGAATTTCCAACTGAATCTGGACTTGAGCTAACAAGATTTTATAAAGTTTAGCATGTTTTAACAGATCAATCAAGGAAAAACAAGCATAAATACCCTTTTCTCAATAAAAAAATCCCCACGTGATAAGATATAAAATATGAATTTCCACAAATACTGATAGCATACACAGAGAATCGCAGATAAATCAAAGGAGAAATGTAACTGACCAGCTTTTACAGATGCATCAGCTTGGGCAATGTTACGAGACATAGCAGTGAGGAGCGCAATTCCATGCTCCGCAGCCGCAACAGTGTTCGCCGTTGGCGCGTTAACCACAAGGCAACCATGCTCAGTCGCGGCCGCCAGATCCACGTTATCGATCCCGACACCGGCACGTCCAACAACCTTCAACCGTCCGCCGGACGACTCAAAAACCTCGCGGTTAACCTTCGTCCCGCTACGCACAATCAGTGCGTCACAGAGCGAGATCTTGGTGCAGAGCTCCTCAGGGCTGAGGTTATACGAGCAATCCACGTTCGCGAAGTCCTTCAGAAGCTCCAGTCCGGCCTCTCCGAGCTTCTCCGCGACGAGAACAGTCGGCTTCGCATCCATCGCCAGCACCACGAACGACGTCGATCCGCGACCTCCCCCGCGAGCGAAAGAGACGGTGGAAACGCCGAAGGCGGACGACAGCGGAACCTTCCATGAAAGTGACGACTTCCGGAGGGACGACGGATTTGAAAGAAGGCTCGACAGAGATGAAGTCGCCATTGCTATCTGAGATTTGATACCGGTGCTAATTTACGCCGAGTGTGAGAGAGGCGGAGGCGGAATACTGCATTTTATATTCGCATATTTGGTGGGGTTTTGTATTTTTAGGGGGAAGTAAGTGTAAATATGTTGTCAAAATAAATTAATTTGGACTGAATCTACGCATGTCTGAATCTCACGCGCTTGTTTTCTGTACGGACAATCCGATAGAGACGAAGAGCGTCTATTTCACCTCCCGATGGTGAGAGTGGGGGTAACCATCACTTGCTAAATTTTTTATTTATTATTATTAAAATTTTTTTAAAAAAATGGGTAAATTATCCTTTTCACCCCTGTATATTTATTTTGTTTCATTTTGTCCTCTTTACTTTAAAAATTAATATTTTACCCATTTATTTTTTATTAAACTTAATCGAATATGCTAAAAAATAGATTAAATTAATTTTTTATCTAAATTTTATATGAAATATACAAAATTACTCTTTATTTTAATTTTTTAATTTTATTGTCTTTATTAAATAAAATAAAAGTAGACAGGAAATGCCACTTTCTCTGGTTTATTACTTTAAAATAAAATAAAATTTAAATAAAAAATAATAAAAATATTTCAATTTTATTTCCAATTTGAATAAATTGTACTTTTTTTTCCTTAAATTGAGAGTTCAAGAGGGCAAAGTGTAGGTTTCCAAAGTAAAAGGATTAAAATGAAATAATATCTAAGGGGTGATAAAAGAAATTAGCCCTAAAAAATATTATCCTTAAAATCTTCCCAAAAAAAAAATTGTTTTAACTCATATGATGATTAACAACATTATTGTTTCTTAATTTTGAAAAAATAGGTATTAGATTCTTGAATTCTGTAGTGGTGGTTGGTGGATGAGCATTTTGCACTTTATTTATTTATAAAAGAACAATTTTAAAAAAATTATTTTATTTTCACGTATTTTTAAAAGAATATTTAATAGTATAAAATTAAAATTTTAGTTCATACAGTATACATATTATTATAATTTTTCCATATAAAAATTATTTTTATAACTTATAGTAATTTTTGGACTTTTAACAGTAATTTTGAAGTTTTAAAAAATTAATGTAAACTGTATTGGACTAAAAAATGTTCAAAATAATTTTGTTTGTATTATTTTAAAAAATTCCAAATTTATTCAATAAAAAAAATAATTATAAAAAAATGTTGTGTAAGAATAAAAATGCTAAAAAAATGGTTCTCTTTTCTCATATTTTTAAAATGTTTTCAATGAAATATATGATTAATATTTTATTAAAAAAATTAAAAAATTGTGAAAATTAAAAATTAATTTTTGGATCAAAATGTAAATAAATGAAAGTATTGGAAACGACAATATGTTTATTTTTATTTCTTAATGTGGTGGTTGGGCCCCGCAAGGGGTTGGTGGAGGATTAAGAAGGATCGCAATATTCCCAATTTATTTATTTGTACTCCATGAGCTAACAGCACGAGGGTATCTAATCCTGTTCGCTCCCCATGTTTTCGCGCTCGAGGGTTTTTAGAGCAACCTCAATTCACTAGACAAAAGTTAAGATGGCATTTGATTAGGGCCTGTTAGACAATGTTCTCATCTCATCCTATCTCAGTAGGAAGATGTTATGAGATGAAAATTATGTTTCTTAGTATGAGCAAAATCGTGTTTGATAACGACATTTCTTTTTTATTCTAGGAACAGAATCGCGTTTGGTAACGATATTATTCTAGAAATCAAGAACACTGATTATGAGAAATTATCAAGTAATCGAATCATAAACCTAAATTGAAATCGAAATCAAATTATCAATTGAAATCGAAATCATAAACCCGAATCGAATCGAAATCAAATTCTCACTTTTTCCATCCCACCTGGAATGGGATGGGATGAGATGAGAATTTTGTTTCTTTCTGAGAACAAAAGTAAATGAATTAAAGTGAATTATTTAAAGAAAAATTGTTGTCTGCTCCCAAAAAAATTTATTGTTCACCGGCTACTCCCATCCGCCTTTTATTGCACCGGCAACTCCCATCGTTAGCCTTTTCTTGCACTGAAAACTCTCATCGCCGGCCTTTCTTGCACCGAAAACTCCCGTTTCCAAAAACGACGAGGGACGAGATTACCAAAATGCCCTCCCGTGATTCGCGTCTTCCTTCTATTCGCCGATCGCTCGTCGTCTTCGATCGCTCACCCTCTTCGAGCGTTGTTTTCAATAGTTCTTAGGTCACGGTTGGTTTCATGGAATTAGATCTGCATACGAAAACTTGAAAATTTCCATGAGTTTATTTCGATTTTCGAAGCTCCAATAACCAAACACTACCCAACAAAAATTGAAAGAGCTAGACTTAGAATTTGAGAGTTTACTTGAATGCCGTAGAGGACAATGATCCCAATCCCTAGCCAGGAATGAGTATGTTCCGTTTCCCTTCAATCGGGAGCTTCAGGGGCCTGCCATCTCCGTAGCCGAGCTTCGTCACGTCTCCCATCATTTGGAAATGAGGGATTATGTTTTGTAACTTTGTGTAGAGAGAGAAGAAGCAAAGTAAGATTAAAGATATTTTTATATTTTTATTATTTACACATTACACCCTGTAATTTGTAGTTTGTTGCAGAGATGAGAAAAATTTTGTAATGAGAGAAACGTACTTATCCATCGATGGTGGGGGAGGGTTAGGGGAGATCAAGTGGAGGGGTAGGGGCACTAGAGCAAGGTAGCGGACAGGAAGGTGAGGAGTATATGACTGCTAGGTAAGTTAGAGCATATTGACAATTTCTGAGTGGATTAGGGATGAGCGAAAGGGGTTGCAGGTTAGAAGATGAGAGAGAAAGAGAGAGAGAGAATGGGTGTATGGCGGCGGTTGCTTGCAGGAGAAGAAGGGAAGAAAGAAAGAGGGAGGAAAGTATAAAAAATTAAAAAAAAAAAGAAAAAAAGATATATAAGGATAAAATAAAAATAAAACATTAAGTTGTTAACTTACTTAATTACCCTCTAAAATATCATAAATATGTAACTCATATAAGAAAGAGAGGAAAATGATTTTGGATATCAAAATTACAATTATACTCTTAATAATTGATTTTTTAATTTATTTTTAGAATATATGAGGATAAAATAGTAAATTATATTAAACTAAATTATTTTCTATCTTTTTATTTATTTTTTCAACCAAACAACACTAGAGAAAATAATTTTTCTTTCACAATGGATAAAAATATTTTATTTTTCCTCTTCTTTTCCCCTCTTTCTAACCAAACATACCCTTATAGTTAAGTCTTGTTGCACTTTATCTTTTGATGTGTAGGTTTAATTATAAGGATAAAGTGGTGACGCGAATACTACGGTGGAATAAAGTACAAAAAATGTAATTAAGCCAAAAGAAAAATAAAAAAAGAATCCAAGAGAGCGTAGCTAAAGAGAACTCAGACTGCGGGAGCTACTCTTTGATCCAGCCGTTAGCTATGCAAACTCTCCTTCTACCGGCGGCTCGTTCCGGTACCGCACCGCCGTCACTGGCGGCAGCAAAACCCTCATTAGCTTCTCTCAATCGATCTCCTTCCTCAGTTTTCTTCTTGAATTTCGCTCCTAATCTCCAATCTTCTCTCTCCTCATTCCCTCTCTCTCCCCTAAAACCCCGTCGATCTTCTCTGTCCTCGCAATTCCTCGCTCTTAATTACAGAGAGACATCTCTCGCTTCCACAGCTACCACGCCCACGGCTTACAGTTCCCCTGATGGCGACTCCGAAAAGGCTAAACTCGCTCAGGTTCCAATTTCAATTATAAAAATGTGTTTGCTCCTTGTGCATTTAATTGATTGAAGTACCTCCTAGTCCTAGCTATACGTATCTGAAGATCCAACTGAATTTTCATCAAGGATTTCGAATTTCTCTAAAGCGGTGAAATTAAGATTGCATTGCATCATGCTTGACCTGAATATTGAGTTTAAGTTTAGCCGATGGAGTTAATTCATGGAAATTAGGTATTTGGGGAGCAGTGTAGAATGGTTCATTAGGGTTCTCTTGCATGAACCCAATTTAGGTGGTAATCAAGTTTAATTTGCATTTGAAGTGAAATTTCTTGTTAGAATGAACATTTGAAGGTATTTAACAATATATATATATATATATTGAATTTGTAACTTTTGTTCTTCGAGGTGCGCAATCTCTTGTTTATATTGGTTTGAGTATGAAGCTATATAGATTTGTGCATAAACTTCATTTCAACTCTTTGTTAGGAGCTTGAGGCATTCTATTAATTGCATTTATAATGTGAATCTGAATCACCCCCATGCTAAATGTTCATTTTTTTTGTCTTGATTGGTGTAGGTTGCAAAGAGACTAGAAAATACCGCAAGGCATTTCAGGAGATTAGGTAGTTTAGGGTTTTGGGGGCAGTTAGTTTGTACAATTGTTGCCGCCGTGATTCTCTCATTTTCTGTCGTTATCACCGGAAAAATTACGTCTCCCGCTACCTTCTATGCAACTTCTGGTGGAATCGTGGCGGCTTTCATTTCAGTCTTCTGGTCATTTGGCTACATCCGGCTTTCTGAGAAGCTTCGAAAAACTGCCAACCAGCCTTCAAAGGTATTCATCAATTTGACAATATATTTTTAAGCTGTGTTTGGATAAGAAATTTGATAAATTAGTGCAATTTAGAAACAATGGGATTTTAATATTTTGAATTTTAAAATCCCATTATTTGCCACAACGCTTGTGTTACTTGATACTGAGCTATGTATAAGTCTAGGGTAATCCACCTCTTTCAAGGCGTCTTTTGGAAGTGAGTTAGGCCCATTCAGAGTTAGGTTTTTCATCTGATATTAAGCGCGTTGAATCTCACATCAATGTCCACCCCGTGCGTGAGGGGACATGTTGAATCCCACATTGATGTTGGATGCCCCGATGTCCATTTGCAATGGTTTGTCAAAATCCACCCTGTGCGTGAGAGAGCGTGTTGAATCCCACATCGCTTGTGTTACCTGATCATGAGGCCTGAGCTATATTTAAGTCTAGGGATAATCCTCCTCTTTTAAGGCATCTTTTGGGTGTGAGTTAGACCCATTGGGTTTCTACATTTGCAAATATGTTGTTTGTGTGTGTGTGTGTATATAATATTTAAAAATTGATTTTTTTTTTAGATGAAGAGGTATACCTCATTTGGAGGGATTGACAAAAAAACACCATTTTAGGAGGTATTTGGAGATGTCATTTTAGCCCCCTTTGGATCTCATTTCGAAATTCTAAGTAATCTTACAAATTCCTTTTTGAAGTAGCCAAACTAGAAGTTCTAACTTAGGAATTCAAAAATCCCTTATCAAAATCAAATCGTCTCCCAAAATCCTTCAGCCAAACACACCCCTAAAGCTATTCCCTTGTGTATTTCATTGTTCCAAGATTCTAGGTTTATTTATCAGTCCTAATCCTTCCCCTGTAATTTGTTTTTTATATTTTCCTTTCAATCAAAATATAAGGGTGAAACCATTGAACTTTCCTAGCTTATTGTATATTAGTTTTGATTAACTTCCTGATGTGAGTAAGCAACGTGGAGATGGAATTCTATGTGGAAGCTTTATAAGTGTCGTTTGGTTACTGTTTCTGTTTTTCTATTTCTACTTCCAACAAAGTGGGATGGGATGGGATGGGATGAGAATTTTGTTTCCGCTCTAGAGTATTCCGGAAATAGAAACATGTTTGGTAACGACCATTGTCCTGAAATTGCTCTTTTTTCTTTTTATGAAAACAAAAACAAGAAATACGTCTGGTTGCAACTTTTGTTCTTTGTTTTTACTCTTTAAATGTGTGGTGGACTACGGGTGGTGGTAGTTGGGGGGTGGTGGTGGTGGTGGGAATAGTTTTGCGGGAGTGAATAAGAATCAACATTTTTTTGTTTCTCAGACTCTTAAGGAATTCAGGAAATAGTCCCAAATTTTTTGGAACAAAAAGGGTTTACCAAATGTGTTTTTGTACAAAAAGGGTTTACCAGATTCTTACATTTAGTGTTTTGTGATGATTGACTATTTTCCTCAGGCTCCTCCTCGTGCTGATGTTGTGAAAGGCCTGAAAAACGGCATAGGACTGAATCTTCTAGGAATGGGCGCTGCCATTCTCGGTATGCAAGCAACTGTCGGGCTGTTGGTGGCTAAGGCTCTGACTACCTCGGCAAATCCTTATTACCAGGGTATTGCACCCGGAAGTACTCCTGTTCTTGCATTGGATGTCTTCTTAGTACAGGTATTGTTTTAATTCGTTCTTGCATTTTCTACACTTTGCGCCGTTGAATTTTGACTGCTATCTCACTTTGGTCCTTGTAGTTTTAATTTGAACACATAACACCTTGAAGTTTCTAATCATTTCACTTTTGTCCAAATCATTATCCGCGTTATAAATTTGGATGGTAAACAGTCACGTTCATCACTTGATTGTTTTAAGGGGTTTTATGAGTATCTCTAGCCTTTTCCTTTCCCATTCTCTTCTCCGCCCAAACACTTAAGAATAGACATAGATATATGGGGGTGGGGGGTTGCAAGAAATTTATGGATGGGGGTGGGGTTTGAAGGAGGCTGAAAGTGCCCATTATACCCCTTAAAAACAATTAGATGCATGACACATGACCGTTTGCAGTAAAAAATTGTGACAGATTTAATAATTTGGATAGTAGCGGGATGATTATAATCTAATCTAACCTCTGAAGTTTGCAGTTACATCCCCAAAAGTGTAACTCCTGTTCTTTTATTCCCTGGTCTTATAATCTAATCTAACCTCTGAAGTTTCAGAGAAATCTCATTTTAGTCGTTGCCCTTTTAATTTGAATACATTAAACCCTGAAACATCCAAATCGTGTCAAGTTAATCTTTCCGTCATTTTTTATGATAGAATTCACCCACGTAGGTAATTTCATTTTTGACACGTGGCCGATTTTTGTTACAAAAAATGATGAAGTTACTGATTTGGACTTACTTGACATGATTTAAATATTTTAATGTGTTTAAATTGAAAGAACAAGAGCTAAAGTGAGATTTTTCCAAAACTTCAGGGGTGCAAAGTGGAAAAATGTCCCCTTCTTTTTTTGGTTAACATCAGGGTCAAATAGCATAAAAAAATTCAGTTCGAAGTTAGATGATTAAATAGAACACTTATTAAAACTATGAGGACCAAAAATGTAACTCGCCCGTTCTTTTATTCCTGGATTTCTGTTTCTGTTCTAAATTTTGTGAGAACAGCAACTTTAAAAATAAAATTAAAAATTAAAAAAAGGAACAATAACACTAACCAAACGCCGCCCAAAGAGGGTTTGAGAATTGATTTTGGCACGATCTCTATTTCTACATTTTGTGTTCTGATCCATGCAATTTTTGTGCTTACAGGCATCGGCAAACACCGTTCTTTCTCATTTTCTGGGGCTTGTTTGCTCGCTGGAGTTGCTGCGATCGGTCACATTGCCACCTTCAGAAAACGTTCCGATTCCTAAGATGGCATGAGCAAACATCACAGCAAACAAGGTGTAATTTTTCAATAGTTACTGGAGGGAAAATTAAAAAACCACCACCCTGTTTTGTTGTTGAGATGTGTTTTTGATGTTTCTAAGGTTGCAATAATTCTTTGTAGTTGTGCAATTCCTATGTCATAATATGTTTGCTTTTACTTCGATCTCAATGTTGGTTTGATCCATAAAAAAGGGCAACCTAGTGGTCGCCCGGCCATTGCAGGCTCTATGGGGAGTCGGATGTACGTAACCTTACTCTTATTTACAAAGAGGTTGTTTCTGACATTTAAATCCGTGACTTTCATGTCACAATGGAACAACCTTATCATTATAATCATTCTGTATCTAAAGATATTAATTTTAATTTAATAAATTAATTTGAATACTCAATAATTAATTTAAATATATTAATTATGAAAAATATTATATTGAGAGTTTATTATTTAATATTTTAATAAAATCCAAATGCCAAAATATTAGAACAGATATAACCATAACATTATAACAAACTTAAATTCAAACCATGTAATTTGTCTAAATTGCCCATAATTTAACCATGTGTAATACGTACGACTAATTTCCGTCCAGTCCAAATTAATAGGACCATTTTATGTACGACTAATTTCCGTCCAGTCCAAATTAATAGGACCATTTTATCTACGAAGTTAAACTTACCGTACAACATAAAAATCAGGTCTAAATTTCAAAAATGAATTTTTCCATTAAAAGTTATCTCCAAATAAGGATTTTTCACAGTGATGCAAAATTTTACATTTCACCATTTATCGAAATATATAATAATTCTGTCAAAAATCTAAAATTATTACACACTATAAAAATCATTATAATTTTTTTACATGAAAGATTATAATAATTTTTATTTATTACAATAACTTTCTAAAAAATTACTGTAACACAAATTAACCGAAATTTTTTTATATTCGCAGATTGTTCAACAAAAAAAACCAAATAACAAAAATCATAATATCCACACAAAAACTCACCATCACAAGAACAAGAATAAAGGACTAACTCAGAAAACAATCAAAAGATACAACCATCAAAACTATTACCAAACCAATATCATCATTCTAAACTATTTCCCATTATGAGGGAGAAAATTTAAGCATAGCCAAGGGTACTTTGCATTACTAACCAAAATCTAATCAATAAACTTTCTTCTTTTTTCCATCTATCAAAAATTGATTGTGTATTGAGAGAGAGAGAGAGAGAGAGGAGAGGTAAGTCGGTTTTTTCTCCAGAAAAAAAGGTAGTATGATGCAACTGGGAAATCCCTCTCCTGTCGTTAATGCTGCTGAGTTGATTGATATTTGACATCGAGTACCCATCACAAAGAACCTGTGAACTATAGAAATGGAAAAGAGAGAGCGAGAGAGTTCTGACAATATCAATATCTATGCGCGCACATACAAAGTTTTGACAATATCAATATCTACACACACGCACACACACAGAGAGAGTTCTACACAGACAGAGAGAGTTTTGACAATATCAATATTTACGCGCACGCACACAGTTTTGATAATATCAATATCTACGCGCACACAGAGATATAGAGAGAGAGAGAGTTATGACAATATAAATATCTACGTGCGCACACAGTTTTAACAGTATCAATATCTACACGCGTGCACACAATTTTGCCAATATCAATATCTATACACACATAAAAAGTTTCTACACATACGCAGAGAGAGTTTTGATAATATCCATAACAACAAGGGCAGGGTCGTGCCCAGAGAGTTTGGACAAGATCAATATGCACACATGAATATCTAAACACACAGAGAGGGAGAAAGACTAAGAGAGAGATTTGACAATACCAATATCTACGCTTGCTCATGCACACAGTTTTGACTTTTGAGTCTTTGACAATATTAATATGTACACACATACACAGTTTTGACAATATCAATATCTACAGGTACAAATGTCTATAAAAAACGATACACCAAGGAACATTCAAAAGCACATGATAAGTACTAGGAAGCACAAACACTTCGCCGCAGGTTGAGTGTCGGGGTTCGACACGCGTCGGACACCGCTCCGACATGTGTCCGACACGTGTCGGGGCATGCCCATTTTTTTAATTTTTATTTTTAGATTTCGACACGGCACCGACACGTGAGATGAACATGTTGGACACTCCGGAAGCTCGTGTCGTGATTTTTTTGGGGGACGGGTCAGTTTTGTGATTTTTTATTAACTTATTGTAATTACATTATTATTTAAGGGGTGTCACTTGCAATTTGATATTAAATAACCCTATTAAATGGGTCTCTCACAATCGAAGAAACGAGAAAGAATAAAAACAGGAAGTCAACCGTTATTCAAAATGAAGGGTGTGAAGATGATAATCAACAAATCAACCCCGACTAATTTTTTTGTGTCTTTCTTGATCTTGTTTATGAAATTTTTTAAAATGTAGATGTTGGTTTGAACTTTGAAGATTTATGATGGTTTTTGTTCAATGAAATTGATTAATAGCATATGTATTTTTTTTCATTGGGCTAAAAAAAAGGGTAGCCGGGTGCTACATGTATTTTTCATTAGGCTAACATATATAAAAATATATATTTATTTATCAACGTGCCCCCACTGTGTCCGTGTCGGGATTTTTGAGAAATTTTGGTGTCGCACTGTCATGCCGTGCCCGTCTTGCGTATCCATGCTTCATTGGATAAGAATTTCTCCGCCTTTTGGGCTACCTTGTGATTTTTGTTAGGCAGAAGGTCAAGACAATGAAGTCTTTGTTAGAAAAATCAATATGCAAAACACACACCTTACGAGAAGATGTACAGGCCTTTAAGGTAGCGTTTGGTAGCATGCAATTGAAGCCTTATAACTGGAATTTGGAATGAACACACGTAATGTTTTTACATTCATTCATTTCTAGTTCCAATGTTTTTCGCCTTTTGGGGAGTACTAGAGCCGACGATTAAAGCCCACGATTAAAGCTCATTTTCTTTTATTCCTTTTTGGGCTTTTTGTACTTTGCACCCTTAATATTTAAGAGAAATCTCACTTTAGCTCATGTCCTTTCAATTTGAACACATTAAACACTGAAATATCCAAATTGTGTCGAGTGATTCAAGCTAGTCCTTCAATTAGTTTTTATGACGGAATTCACCCACATGGCTAATTCAGTGTTTGACACGTAGCTGATTTCCGTCATAAAAAATGAAAGAGTTACTGATTTGGACTGACTTGACACGATTTAGATACTGAGTTTAATGTATACAAATTGAAAGTAGAGAGGCTAAAGTGGAATTTCTCCAAAAGTTCAAGGGTGCAAAGTGCAAAACCTCATCTTCTTTTTTTCTCTTTCTTTACTTGAATAAAAACTGTTCAGATACAACTCGGGAATCAGTTGATGTACTATTTTGTAATGTGCCATTGACTAAACTAGTTATCAAAGGAAGGGCCCAACATCGATGTGGGATTCAATACTAGTCAATCAGTAGTCATCATACTTATTAAATTACACGAGATTATTTTTAAATTACTTAGAACCCGTCTGGTTGATCCTACCCTACGAATTTTTTTATTTTTGATGAATTGATCTGTATATTTCTCTATTTACCTATGATCTAATCAAATTTACATATTATTTGTTTGAACAATGAAACGTCAATTTTCCAGTTTAGTTGAATTTTTAAGCCATATTTTACTCTAATTACACCAGAATATGAACTAAAACTAAAATCGCAACCAAGCTAATTTTAACGTTTTTAATTCTGACAATTAAAATATAACAATTCATGAGTTGACTGATTGAAACATGGTACTGTTTGTTAATTGAAGGACAACCAAATGAGCCCTTAGTAGTCGGTCATGGATACTAATATGGTTTAATTTGACCAATAGGCATGTTCATCCAACAAATGCAGTTCAAGTTTCCAGATTTTTACATATTAGGATAGGGTCAGAGAGGATAATATAATAATTTTTTGTAGCAAACCCTAACCTAATTCTTGAGTGGCCAAGAACTGTACCTTCATCTAGAAGCATAGAGGATCTATAAAACATCTTAGGCATATAGTCTAAAAACTGAACTAGACAATGTAAATTCGTAAGAGGTCAAAAATTGTTTTCTAAAGTGAAATATACACTTATTGAAGAACATGCATGTGTATGTAATAGACATGTATATATACACAACACACACACACATTGTGGAGGGGGGAGAGAGAGATGTTAAAAGAGAGAAAATTTACCCGAGGCCTACTGGATCTTCTTGTCCTTGTTAAAAGGGATCGGAATCTTTGTCAAGAAGTTGTCGTTAATTTTCCTGTACTGTGTTTGCATGATATGATGTACTGTGATCACCTTCTCATCGATTTGATCCTGAAATTTGTTATACAGAACAGGTACCGATAGGGAAAGAAGAAGCCCTGTAACAAGATGAAAACAGATAACTGAATTATGATGAAAATACCCCAAAAAGGGTAATAGTCCTTTACGAGGAGAAACAAGTGAAAAAAATGCTCACCAATGTAGACCAGAGTTAGGAAGTTGAAGAAACTACCGATGTAAGAAATCACCCACAAGTAGAAAGCAACCTGAAAACAAAAGCTACTCTGAATAAAAACAATTCAATAGATGAATGCAAGTTCATAGAAGGTCTAAATTTATTCAGGAATTGAAGCGTCAACATGTAGGACACCTGTACAAAAAGTTTCACGTTTCCACCAATGGCAATGTCTCGCGCAACCACCAATAGACGATTGATCCACACTCTCATTAGATCAGCAGCCTTGCAAATGGATTCCTCAGAAATGTCCAGATCAGGAAGGGGAGGCAGCGGTCTAAATTCACATCATTGATCACTTATTTGAGATTTTTAAAACTTGATTAAACAAAAGGAGTGACACTACTACACATACACCGTCATTGTAAATGATCAAAGAACACCCAAAACACAAAATACAAATGTAGAACTAATCAATACAGAAAATGAACCGTTCAAATTCATCTACGAAATATCAAAAATGCATCATAGATATATACCTATTGAGAAGTGATGCTGATTTAGCCCAAAAGAAAAGGATCACAACCAAAAGCAGAAGAACATTCGCTACAAAAGATAACAGATTGTATCCAGCTCGTTCAAAGAGAAACCAAAAGGTAGTGCCGGCAGAAAGCACAACCAATCCTCCAAACCAGTTCTTCCATAGCAACACATCGGCAACTGCTCATATGAACATGTAAAAAAAACTCACGAACTTCCAAAAGTAATTACCCTCAAATATTTTTCCAATCGCATTGAGTAAATCAATAACATGCGGAGCTCACATAGTACCGCAACTACTCTATTATCGAACGGACAGATGAAACAACTCATATACGCATCTAAATCCGTTCTTGATCTTCGATGTATAAATATATTCATGTTTATCGATTGAAGCAAAAAGAGAGAGAAAGAGAGAAGACCTGCGCCACCGCCGACAGCCTGATGAACAGAAAACCGGCGAGATTCTCCCATCGTCGATTAGGGCTTCTGATGATCGGAAATGAGGAGAGAGAGAAAGAGATTAGACAGGCGTGAAAGGCATTTTTTCCAGCTCCCAAATTACAACTGAACTACTTTTTATTCTCTCTCTTTCCTCCACCTGTAAATTATTATTATTATTTTTTATTATTTTATTTTTTTTAAACTTCCAGTATCTGATATCCACATTAATTTTCGACTAATCCAGATCAAGCTGGGTCAGATCATAAGGGCGGCAAAACTCTCTCTACCGAGTTTAACACAACTACATTCTCAAGCTTCAAACCAAGGATCTTGGTTAAGTTAAAACATCCCACACCAGCTGATCTACGTGCTCGGTGTTTGTAATTTAATGTATAGTACTACAATTTTCATTTTTATAAATATAAAAATAATAAATAAATAATAAAACTGACAATGTTAAAGACTGGATCTTCGTAAACAATTCTCGAAATTTGGAATGCGATCCTCCCAGAACTGTGGTTTCTACAAAATAATATAACGAATGTGGGTTTATCGGCTTTATACCTCCCATGTGAGAATCAGTATGGAATTATGAGTGACAGAGTAAAATCGCGCATACATGACTAGACCTCCTTTTGTAGTATTTATAAGATATGGAAAACTTCCTAGACTAGATTTTTCCTAAATCAATATCAGATCCCATCAATGCTCTAGATTCTATCGTATCATGGGATTAGGGGGTCGTTATGTTAAATATAACCACTTTTTTCATACTTACAGCGGACAGTTGTGACGTCTCACGAGATCGGGTTACGGCTTGAGCTAATGCGCCCGAGGCCATCCGCGAGGACAAGGTTGTGGGCGTACCGAGATGTTTTAGTTGGGATATGTTGCGCTCTGCCCATCAGGCCTTTGGCGGTCTCTTCAGTACCGAAGAGTATCCTCAGTTACTTGGTAGTTTGGGACTACTCGTTTGGGACGTGGCTTTAGTCTGCACGTGGGTCACGAGAAATTTTTTCTCCACGTGACAGCAGGAGCTAACCGGTGAAATCCCTCACAAAAAATACATATATATGAAAATTAAATGGTACAAAATATAATTAAAGCCAACTGCTTAGTAAGTGGGGGGACTGGGAAGTGAATTTTTTAGGTGATATTTTTTTTTACTTGAATATTTTATTAACTCATCTCAACCATCTATTCTCCTCAAATTAATCAGAGCCTTCTCTAAAAAAGACATGATTGATTAATAGATTTTGCATTGAAAAATAATTTAACTAAACGTACAATTTTTCAGGAAAAATAAAATAAATTTAGTAAATAATTTTAAAATATATTTTAGGACCAGATTCGAGTTAAGCGAAATGAATGCATAAAATTGGATTGTAAACGTTTTTGGGGAAAGAAAATTTCACTCAAAAAAATCATATCTTCGCTATCAAAGCGGTTGAGTTAAAATATAGTTTTTTTTTCTTTAAGTTTTATAATTTTATTTAATTGGACAATTTTTTTATTATCTATTTTTTATATTCATAATTTAAAAAATCGATATAGTACATTTAAACACGAAAAATCTCTAATTTTAAAATTAAATTCTTAGGATTGTAATGCACACAAATACATAAATAATCTCTAAGCATGTTTTTTTTTTGGGGTTTGACGATAAGGAGTATCCTAATCAGCTTTACGCACACTTCGACTAATCACCTTTCCAAGTGATGTTAAGGGTGTCGCTCCTCCACATCGGTCAAGTGCATTCAGGTTTCGACTCACCAGGGTAGAATTTACGTAAAAAAAAAATATATATATTTATTAATTTATTTTCAAAAATTGGGGAAAAGAGGGTGCAATGTACCAAAATAATTTTTTTTATGATAGGTGGTTATGCACCAACTATTGGAAGGCATTAGGTGTGGTTGATCATCCACTCCACTTCTTACATATTTGAGGTTTCACCTAAATCAATTTAGTAACCATTTAAAATCTTAAATAAAATAAAAATAATAATTAATTTATAAAAATCGAATCATAATTTTATGGATTTTTTTGGTGAACAGTGTATAAAATCAAAATTTTAGTCCATGCAATCCAAACATTAGAGTAATTTTTTTAAAAGTAAAAAATTACTGTAAAAAATTCAAATGTCACTGTCTTAGAAAAACTTCGGAAAAAATACATCCATCGCGCTAAATTTTTTTAAACAAATTTAGGAGGCTAGAACAATTTTATTTATTTTTAAAAAAAAATTAGTTCCAAATATTTCCGAAAATACAAACCAAACACCACCTAAGTCACATGTTCCTCTTGTTTAACATAAAGCACCAATAATATATTCCTTAAACATTTATGCATGTTTGATTACAGGTAATAAAGATAGAGTCAACATTTCATTCTATTTCTGCCCGTTTGAAATCCAATTCCATTAGGTTGTGTTTGGGTAAGGGAGTTGGGGGAAGAATTTCAATTGGAGAAAGGATTTTAAAATCTTTTTTTAATAAATTCCTTGTCTGGGTATAAAGGAGGATGAATTTGTAAAATCCTTCAAATGGTGAAAGAAGGGATTTTGAAATCATTTTGAAACAGGTTGCATTTAACAAATCCTTTGTGCACGTCATTGCTCATCCTCGATTCTGTGTGATCGTCGCCCTCCTCTCATCTTCGCGACATAACTTTCGCTCCTGAGGCGCCCTTCCCTTCGCCGTCGATTTGCGCCACCATCATCCTCTTCTTCGTCGTTTTCGTTCGTTGTCTACTACTTCTTTGTCGTCCACTGTTCATCGACGCAGGGTTTCTTCCTCATCGTCGTCCCAAGGCTTCTTCATCGCCGTCGCAAGGTTTCGTCGCCGTCACTGTCTCATTCTCCTTTGGATTAGGGCTGAGGATAAAGGATTCGAGTTTTATCTCCTCCTTCGCGATCGCGTCATCCTCTAGTTCATCTTTAGCATGCTTCAGTTCTGGGATCAAAAACCCTAAATCGAGCACATTGTGCCATATATAAGGTTGTTGATTCAGATTGCAGTTTTTGCTTTTGATTTTCGTTGATTGCAGTTGGTTTCTTCTTAGCTTTTGGTTCAATTTAAGAAATCTTGCTTGTAGACACGACATTTTGACCGTCCCACAAAAAAAATAATAAGAATAAAAATAAATAAAAAAGAGAGAGAGAAAAGAAAATGAAATAAAAAAGGGTGTGAAATTGAAAAAAAAATGGGTGAAATTAAAAGAAGTAAAAAAATGAGGTAGTGAATTGAAATTTGAGAAAAGGGAGTGGGGCCCTCTAGGGTCCAAACCGAGAGAGAGAGAGAAAGAGAGAGGCGGCAGTGGGCCTGCCTGCCCACTATCTGCACAGCGCCAGAGAGAGAGAGAGAGAGAAAGGCAGCAATGGGGCCGCCTACCCCACTGCCTACCGTCTGCATACGCCAAAAAGAAAGAAAGAAAGAGAAGAGAGAGAGAGAGAGGAAAAGATAGGGTGGCGGGGCCCTTTTTGTCGATTGAACCACAAAAAAAAAATCAAAAAGTGGCCTCTTTTCTACTGCCGCGTGTCACCGACTACTAAAGGCGGCAGGCAGGCGCGTTTCTCTCACACGCCCGAAACCCTAGGACTAATTTTGCCCTTTTCTGCCTATTTTACGCTTTCCCAGTCCAAACTTGGACTGGACTTTTGTAAGACCTTGATCGTAACACTACATCATTTTAGTTGCATTTTATAGTAACCGGAAAAATTCAAGGTGAAATTGGGTCAATTAAAAATTTAGGGGTCAATTCGCAAATTTAGAAACATTAAATCCAAACTTTGGGAGGTAAATTGATATTTAACTTTTAATTAAAACTTTTAGGGGTGAAATTGCAATTTAAGAAATTCTTAAAAGTGGACTTGGACTAAAATGAAGATTTTAAGAAGTTAGGAGGAGGAAAGAGTAATTTAACAAAATATTATTTTAATTATATATATATATATATATGTGTGTGTCTGTGTGTGCACATATGTGTGTGTGATCGTGAGCTCAGTCGGCTGGAAGGAGAGAGAGGAGCAGGCAACGTGGCAGGAGGAGCTCAATGCTTAGACCACTAATTACATGCATATAAATATTTGTTCATGCATGTAATGATCACCAAAATCTCAAAGAAGAAAAGATTTAGAAAATCTAGAGAGAGAGAAACGGAGGAGGGGGGTCGTCGGATGTTCGCGATCGCCGGTGATGGTGGGTTCTTCAGCGTGATGTGTGTTTCGGTGCTGATCATTGTCCTGTTTGGCGGGATGTGTGTGTGTGTTGTTCATTTGTCTTGTCCGACGGCAGGGTGTGTGTGTGCTTTGTTTCTTTTTCTGTTTCTGGGTGTATCAGGGGGGGGGGGGGGGGGGCGCGTGTTGTTTTGCGTGGGTGTGTGTTCTGTCCAGTTCGACAGCGTCGTGTGTGCTTGTGTGTATCGTCTGGTCGAGCAGCAAGTGTGTGTGTTCCTCCATTTATTCCGGCTTGTGTATGTGTGTGGGTTTGGTCGGTTGTCGATCAACAGCGGTGGCGGTGGTGTGAGTTAGGTGCGTCGACGGTGTGCCTCTGTGTGCGTGTGTGTCATCGGCAGCAGTGGTCATCGGTCCGATGGCGCGATCGAAGCTAGTGTAGGCAGCGGTGGGAATGCAAACTGAAACAGAAACATGGAAAAGAAAACCAGAACCCACAAAAAAAAAAAAAAAGAGGAAGAAGAAAAAGAAAAGAAATTGCATAAACAACCCCAATAAAATTCAAAAATCCATCTCGTGGCCGACGGACGATTCGGAACAGGTAAGATCTAAATCGATTACTATTTTCGTTAAATTGAATTATTAGCAAACGGGATTATAATTTAGAATCGTTAATTCTAATAGATGTTGTCACCGTTTATATTAACAAATGCGTACAGTAATTATTAACAAAACGAAATTTACTGAATAATAATTTTTCATAATAAAATGTGAGGATGGGGAAAATCGTGAAACTTAGGGTCTACATTTCATGATTAGGTTATTTTAAATAAGATATTTATTTAAGCTCTATCACTATTAGGTTCGCAGGCACCGGAGTCTCGGTAGAGGAATCAGTGAAAGTTTTGCGGAGCGGATAACCAGGTGAGTGTACTGTTTTCTTGCCAAACTATTTATATAGATATATATGATGGAAAATGGTTGTGGTTAAATTGAATGATTTCAAAATTATATGGATCAAGAAGGTTTTTGGGTGAGTCGAGAAAATGAATTTTTGATGAATTGTGTTGGTTTCGAAAGGAAGTTGAAAATGTTTTTTCTCTAAAATTTGGTGGTTTTAAAAGAGAGTGAAAAATACCTGATTTTCTAAAAATAAAGGGTGAAAAAATGGTTTTAGTGAAATCAGACGTTTTTTTAAAGAAAAATGAGAAATATGATTTTGGATTAAAAATCAGTTTTGGAAATAGAGGGTGATGTTTGAGATTAGACGATGTTATTGATTTGTGATTTGATGATGACGTTATTGATTTGACGATGCTATGATATTTGTCTGCTTCGGCAGAGTGATGGTATTGATTTGACGATGCCATAGTATTTATCCGCTTCGGCGGAATGATGTTATTCGCTTTGGCGGAGTGATGTTTATTTGCTTCGATAGAGTAATATTAGACGTTTATATTGCGCAGTGATTATCCGCTTCGGTGGAGTGATAGGTGTTCGTAGGAAGGCATATCCTACGGATGGTACAGTACCGTTGCAAACTCTCGATCGTGAGGTTAAAACGATCGCTATGGCTAGCCAGTGTGTGTTGTGGTAGAATGGTGTGTTTGAGATGTGGTGTTTTACTTATATTGGGTAATTTATTATTTATTATGGTGATTGATATAATTTTATATTAGATGGATTTGGATGAAACTTATCTATATCGCTTTATTTTCACTGCTTATATACTGGAGATTTTACGAGTTATGTGGTGTTTATATACTTATACGTGATCCATATTTAATTGTGGTAATATTTAGAATGTAGTATTATTTTAAAAATATTTTACTAAGAAGGCAGTACACTCGCAAGTACAACAGCTAGGAATCGGTCCCTTACTAGCACTAAGTAGAGTCCGGCGATGGTGTAATATGAAAATATTTTGGGAGGAGTTGTCTAAGGCGAACCTGTGAGAGTTTAATTGTTGTTATTCTTTTGTTATTATTATAATTCAGGGACGGGTGTGTCCTCAGTCAGAGATGTTGTATATGGTCAAAATCTGTGGTTGTATATATTTGTATGCACTTTGTCGTTTACTAGTGTGTTTGATGTTAAGATGAGGTCGTGTTGACGTCACACCGGCTCACAGTGACGGGTGTCCTGGGTGGGGTGTGACAACTTTGGCGGCCAAACTTAGTTTTAGGGTTTCCTAAAGTGTTTTTCATGCCTGATCTTCTCCTATAAATAAGACCTTCCTCCTCCCACTTTATTCGTTCAGAAATTGAGAGAAGTCACCCCTTTTAGAAGAGTGATTCTCAAAACCCTTTCGGGAACCTGTCCGCGTGAGAGAAAAGCCCAAGCGTTAAGATTCTTGGCCTAGAACAAGTATGCTTTTCTAATTTTTAATTCCACTTTCAGTTTATTTTATTTTTTTCACAATTTAAATTCCTGCAAGTTTTATTTATTTATCTATTTATTGTCGTCCGATGATCCAATGAAAACGTCGGGGTGGATTTTTCGTACTTAAATCTAACCCCAATCGTTAAGTGAATGACATTTTCATTATTTATTTTATTTTGTTTTGTTTACAAATTCATAAAGAAAAATACAAAAAAAAAAGTCGTTCGATGATCCGATGAAAACGTCGGGGTGAGTTTCTCGTACTTAAACCTAACCCCGATCGTTAAGTGAAGGACGTTTTCATTATTTATTTTGTTTTCTTTTCTTTTGTTTACAAATTCATAAAGAAAAACACAAAAAAAAAAAAAAGTCGTCCGATGATCCGATGAAAACGTTTGGGTGAGTTTCTCGTGCTTAAACCTAACCCCCGATCGTTAGGTGAAGGATGTTTTCGTTGTTTATTTTTCGGTACTTTATTTCTTTATTTTTTATTATTGTTATCAAAACCCTAAAAAATAAAAAAATCCAAATAAAATAAAATAATAAAATCTTTTATTTGTAGAAATTAATCCTTACGAACCTTAAAGTGAATCCGACGGTTTGATAAAACGTAGGAGAGTTTTCTGTGACCTCGTTTCCATTCCTCGACTCGAGTGGAATTTTTAAACGAATGATTTTTGGAAATCTCTTCCTTTGGTAATTTTTCGTGGGATTTATTTTAAGTATCGAAAAGATTAATTTCCACTAAATTATTTCCGCGAACCTCCCTCGATTCTCTTATCCATAGAATTTGAGGGAATTTTAAAATGAGATTTCTTTAAATTAATCAGACAAACTCAAAGTAGATTTTTTTGCATCCACTTCGCATGTTTATTTCTCATATCATTTAGACGGCATGTTTATGATACTTTCACCACTTACACTTTTCATACATATATTTTATTTTATTTTACGAATCCACGCTATTTTTTCACATTTAGTCATGACACGTGCACCACTTTTTTTTTTATTTTTTTATTTTTTTATTATTAAATCATTGTCATATATAATCACATTAATTCACGTAGTGTTCCTTATTCGATTCACGTATTCATATTAGTTTGCATTGACATATTTAAATTAAATCGTTTAGTTTTTTTAGTCACTTTTGCATAAAAAAATAAAACTCATTCAGATGTTAGTTTTGCATTCATATTTTCAAATCTCATTCGTCTATTTTAGTTTGCCTATTTAAATTAAAGAAATCTCTCGAAAACATACATAAACCCCCCCCAGAGACCATCCTTGTTGAATCCTTAACATTTGATAAGAGGTTATACCGGGAGAACATTCCCAAAAATCCAAAAACTTGTCTCACCTTATTTGTGAAAAATACAAAAAAGATTTTATAAGAAGAGAATGATTTAAAAATAAAATAAAACACTCGGATTAAACTAATTGGACTTAATTGGACATAAGGTACCGTTTTCGGACGGGCGTCTTGGGCTGCGTAACACCTTCCCCGAGCGTAACCGACCCCCGAGCCTTTAAAATGAATATTTGGTTTAATCGTGTTTTTGGAGTCAAATTTTTTACTTAAACCTTTTAAATTGTTTTCTAAAAATTCGGTGACCGAGCACATCATTTAAACCCAATGTTAGGTGGCGTCTCCTTATTTTTAAAACGGCCTAAGTATATTTTTTGAGAAAACCGGCGCTTTAAAAATCCCCTCTTCTTAAGCTTATTTATTATTTTTTCCTTTTTGAAAAATTGGGGCGCGTCACTGCTCATCGTCGCTTCTTCGTGATCTTCAGTTGGTTGCTTTTCGTTCATTGTTCAAGCATTTTGTTTTTCGTCTTTTTTTTTTTTTTTTTTTTTTTCAGAATTGAGATCAAGAAATATAACCAATTTTTTTTTTTTTAAAATCAAATAATTCAAATTCAAACAATTATCCAAACATATGATTTATGAAATAAAGAGATTTCAAAATCCATGATTTTGTAATTTTTTCATTTCAGAAATCTCTTAAGTTTATCAAATCTCTTACCCAAATGCAACCTTAACTCAAACCAAACAGGGCCTTAAGGTGTCTACTCAAAATTCAAATCTATTCTATCATAATTAAATTTCATTACCTCAAACTAATCTAGACATTGAAGTGGCACTTGGTTAGTGTTTCTACTTTTCTATTTCTTCTTCTAACAAACTGGGATGAAAATTTTGCTCCATTCTGGAGTATTGCAAGAATTGAAACATAACACGCTTGGTTGCAGTATTTGTTCTTTTTTCTTTTTCTTTAAATGTATGGTGGCCAGTGGAATTGTGGTGACTAGCAGAGTAGTGGTAACTAGTGTAGTGGCGGTGACTAGGGGGTGAAGATGGCCGGCAAGCTAGTGGTGGAAATAGTTTCATGGGAGTAAATAAAAATCAATATTTTTTTTCTCAAATTCTTCAGGAGTTGCTCCAAAATTATTTCCAAAATTTTGAGAACAGAAACGTCTTTACCAAACGCATTTTTGTACATTAATTCTAAAATTTTGAGTGCGAGAACAAAAATCACTTAACGGAAACAATAACCAAAAAAATTCTTAGGCCAATACTGAAGTGACATGGGAAAATGAAGTATAATTTTTATCTTGTCGTACACTTGTCAATACACAATTGGCCTCAAGCAACCGAAGGCCGATAGGAGTATTCGGAAACGTTGTTTTCGAGATATAAACCAAACAAACCCTTAGTTTTCGGTTTCGTCATTTTCAGAATCATCGCCGTCGTCATCGCCGTCTGAAGACTCTTCCTGTTTTTCGTTTATTTCGCCACTTGCACTCAGTTGGTTCTTCTTCACTTTCTTCTTCTGTTTTTTCTTTTGGCGTTTTAACCGTTTTTTCGCTGTCCGTTCCTCAGCAGCTCTTAGTCTTTCCTCCCTCCTCGCGTTGAACTCCGTTATCTCTTTCCTCCTCTGGTGATCCACATCCATCCTTGCAAGCCGGTCTTGCTCTTTACGTCTCATTTGCCTATACTGTCAATAGAGAAAAAAAAAAAGGGGGGGGGGGGGGTGTTATTCAGGGAGATCGATACAGGCAATAATGGGTGAGTAAATTCACCACCATAAGTCATCCGGAGTGATGATACACGTTGTTTTAGATAAAATGCAGCATACAACGGTCCAGATTTCTTTTCCCTTCTTGGACGAGCACGGGGTTTAGTCAAGTTGAACCGGGTAAATCCCGATTCATGCAATACTTCTTATTATGAACTTGCTAAACATAAATCGTAAATGTGTCCCAAAGGAGGTCGTGTTTCGTTTGCAACTCAAGAAAACCATTTTATTTTTTTTTAAAAACGCAAAAGCATGTGTCCAAACAAAACTCTCATGCCACTGGATTAAGAGCATCTCCGGGAACCCTGATGTGAATTTTTAGCTAAAATAGGGAGGTATATGTCTCATTTGCCAATACCATGCGTTAGAATCCCACATTGAATTTATGAGGTTTCTCAGAGTAGTTAATATATGATAGGAATTACTCCATTTGATACCATATGGTTTTAACTTGGAACTTCCTAACATGGTATCAGAGCTAGGTTTGAGAAGTTGTGTTTGTTTGTCCCCAATTGTTTGAATGTTTGTCCTCTTTTTTCTTTTGTTTGATCGCATCACGTGCAAGGCGAGGTTACACATGAGGATGGATGATAAAATCCAACATCGATTTATGAGGCTTACCAAAGTAGTTTATATATGAAAAAAATTACTCCACTTGACACCATATGGTATTAAGTTGGAATCTCCTACCACTATGAAAAGAGAAAAAAAAAAGGGGTATTCAAAATATTGATTTGAAAAATACTTCTTATTATGAATTTGCTAAACACAAATCTTACATATGTATTAAGCGAGGTTGTATTTGGTAATTTTATTTTATTTTTAAAAAAATTTCAAAGGAATACAAATGTTTAAACACAAAATAGTTAAGATAATCCATGCATTGGGTTCACTTATTTGATATCATCGTAGAAACATTAAGCATTTAGATCTTGTAATTTACGGTGTATGCCATAATTTGAATCTCAAAAGAAAGACAAAATTCCAACAGTTTGCATTGTTATGTCATTTGAGAAATGAGAAGTATATGCATTCTATACGGATTGCTCGTGTTAATATTGAGAGTGCCATGACACATATAAATCAAACAAGATAATATTGACAAACAAAGACTCTCATCGTGTTTGGAAGCATAGAATTGGAACTCAAATAAATGCATGTACATTTTAGATTTTAAAATTGGTTCGTTTTCAATATATATATATATGTATGAAAACGTGTATCAAGATAGAGCAGAATCGAGCAAAAAAATAGAGGTCTACAACTACCAATTGTCACTGCCACAGCCTAATCCAAGTTAGTCTAACTTGAGGGATTACGTTTTTTTTCAAAGAGACCATTAGAGAAACAATAGAGCTTTAAGCAAGTAGATACCTTGTGAAAAGAACATAAATTTGCTCCTACAATTGCATTGGGAATTTTGCAAAGAAAGAATTCAAAACAAACATATAATGTTACATGAAAACCGAACCAAGTAGCTCTTCGAATCATTGACAGTTTGTTCATGAATAACCTTTAGGCATTTAACTATAGCAAATTCTCCATTTTCAAATACAAAAACAAGCAAATTTCTACCCTAAGCAACTTCACTGAATACTACAAGAAAATAGGCAATAACATGTTTGCCGGTAGAGAAAGAGTGCAAATTGAATAATATGTTAAGCAGTTTAGCATTGAAGAGTTGAATCATAAACTACTTTTTCTTAATTGAACTTCAAAGATATGAATCATACGATAAAGCGCTTGTATGTATAGACTTTTAGAGTTTCTAGGAACTGTGAATCTGCAAGGGATACCTGATGAAAATCGCCTGATCCAGAACCGGCGGAGCTGCCGGATGTGTTGCTTACACGGACGGGAACGCATTCGATGATACGTCGGAGCTTCACTTCGAGATCCTCGTCCTCGGGGTTTGGTTCTGGCGGAGTATACTCGACGAGTGCTGTGGACGAGACCGAAGGCGGACGGGGAGGGAGAGCAGCTACCTGCTTCTCCGGTGCCGCAACCAGTCTCAATTCTCTGTTCCCACCTGCCGTCGGTCGACCCGACGACGACATTTTTTGCAGGTAGAAAAACCCTAAAAACCCTAAGTACCCGGATTGAAAAATTTCCAGCTTCACACGAATCGAATTAGCCGCCGGTTTGGATACATTTGAGAATTGATTCAATTGACGATCGATGGCTACGCAACGGTGGAGTGAATCACTGATTGTGATAAGCGCCGCCGATAATTGGAAACGGATTCTCGAAATCCTTCCGATCCCGTGAAGCGCTAATACTCAGCCGGGATCTATACCCGCCGGGGTGTTTATTGTTATTATTATTGACATATTACACCCCCAAGGTTCTTGATTTGATTAATTTTAAGCCAAAACTAGCCTTTCAGGCCCAGTCTGTTTATTGCTTCTGCTCCTGGTTTATGTTCTTGCTCCCAAAATTTTGAAATTAATGTACGAAAGCGTGTTTTGTAAACATATTTATATTGCCAGATATTCTCAAAATTTTAGAAGTAATTTCAAAATTTCCCAAAAATTTGAGAAACAAAAAAATCTTTATTCTTATTAATTCCCACAAAACTATTCCTAATCTAAATACTGAGAACCACCACCACACCGCCCACCGCCATGCCGTTCCACGACCATCAACACCGCACGTCTTCATCTTGTTCTATCATCTCACTTTTCTCTCTATCACACACACACACATAAAATAACGATTCATGCTTGATTGCAATCAAATACATTTTTTTTTTTTGTTCTGAGAAATTACGAAAAAAAAAAAAAAAAGAATAATTATTGTCACCAAATGCAATTATGTTTTCAGAATACTCCAGAACTTGAATATTATTCTCATACCATTTTATTAGGAGTGAAAATAGAAAAACAGAAACGTTAATCCAACGTCACATAATACAATATTTTATCTGTTGTTACTTGCCTTTATTGTTTGCGAACTGACATAACCAGATCGCACAAACAGAATGTTCTGGCACGCATAACGTTTGAACTTTTTTTTTTCTTTCTTAAAACACAACTAAAACCTAGCATTTAAATCTCTATCTCAACTTAACAACTATTAAGTGTTTAAATTTCCTTTGTAAACCCTAACTTTCTATAATTTTTAATTATTTTAAATTACTTGTTAACTTTTCATAAGAACGTAATATGTATTTTTTTTAAAATAAAAAATCCGTTTCCCAAGCTCAATAGGTCGTCATATTATTGCAATAATTAATTAGGGGATCTGATTGAATTAACTGATTATTAGTCTAGATTAGAGTGTAATCAACTATTGAGCTTCCTTAGAATTCTCTCTAAACCGTAGTCTAATAAATTGTGAGCCACGTTAATCATATAAATATCAAAGTTATTCACTTCTTATCTCCTTTCTACACATTATGAGTTTACTTTAAGGACCACTGACCATCTCTACCGGTCTCTGTGCAAGTTTCGGCATACAAATTGACCTCTAGCCCACAATTTCTCAGAAAATATAGATTGTTGATCGTTTATTCCAGCTCTCTGTTGTTCATATGTTAGAATGACAATTTTTGACACTAACATATTGTAATAATTGATTTTGAGACTGTGAATAACATTACCTGTTATTTTAACCTAGAAATTCAATTTTTTAGTTTAAATCCGAGACATCCCTTATCAGTTCGACAAATACCAAGTACACCCGTAATCATTTTTGTGAATACCTAAAATACCCTTTTGCTACATGCCAAATATTCTTTTCAACAATGGGCTTGCTTCCAAACCAATAATCCACACCGTCCGGTGGGTGAATATCCGGATCTGGCCCAACATTCGGGTATTACCCACCGGTGTATACCAGAATCGTGCCCGCTATTTCGATGCCATTTCAACTCCAATACTAGCTCTGAATTTCTCACAGATCTCTGGCTCAATAAATCGGACCACCGGTGCCCGTCGATCGGAGGAGTAGGAGTTGGAGGAAGATGTTGCCGACCGCATCGAGAGGGCGTACGCCTTCTTATAATGCTCGAGCCAATCCCGTCTTCCCACAGTACCTCCGTAGAATTATCAAGGTTCAACTCTAGCTATTTCTCTAATTCTCTGTGTTTATGCTTGGATCTCAGTTGATATGATTCAGAAGCTAATGATATGCAATTTTTGAAAAATTTAGCTGCATTTGATTTGTGCTGCTGAAGTTGCGAAACTCGAATTGCATTGCTCAGTATGTTAGACGTACGGATTTGATTGAGTTAGGAGGCAGTATTTTTTGATAAATGTTTTGTTGTCTTCTGTTTTTTGGGGATGAAGTGGGGTTGAGTGCGATGGGATTAGTGATTATTATGAACTCGAACTAACTGGGTATCATCACGGGGATTATAAGGACGCAGGTTGTTATTGATGTGGATCATTAGATTTTTTGTCCTTCATGAATATTTTGGTACTTTGTAGTATGGGAATTGCATAAGAATATGAATCTTTACGATGGGCAAAGAGTAACAATCCAATGGAATTTTAAATGATTTTAATTATAAAAGATAAATAGATAGAGTTGAAACGATATCGCATGTGAGACAACAAGAGGCAAGTAAACATTGTCCTAGAATTGTAATGGCCTCCCGAAATGAAGGTCTTGAAGAACAATGGAGGTTATATGCTACAAACCCGTGTTGAAACAAATAATATAGAAGGATTTCACTGTAATATTTCTATCATTACAAAATACATTCCCAATACAATACAATGATATCTATATATACATATACAACTGTAATAAACGAAGATGAAGAAAAGAGAGACAAAACATAGCTGTGCATTAATGATGGTGGACTTCAAGGAACTGCTGTGAGCTGGAGCATGGCAAGGCATCAATGAAGGTGGACTTGAGCTGGAGTGACCCGAGCATGGCATGGCAAGGCATTAATGATGGTGGACTTGAGACTTGAAGGCTTGAGTAGGATGGTATAATAAATTGGATCTTTTTTTACAAGAGAAAGTGGGAGTGGTTGGTATGATAAAGTTGATCTTTTGACAAGAGAATGTGGGAGTTGGAATGATAAAGTTGATTGGGAGTGACAAACTAAATTGATAGTGTAGGACAACTCACGCCAACACTCTCCCTCAAGTTGGTGCGTATAGATCTCGGATGCCCAACTTGCTAAGTGAGTTGTAGAAACTTCTGCTACATACAACTTTTATATGTCTGCCAATTGGTCTTTGGATTTAATAAACGGGAATCAAATTATCTTGGCCTCAAGATTTTGTTTGATGAAGTGTCGTTCTACTTCCACGTGTTTGGTCCGATCATGCTGGACTGGATTATGAGAAATGTCAATTGCAGCCTTGTTATCACAGAATAGGTCCATCTCATAGATAGGATCAAAGCCAATTTCAGTTAATAGTCTTCGAAGCCGGAGAAGTTCACAAAGGCCCTTAGCCATTCCACGAAACTCGGCTTCAGCACTTGATAATGCTACCACCTTTTGCTTCTTACTTCTCTATGTAAACCATGTTCCTTCCAACATACGTGAAATAGTCTGAGGTGGATTTTCTATCAGAGATATTTCCTGCCCAGTCAGCATATGTGTAATCTTCCACCTGTAGGTGATTGTTTCTTGTAAACATAAGTCCTTTTTCCGGGGGAGGACTTTAGGTATTGGAGAATCCGAATTATCGCATTCATATGATCTTCACTTGGACAGTGCATGAATTGACTTACTACACTCATTGCATAGGTGATGTCAGGCCGTGTATGAGAGAGATAAATAAGTTTTCCAACTAGTCTCTGGTTCTTTCCTTTGTCTGTTGACACTTGATCGGGTATTCTCCAAGCTTGTGATTTTGGATTATTGGTGTATCTGCAGCCTTACAATCCAATAATCCAACTTCTGATAATAAATCTAGGATATATTTTTGTTGGGAAATGAATATGCTTTGCTTCGACCTAGCAACTTCAATTCCCAAAAAATATTTGAGTCCTCCTAGATTTTTCATCTCAAATTCTGTGGCCAATTGCTCTTGAAGTCTTGATATTTCCTCCGGGTTGTCTCATGTAATGATCATATCGTCTACATAGACTATCAAAACTGTTATCTTACCCGATGATGCTTTAAGAATAGCTTATGGTCTGAGCTGCTTTGTTGAAAGCCATATTTTCTCATTGTCGAGTTCAAGTGCCCAAACCACGCTCTAGGAGACTGCTTTAAGCCGTACAAAATTCGTTGTAGCTTGCACACAATCTTAGCTTTAGAGTTTGAAATATATCCTGGAGGGACATCCATGTAGATTTCTTCTTCAAGATCTTTGTGGAGAAAGACGTTTTTAATGTCAAACTGGTGCAATGGCCAATCAAGATTCGCTGCAAGAGATAGTAGAATTTTGACAGTACTCACTGGTGAGAACGTTTCTTGATAGTCTACGCTATAGGTTTGCATATAACCATTTGCCACCAGTTTTGCTTTGTACCTTTCAACTGATCAATCGGCTTTGTACTTGATGGAGAATACCCACTTACACCCCATTGTTTTTGACCTTTTGGTAGGGGAACAAGAGTCCACGCCTCCATTTTTTCACTAATGCCTCCATTTTTTCCTTCATAGCTTGGATCCACCTAGGGTCTTCCAGAGCCTCAATACTTGTGGGAATATGATGTGAGGAGAGAGTTCATTCACAAAGTTCTTGAGGGGTTCGGACAGCTCCTTTGTAGAAACATAATTGGCAATTGGATATCTCGATCTTTGGTCCTCCAGTTCCGGAGAATATTTGTTTCGTGGCTTGCCTCGATTGTGCTTGAAAGGTAATTCATAGCCAACATGAGTATCCACATCATTCGATTTTCGTTTGTTAAATCCGAAGACCAGTTGACAGGTTTACTTACAAAAGTTGTATGTAGTAGAAGCTTCTATAATTCATTTGGTAAGTTGAGCATCCGAGATCTATATGCACCAACTTGAGAGGGAGTGTTGGCGTGAGTTGTCCTACACTATCAATTTAGTTTGTCACTCCTAATCAACTTTATCATACCAACTTCCATGTTCTCTGGTCAAAAGATCAACTTTATCATACCCACTTTCTCTTGTAAAAAAAAATCCCATTTATTATACCATCTTACTCAAGCCTTCAAGTCTCAAGTCTACATTCATTAGTGCCTTGCCATGCCATGCCATGCTTCGGAATCAAGTATCCAAGCATTGCAGTCAGCCTCCCGATGAAAATCAAGTAGAGCATTACCTGGGTTAGAGTTTGAACTATCGGCTGTAATAAGGGAAAGATATGGTTCTGCTACAACCACTGCAGTCTTGTTGGTGCTATCATCATTCCCACCTCCATCAAAGTATGCAGTAGCAATTGCATCCCACACCAACTTGGTTGTTGGGAAGCGAATGAAGTTACCGATAAGAGAGGAGTCTATGGAATTAATCAACCATTCTTTAACAATAGCGTTGTCGGTGCGCCATCTTCGAAAGGCAGGGTCCATCTGAGGAGGTTGGGGTAGATCGCCGTTTATGTATCCCAATTTGTCTTTGCCCGACATATACATTTTGACTACCTGGGACCAAAGAGCATAGTTGGTGCCATCCAATTTGATGTCGATCGGTACAGTAGCAATATCGGAGGTCTGGGTTGGGACTGAAGACTTCAGCCATTTTCGTGGTCAACTCGGCAAGGATGGAGGAAGATGGAGATTCATTAGTATGGGAGTCTGTATCAACCATGGAGAGAGACGAGATTGGTTAGGAAATTGACAGGAGGATCGGTGACTCTGATACCATGTCGAAACAAATAATATAGAAGGATTTTATTTTAATATTTCGATCATTACAAAATACATTCCCAATACAATACAATGATATCTATATATACATACAACCGTAATAAATGAAGATGAAGAAAAGAGAAACAAAACATGATTGAGCATTAATGATGGTGGACTTCAAGGAACTGTTGTGTGATGGAGCATGGCAAGACATTAATGAAGGTGGACTTGAGTTGGAGTGAGCGGAGCATGACATGACAAGGCATTAATGATGGTGGACTTGAGACTTGAAGACTTGAGTAGGATAGTATAATAAATTTGATTTTTTTTGACAAGAGAAAGTTAGAGTGGTTGGTATGATAAAGTTGATCTTTTGACAAGAGAACATGGGAGTTGGTATGATAAAGTTGATTGGGAGTGACAAACTAAATTGATAGTGTAGGACAACTCGTGCCAACAATTTGTACTCACATCCGTTCAACTTGGGGTTCACGTCCTGCGGGATATATGGACGGCCAATAGCAAGTTTCCCGAAATATTAGAAATATATTGTGACTCACTAAAGAAACACATGAAGAGCAAGTGTAAAGGAATAATATAACTTTTATTTTGTTGTATTTAAAAATACCATCAAAATCTTGTATATATAGGCCACAAAATTGCATTTACACAAACAAATTTAATTGGCTCTGAGGACATCATCACAACAAATATTTATGACAATAAAAATTTCAATAAAGAATTTAAGAAACTGTCAAATTAATTGAAGGAAAAAAGTTTATAGTAGGTGCAATCTTCCTCAGGTATGCTCAAGATAGTAGTGCTAATAGGTTCTTAGTTATAGATTCTCAAATTAGTGGTATCTCTAATGGCACCATAGGTGAGTCTATAGATGCAACATTTTTCAAAGACTTTGAAAGACATTTCTTCCAAAATTAGGGTTCCAACCAAATAGTTTACAAATTCTACATCTTCTTTAGATGTACCTTCTACTAGTATTAGTACCCATGTTGTAGAACCTGAATTGTCTATAGAACTTAGAAGGAGTAAAAGACCTAGAGTGGAAAAGAGTTTTGGTGTAGATTTTTATCCTCAGTAGGAGAATCTACAACTTATAAGGAAGCTATTTCATTAGTAGATGCACCTTTTTTGAAAGAGTCAATTAATAGCGAGATTGATTCAATTGTATGAATTAATACTTCGGAATTAGTAGATTTGCATCTTGTAAATAAAACTATAGGGTATTAGTGGATATTTAAGAAGAAAATGAAATACGATGGTAGCATAGATAAGTATAAGTTGAGATTGGTGGCTAAAGGATTAAACAAAAGAAAGGTACGGATTACTTTGATGCTTGTCACTAGTATTACAATTGTTAGGACCCTTACAGCCTTAGCATCTATACATAACTTGGTGGTACATCAAATGAATCTTAAGACATCATTTTTAAATGGAGATTTATATTGGTCAACCTGAAGGTTTTATGGTTAAAGGACAAGAACAAAGGTTGTAAGTTAGTGAAGTCCTTATGTGGTTTTAAGTAAGCACCTACGCAATGGCATGAGAAGTTTGATAGATTATATTAGAATTTGGTTTTAATATCAGTAGTCATGATAAGTGTTTATAAAGAGAATTGTGAGTGTTGCATTATATTATGCTTATGTGTGGATGATATTTCTTATTTTTGGTACCATTTTGGAGATTGTAAAAGAGGATAATACATATTTTTCTAAGAATTTTGATATGAAAGGCTTAGGATGATTTTAGGACGAAGTTGGAAAGAACTCCTAAATATATTACACTTAATCCAATAGGTAGACGAGATGTTTAGAAAATTTGGGTTTTATAATGTCATTCCTATAAATGCACCTTGCAAGGCTAGTGTACATTTGAAGAAGAATATTGATCAATCTGTTTCTCACCTAAGGGGTTCCCAGATGATAGGATATCTTTTATACTTAACTGAAAAGTCTAGGCTTGATATCTCTCTTGTGGTTGGGAGATTGAGTAGTTATACCCCATAATCCTAGTAAAGAACATTGGGTAGAGAGAGTGTTTTAAGTATCTTAAAGGTACTTAGAGTTATTCCTTATGTTATAAGGGTTTACCAAGCGTAGTTGAAGGGTTTAGTGATGCTACAGGTAGTTTGGATGTTAAATCCAAGAGTGCTTATGTATTTTTACTAGGAGGGATTACTATATCTTGGGGTCTTAAGAAAACAAACCATTATATTGAGAAGTACAATGGACATTGAGCTTACAGCATTAGAAGAATGCATGTTCTGAAGCAGGGTGAATTAAGAACTTACTTCTAGACTTACCTTTGGTAGAAAAACTTATTCCTACCATCTCTATATATTGTGATAATAGGGCTGTTATTGACTTGATAAGGCAAAAGCATTTAAAATTGAACAGACATATCCAAGTGAGATATAAGTCTGTGCATTTTGAGTAGAGATATAATCTCTCTTATTTTTTTGAGTATTGAAAATAATTTTGCTGATCATTTGACCAAAGGTCATTCTAGGAGTACAATCCTAGATTTGTCGAGGGACATGGGCTTTTATACCGCAAGGAAGTTACCTAGAGAAGTAACCCAACCTTGTGATCAAGAACCTCATGAAGGAGGTTCAAGGGGTAAAAACAATACATACTACATGAGTTATTTACCAACATATGATTTGAGGAGATATTCTCCTACTCATCTCTATGACAATATTGCTGAATAATTGTGATGTTAAGGAAGGGTTTTACCTTGAACGAGATCAAGACAAGAAAACTCCTGCAGGGTATAGGTCATGTATGCCCTCGGAGTACTCATCTGCGTGAGAGTTGTCATGAGTCCTTAACTATGAGAATTGGGTTCTCTTAAATCTCATGAGAATCAAGGTTGAGTGCATGACCATAAGCGCATTATCTTGCTAGTTGTGAGCCAATGTCGAATAACTATGTTGTGTGTGTGGCAGTTGAACTTTGGCGCAAAGCGTCTAGTTAAACACTCACTATAATTCTTCAAAGAGAAACTTTTAACACTAAATGAGGTTGAAGTCGAAGGACACCTACACCTATTATAGAATATGAAGTTGCCCGTATTAATTTAAATATCTATTTTAGATGTGTTTAAATTTTGAAACCTGTGGGGATTGATGTATATAAACTTTTCTCTTAGAGGTAAAATTTCAACCTTTTTTCTTTTCTTTTCAATTAACTAAATTTTTAATTTTTGTATTCTTTATTGATATTTTTGTTGTAAGGAATATTGGTTGTAGTGATTTGTTGAGAATGTCTTCAAAGCCATTTTAAGTTTGCTTGTGTAATGACAATTCTGTGGCCTAGATATACAAGATTTCGTTGGTATTTTTACATACAACAATTAAAAGTTGTGTTCTTCCTTTATACTTGTTCTTCATCTACTTCTTGGCGCTTCATACTATATTTCTATTTTTTCGGACAACGTGGCAGTGATGCTTCATATATTTCACGGTGACGTGAATTCTGATGAGAATGGCTGTGAGCACAGGTTGTATTATGGAACCGCCATTGTCTGTCAAGATGTTCATGCGAGGAAGCAATTGCGGTTTTAGGACAATGTTTAGGTGCCTCTTGTTGTCTCATAGGCGAAATCGTTTCAATTTTATCTATTTATGTTAGGTTACTTTGGTAGTGATTTATCTTGCGCACAGCCATTAGATTACATAGGATGTCCTTGTGCTGACATAGGGAGTGATGGTGGTGCGGGGGTGCCCTGATGATTGATGGTAGGGAAAGGGAGGAGAGATTTTTATTAAGTAATTTCTAGTCAATGATGCGGATGCTTAGGATGATTTGTTTTGCTTTTAAGATGACAACCTCATTGCCCAGAAAGATAATTTATGGAGGTAGGTATACCTTGTTTATGACGCGAAACATTTTTAGATTTCTCGGTTGATAAGGGCAAGATGATCCTTAACCAGCTGTCATCAAACAAGTGGAAGATTCATTCAACTATGAAACGCTACCCTGCCAGGCTGCCATAATGTGATGTGTTTCCAATGCCAATAAAAAGTAACCCATCTTAATGGTATACAATCCAAAAAACTGCCAAATAAAATGCGTCCCAAGCGGAAATATCATAAATACCGCCTCACGAGACTATAGAATTGAATAATTGATGAGTACAAAGAACGCGAAGAAATGACTACGGTACCCAAAGAAGGAAGATGGGAAAATCAAGAGCAAGGGGAATGTATTTGTACAAAAAATTGGAGCTCTTCAAAAGTTCATTAGGAACCAGGGAAAGTACTGCCTGCGACACAGGATCCACTTTCCCTACATCATTCCTTAGTTATTTCTTATGTTAATTGAATTTTGGAGCATTCTCAGGTGTGCCATAATTCTGATGCAACTCCAAAAGGATTAACTGCAAGCATCTTGCTAGTTAATCCCTATTCGTAGCCGTAAATAGATGTAGCATTGCAAGCTTAACTAAGTAATTTACTATCTGTTGATGTTCTCTCACTTCTTTATAGAACTTTATTCTTATCATCTTACAATTCATTTGGCTTGTTTTCAATAGTGGCAACAAATGGATGTCGAATATACTTTTTGGCAAATGCTTCATCTGTGCACGTCACCAAAAGTAGTGTGAGTATTCATCCCTTAATGAATTATTATGTAGTTCTTCTTGTTGTCATTGTTTTTGCAAGTTTTCTTGTTTTTCGCCATCATCTACCTTTTCTGGTAAAGCTGTCTCTTTTATGTTGCTATTAAAAGTAACATTTTCTCCTTTTCAACTAAAGCTCTAATATGTCATTTTAGCTCATTCTATTTGGTACCGAACGTTTAATAGATTTTAAACTCATTTTAGTTGAAATTGTGGTCTACTTGAATATCTATGTTAGTATAAATAGGTTTTTATATTTAACTAAGTTTTTGAAGTAGATTTGTTTTTCTATTCATCTATTTATTTATTTTTGTATTTGCAATACTCATATCATAATCAATTCTTCATTTTGCATATGGGCCTTCATACATGGGAGGCAGTTATCAGCACACCAAGTACCACAAGCGTAAGTAATTTATTTTATCCTTTTATTGCAGTCATCCAATTTGTGTAATGATTTGCCGCACATTACTGAATTTTCTTTTTTCTCCCCAACCATTCAGCATTTGTATCTGAATGCATTATGAATTTTTCAATACTGACCACATATTTCGTATAGTGTCTTTGCTTGATTTGACCAGAGCTATGCACGGGGAATGGTGGAATGAACATAGTTAATACTTAATACTTAATTTACCTCAAAGATTAAGTGATTTTTATATAAATATAAAAATTAAGAGATAATATGATAAAAATAAAAATTTGAAGTGTAAAAAATAATTCTATTAATTTTTAAGGTGCAAAGTTAAATAAAATATCTTGCTGGTCGGAAGATATCTGTATATTATATTTTTTAGAATGAAAATGAAAATATGATCCAATGAGAAATTGGCACCTAATTTAAAAACAATTAGGTGGCGTTTGGTTAGTGTTCCCATTTTTCTCAACCCAACTGGGATGAGTTGGATTGAGAATTTTGTTTCCTGCTGGGAATAGAATTGCGTTTAGTAACATCATTTTTTCTTGTATTGGGAACAGAATAACGTTTGGTAACGATATTTTCCTAAAATTGATTTCAGATATTTCAGCCAAAAATCCTCAAATCAAGAACCAACCCTATAATTGATTTCATCAAATTCAACCAAACCCTCAAATTTAGCCAAAATCCTCAAATTAAGAACAAACTTTAGAATTGATTTCATCAAATTCAACCAAACCCCCAATTAGAAGCCAAAATCCCCAAATCAAGAACCAACCTTACAACTGATTTCATCAAATTCAACCAAATCAAAATCAAAATCAATTCACAAACCGAAATCGAAACCCAAAAAATCAATTCACAAATCAAAATCGAAATCAAAATCAATTCACAGATCAAAATCAAAATTCAGAATGAAATCGAAACCTTAAACCAAGTAACGAAATCGAAATTATTGAACAAAATCATTGAACGAAATCGATTTCGTTGACGAAATCGAATTCCTGAACAAGATTGATTTCGTTGACGAGCAACGAAATCGATTTCGTTCACGAACTCTAGCTGCCCAATCGATTTCGTTCATCGATTCATGCTGATTGCGAAATCGATTGCGATTGCAGATCGATGAGCAACGAAATCGATTGCGATTACAAATCGACGAGCAACGGTGAAAACTGGCAAGGTGCGATGAACGATTCGCGATGGCGAGAGGCGAGGAACCAGTGGAGGCGATGGCAAGGACGATAGCTGTGGCGAGGACGATGGCGACGGCGAAGACGATTGCGAGGAGGTGGACGGCATCGACGATTGTGTGGGATTGCGAGGAGGTGGACTCACCGACGGCAAAGATGATTGCGAGGACGATGGCTGTGGCGAAGATGAGCGAAAAGAAAAAGAAAATGCTTGGGATGAAGTTAGAGACAAGCTCTCATTAACAAATCGAAAAATTCCAAGCGTGTCCCATATCTGGGTTGAGTTTTTTGTGCACAAAAAAAAAAAGGTTTTTTTTGTTTCTCATTTCTTTAGGATTTTGAGAGTCAATTCTCATTTTTTGGGTTAGGTGGGGTTGAGTTTTGTGTTGCCAAACGTGTTCCCGAAAATCAATATTAGAATTTTTGGGTTGGGTTGGAATGGAAACACTAACCAAACGGGGAAACTCAAAACAAAAAAAAAAAGAAAAAAAAAGAAAGGATTCTCATGACTCTTACATCTCATGACTAATATAGATATTGAAACTTCATGATAGGACACCATTTTTGTCTGGCTTCCTTTAGTTGATACATGTGTTTTTCCTTTCCTGATTTTTAGATTGGTCTCCTCTTGAAGATAAAATGGTTATGATATGTACAAAATAAGCGCATTTTCCTCTAAGATTTTCGTCCTAAGGATAAAGAGCATCGGTCTATGAAACAGAAAATTCCTATTAGGGCAGTTAATTGATTTTCACTAAATTAAGCCCAAGGAGGTGACATTTATTGTACCAAACCTTACATTAATTGATTTTTAAAATGTAAATGTTGTACATAGGTGTAATGCGAATTGTTGTTCTCCATGATATGTTGCTTGCATTGCTCATATATGATGTATTGGAACAACCACACTAAAAAAGGTTTTACGTTGGTGGTGTTGTGCTTTCCGCATCTGGGACGACTTAAACATTCATCTTAGTCTTGGCTGTACAAAAGTGGAGAATTAGTAGCTATGGTAATTCTGAGCTTCAACAGCTTCAGTGTGTTTGGGAACCAAACAATGCCTTAGTGGCTATGGTAGTTCTGCTCTTCAACAGCCTTAGCAGCTATGTTTAGTAGCATAAACATATTTTTTCCCCAAAGTTTTGTTTCTGTTCCAAGTTTTCCTGGGAACAAAAAATAATAATAAAAAAACACAGAAATTTATGCAGTAAACAAATGCCACCAACGCTTCCATCCATATTATACCAATACTTACCTTGTTACGGAGAAATATGTAGGGTAACTAATTATGTCTATTTTTGCTTTGAATTGTTGTTGTTTTATATGTTTAATGAACTTGGTTGAGAACTTGCTGCAGGTTTATCCTGCCTGGGTTTCTTCTACACGGACAAAATTCATTTATTATACTTTGTTGACTTCAGTTACTTATATGCTTGTATGTGCTTTATATCTATGTTGACCTATCAGTTGGTTACAGAAACAAAGAACCAATGGGCACGTGATGATCCTGCATTTCTCGTAATCTGCAGTCTTCTTTTAATAGTTTCTACTATAGCTTATTGTGCAGCGTAAGTTTTTCTTGAATCCTTGTTGGTCAATTCTGATTAGTTAATGCTCAAGGAACACATCATTTGAAAACTTTGACTTTTAGTGGCACATAAAAAACTTCTTTGTTGAGATTCCCTTAATACAGCAAGATCCATGAATTTATAGTTGTTGTTCTTATGTGTATTCAATGATTCCAAATGTTGATCATGCTAGATATTTAGGTTCAATGATTCAAGACAATGGCGAAATCGAGAAGAATATTACTCGTAGAGTTAAGGCAGGATGGTTAAAGTGGAGAAATGCAGTTGGGGTGATATGTGATTATAGGATATCGTTGAAACAATTCTTTAAAACTGTAATAAGATTGACGATTTTGTATAGTTCAGAATGTTGGGCGGTAAACATGAAGTATGTCTAGAAAATTGGTATGACAGAAATGAGAATGCTACGGTGGATGAGTGGGAAGACGAGAATGGATAAAATTAAGAATGAAAGTATTAGAGATAATTTAGAATAGCACCCATCGAAGAGAAGATGAGAGAAAATCATTTAAGATGGTTTGAACATGTGTATAGAAGACCTATAGAAGCACCAGTGAGAAAATGTGATTTAGTTCAAGTGCGGGGGCTACTAGAGGGAAAAATGGGCCTAAGAAGACTTGCAATGAGACTATTAGAATTGATTTGATGACATGAAATCTGATTGAGGGGATGACCCTTGATCGATCACTATGACATAAATGGATATGTGTAGCCTACCATACTTAAGTAGGACAAATGGTTGGTTGTTGTTGTTCTTATGTATATTCAACAGACAACCTCCTATTTTTCCATTTTTCATATATTCCAAATTTTCAAATGAACAATTTCTTTTTTAATAACCTCCTCGGCAGTTATTATAATTTTGTCTCCCCAGTATGATTTCTTTTTTAATCTGTTCATTATTAATGATCACTTTTTTCTCTTTTTCCCTAGGTATGATCATAGTGCTGGGCATTCTGCTTTTGTGGTAATTTCAGTCTTGCTTTTCCATTTTCTAATAGCCGGAGCTATTTTCGCTACATGTTGCTGGTGAGTGTTTCTTCCGAAATGAATACACATGCTATACGGTACTTGTTTCTGCTCTCTGGTTGTTTCATATGATTTGCCAAATAGCTATCAGGAAATACAACAATAATTGTGGTACTCATAAATCATAGTTGTAGTTCTTAAAACCATATTGAAGATTTTTGAAAATATCAGCCCCATCATTTCGGGATAATCTCATTTTAAGTAAGCATGCACAGAGGATGTGGGATGCAGGTCATTTCTAATTGTTAAAGCTTACTAATTAGTAGTAGGGTATGCACCATCAAAAAAAATTCTGGAAATGTGGGATGGGATGGGATACATTCTGTTTCCGTTCTGGAGTACTTCAGAAATAGAAACATGTTTGGTAACAACTATTGCTCTGATTTTTTTTTTTTTTTCAATTTATGAGAACAGAAACAAGAAGCACGTTTGCTTACAACATTTGTTTTTTTTTTCTTTATATATATGGTGGCCGGCGGGTTGGTAGTGAGAATAGTTTTATGGGGGTGAATAGGACTCAACATTTTTCTGTTTCTCAGATTCTTTAGGAATTCAGAAACTATTCCCAAATTACTCCCAAAATTTTGGGAACAGAAACGTGTTTACTAAACGCGTTTCTGTACATTAATCTCAATTCTTTGGGAGCGGGAACAGGAATCAGGGAACAAAAACGGTAACTAAACGGGCTTTTGCCACAAAAAATGATTCTTCTTCAAGGTGGTAGTAGTAGTAGTGGGTTGAGTGTTGCCCTAATACCATATATAGAAGGCCAAAACTTTTCCATTGCAAAACTGATGTGCAATGCAGCTCGTGATACAATACCTTCTAATTTTAATTTAACCGGTTTGATTAATTTTACATCCCATTTTATACACGTGTTAAATAGTATATTATTGACTTAATAATTAATCTTAGATCCTACTTTGACTGTTAAGTTACTAGTTTTGATTAGCTATCATTTTTTTGTGTCTTAAAATTGATTGGACTAAAATTTAAGAATTATAAAAATTGGATGGCTCTACCAATTGCTGTTTTTAAATTGATAATATCTTTACCTGGAGTCTTGGCGCAACGGTAGCATTTATCGCCACGTGACCTGGAGGTCATGGGTTTGAGTCGTGAAAACAACCTCTTGCACAAGAAGGTAAGGTTGTGTACAATAGATCTAAGTGGTCCAACCCTTTCTCAGACCCCATGCATGGCGGGAGCTTTGTAGCACTGGGTTGCCCTTTTCTAATAATGATAATGTCTTTACCTTGTTACACTGTCTACTTCTATAAATTGACATCTTGGAATTGATATAAAATAGATAGTTTCATTAACCAACTTCCATGCAGGTTTTTGACAAATACTTATCTGCGAGAGGAAACTCCGAATAGTCATGTTGTCGAACAACGGGTAGAATGGTAAGTTTAGGAGTTCCCACTTCATGTATTTCTTTTTTAAAATTTTTATTGGACGTCTTAGAATTTTCATTTTAATTTATTATTTTTATCAGGAAAAAAATCACTTTTTTTTTTGCGCTTATTCAGTTCTTAACTAACGTTTAATGCTGATTTTTTGTCTGCTTTGCTCTTGAAGGCTATATGCATTTGATGTGCACTGTAACTCTTTCTTCCCAATGTTTGTTCTTCTTTACGGTAAGTGAAGTAATTATTTATATTTTCTCCTTGATTTTTTTTTCGACCTAAATTAATTATAATAATACTGATGCCTCTGTTCCCCCCCCCCCCTCCCCACTCCCTCAACTTCCCTCTGCAGTGGTACATTATTTTCTATCACCACTTTTGGTAGCTCATGGTTTTATTCCGGTTTTGCTATCAAATTTGCTCTTTATGGTGGCCGCCTCATATTATCATTACCTCAACTTTCTAGGCTACGACGGTAAGCTAAATTCTTCTCATTATATTTGATATCTTGTATTTTCATCCATTCGAGGAAAAAAAAAGTTTTTTTTTGAAACATTGTTCTGAATTTCAACACACCCACATAGAATATCGTGTTTTAAAATTAATCATTGTAAGCCATTATGGTTGATCCCTGGACTAGATCAGTTATCTAAAGTGATGTTTGTTTACTGTTTTTGTTCTTATATTTCTCGTTCTGTCACCAAAAAACTTGGAACTAAAACACAAATTTGCGAACAAAAGAGGTGTGTTCACTGTTTCTGTTCTGTTCCCAATTTTTTAGAGCAAATTTCAGGGATCAGATCAGAAACATACGTTTTTGGTTCTCAAGTTTGTGGTTTGGTTCCAAGTTTTCTGGGAACAGAAACAGAAATGTAGCAACTGAAACAGTAATACAAACACGAGCTGTAATATAAACAAACAGGTACACCACCCACTTGCAGAACTAGTACTGTTTGGTTGAGATTTGTAACATGTCTGATCTTGCAGTATTGCCATTCTTGGAAAGGACAACTTTCTTCCTGTATCCAATTGGCATTGTCATCGTTCTTTCACCTATACGTAAGTTTTTAACCGCCTTTCTTCACCATTCTTTCCCTTTTCATCTAGGTAGCGTTAGGTAACACAGAATTGAACCATTCGAATATGGAAATGAAAATGAATTACGGGTTCATTTCGTAACCCAATTTCGAAATCTCCAATTCCACAAAACCAAACACTGCCTTATTTCAGTAGTAAAAAAATAATATTTTTTCTCTTCTTCTCTCCTCTTTTTTTTTTTTTTTTTTCCGAAAATACAGTGGTATTGATCGGGTTCAATCCGTCGAGATACGTTATGAACATGTACTTCAGCCACTTATGATTCAGTTAGGGGGGCTAAATTCTTGAGGATATCACACAATTTGGGGGAAATTTTGTAAGAGAGGCCATCAATGGATGCAATATTTGGTTCTTTGTATGATAAAAGAGGAGAAGGGTATATTTAAAAGCTTCTAGGGTTTCTTTCATGGCCAAGTGAAAATTGAAAGGTGAGTGAATTGAGGGTGGGGGATGAAATTAGGAAAAAAGAAAAGAAAAAAAATTGGTACTTGTTCTATGAAATACATTGATTTTGATCCTTGTGTAGGACTCTCATTTTTCTTTTTTTCTCTCTCTCTTTGACTTGTAATTTTTTAGTATTTAGTGCTCGTTTGAAAGCCTCAAATTGCAGTTTGAAAATCTAAAGTCAATCGATGTGGATTTTTGATTGCGGTTTAGGGTTTAGTTTTCAAAGAAAATATTCAGTAGTCTATGTGCACGTTTGGCCTAGGTTTTTGCTGGACCAAAAATATTTTTGAGGGTCTAAAAGTGTGTTAAAGGTCAAAAGTTTGCCAAACACCGTAAAGAAAATTCGTGTTTCATGTTAAAATGCACTTAAATATTTTTGTTTTAAAAGCAATTGCTTGTTGCTTTTGATCGAAAAGTAGTCAATAAGAGACCCGTGGCCAATGGTGGTGGCTGGGAGTCGAGGCCGGAGCTCTTGGTGGAGTGGAGGCAGTGGTGATGACCAGTGGTTGTGGTTGGGCGACGGTGTATGATGGTGGTGGCCTGACGGAGGTGGCCACAGAGAGAAGAAAAAGTAAATAGTGACGGATTATGGAGATATGTGAAATGGATTAGGATTAGAAATATTAACACAATTTTTTTTTTTAGGAAAAGGGTAATTTCAGAATTTAAAATTTAATTATGAGTTTTTTTTTTTTTTTTTTTTTTTTTTACAAATGGCGTTTTATTAAAAAAAATAAAAAAATTGGACCATATGGCTCATTTTAATTTTCTTTTGAAAAATGTGGTTATCCTTAACTATTCCAATTACATCCATCTATTTTTAATTCCCTATTAATAATTAATATATTAATATATTATAAGTAAACTCTAAGATTATAAATTTATTTTCTCAAATAAATAATAGAAGTATGTTAACCTTTTCAAATCACCAAATTAAATATAATTTTTTAAATATCCAAAAGTAAGCACAATAAACTATTAATAGGGTATTTGTAGGAGAGATTTCATTTGGGGGAGAGAGTTCAAAATTCTCTTTTAACAAATCCCTTGTTTGGGTAAGAGAGGAAAGAATTTGTCAAATTCTTTTGGAGGTGAATGGAAGGATTTGTAAATACTTTTGGGAGAGGTTGAATTCTTCAGATCCTTCCCTTCCCATTTTGCAAAAAGGACACGGAGGTAATTTTCATAATTGTTATGAGATCCCCTCTTCAACCGTTAGCCGTGATCTGTTCTTTCTTTTCTTTTTCTTTTTTCTTGTTTTTCCTTCTCATTCAACGAGCTCCCTCCGTCGTCTGGTTTTCCTCCGTTGCCGTCGTTTGGTCTCCCTCCGTCGTCTGGTCTCCGTTGCTGTCGTCTGGTCTTCCTCTGTCGCCGTCGTCTACTACTTCATCGTCGTCGTCTGGTTTCGATTGATTTCAAAAACAAAATCGAAATCAATCGAAACCAAATCGAAAGGTTTCGATTGATTTCGATTTCGTTTTTGAAATCGAAAATGAAATTGATTTAGGGTTTCGATATCTACTTAGATTTCGTTGCTTCGATTTAGGGTTTGTTCATCGATTTGGGTTTCGATTTGTTCATTTTGTTCATCGATTTGGGTTTCGATTTCGTTTCGATTTCAATTCGATCATCATCTCGATTTCGTCTTCGGAATCGAAATATGTTCATCGTGTTCATCGATTTGAGTTTGTTCATCAACGGGTTTCTGTTTTTGTTTCCAAATTCTGTTCGACGACTGAATCGAAATCGTCTGAATTTATTCTTCAATCTGTTAGTCTTTTTTTTTTTTTTTTTCGTCTGTTTTTTTTTTCTTTTTTCAAAAGTGGTATAAAAAATAGATAAAAAAAACTATCCAAGTATTTCAGTTCAAACAATCATCCAAACAACGGATTTGTGAAATGAAGGGATTTCAAAATCCAGGATTTTGAAATCCCTTCATTTTACAAATCTCTTGGATTTATCAAATCCCTTACTCAAACGCAACCTTAAATCTAACTTGACTTTTTTTTTTAATTATCAAAAGTCCCAATTGATTATGATTGATTCTAAACTAAGTCCATAATTTGATCATCATCTCGATTTCGTCTTCAAAATCGAAGGACGATTTCATCTTCGAAATCGAAATATGTTCATCATGTTCATTGATTTCGGTTTGTTCATCAACGGGTTTCTGTTTTTTTTTCCCAAATTCTGTTCGACGACTGAATCAAATGACGACTGAATCGAAATCTCGATTTCGAAATCGAAATCGTCTGAATTTGTTCTTCAATCTGTTAGTCTTTTTTTTTTTTTTGTCTGTTTTTTTTTCTTTCAAAAGTGGTATAAAAAATAGATAAAAAAAACTATCCAAGTATTTCAGTTCAAACAATCATCCAAACAACGGATTTGTGAAATGAAGAGATTTCAAAATTCAGGATTTTGAAATACCTTCATTTTACAAATCTCTTGGATTTATCAAATTCCTTACCCAAACGCAACCTTAAATCTAAATTGATTTTTTTTTTTTTTAATTATCAAAAGTCCCAATTGATTATGATTGATTCTAAACTAAGTCTATAATTCGATCATCATCTCGATTTTGTCTTCGAAATCGAAGGACGATTTCGTCTTCGAAATCAAAATATGTTCATCGTGTTCATCGATTTGGGTTTGTTCATCAACGGGTTTCTGTTTTTGTTCCCAAATTCTGTTCGACGACTGAATCGAAATCTCGATTCCGAAATCGAAATCGTCTGAATTTGTTCTTCAATCTGTTAGTCTTCTTTCTTTTTTTTGTCTGTTTTTTTTTTTTTTTTTTCCTTTCAAAAGTGGTACAAAAAATAGATAAAAAAAACTATCCAAGTATTTCAGTTTAAACAATCATCCAAACAACAGATTTGTGAAATGAAAGGATTTCAAAATCCAGGATTTTGAAATCTCTTCATTTTACAAATCTCTTGGATTTATCAAATCTCTTATCCAAACGCAACCTTAAATCTAACTTGATTTTTTTTTTTTTAATTATCAAAAGTCCCAATTGATTATGATTGATTCTAAACTAAGTCCATATCTAGAAATTACATTATAAAATCATGTTATATATATATACACACACACTAATATATAATCCGTGTTTAAAGACACGAACGGAAAAATATAATTTTAATTTGAAAATATTAACTATAATATTTGAGTAATGAAATAAAAAGATCAACAAATTCAACAACAAAAATATCATTTGAGAATAATACATTTTCTTTAAAGTATGATAATATTTTACACACTTTATTTCTTAAAACAAATATAAAGGACGAAATTATAAAATTCAAATTTAAAAGGACACTCTTTTGTTTTGATTGACGACAGTTTTGTGTTTTACTGTTCTTTTAATATCTCGGGGCTTATCTCTTGAAATATCAGATAATTAAAAAATATCAAGTCTCTTATGTCTGTCCTGTTTTGTTTGACTATTGAGATTGGTAAAGTATATGCAATAAATTGCACATAAAAGTCACCACCTATCCTAAGAAGAAAATACTTCAAAAGTAGCCCTTGAAAGTATGTTAGGGCTTCTTTTCCTTTTCCTTCACCAACTCAATGCTTCTGTCAAAACTCCAATATGAACACACTTGGAAAGTCTTGATAAAAAATCCATGCTATATTGGACTTGTTCAATTTTCACTATTGTGCTTTCAAAACTAGTGATTGATTTCACTAGATTGAGGACTATAATTGAGGGAAATATTTGTCTTTTCAAAACATAGATTTAAAATATATATAAAAAAATTATATTTTTGGTCTCTTAAATATAAGCTGAGTGTTACGGATCTCAGGTTTGTCAAGTTGCTTATTTGATTATTCAAGTTTCACATTTGTTTCAAGCTTGCAAAATTGAAAACGTTAGTGGAGGTATTTTTTGTCATTTCGTCGCTCTAATAAACCTAAAATGTTTTCTCGTTATCTTTTTCTAACAACGATTCGTTTGAACGATGAGAGAAAGAAATCTGAATCGTTGTTAGGGAAAGGTTAGAGAAAAAACATCTCATGTTTAGTTGAGTAATGAAATGACGAAAATATCTCATTCAACAACGTTTTTAATTTTACGAGATTGAAACAAATGTAAAAATTGAGTGACGAAATGTGCACTTTGCCAGACCTCAAATTCACATAAACACCTACCCCATATTTTAGGGATCAAAATTATAATTTTTTCTTTATATAGATAAATTGAACATATCTTAAAATTTTTAGATTGTATGTAAAATAAAATAAAAATTATGTTTGCATTTATAAACTCCTAGAAGTTAAATTCAACTAAGGATTAGAAAGCAAAAAGTTAATTTATTCAAAGGAAAAAAAAAAATGAATATTAATAGTGAAAGAGACATGTATGTGAAGACATTTTCTTGTAAAAGTAGTTGTATTTGAATTAAAAAAAGAAAACCACAAACATATAATTTTTTTTTGGTATACATGTCTCTATTTTCTACCTAATCTTATCCTAGCTACATGTCAAGATAAGAGGATGAACACCATATATGCATAAATTATATAGGTAGTTTGAGTTAACAGTCCACCGTTTTAAAATTTAGTTTATTAGATTTAAAACTTACTTTTGAATATTTTTTCACCAAATTTAAAAAAAAAAAAATGATGCCATTTTTCATCTTCTGTAACTCACCCACAGAAAAAAACAAATCACGGAAAGTTAAATTTAATTTTAGAAATGAAATCCAATAAAATGGAGTTTTTGAAAGTAATTCCACAATATTCAAATCCCGAGATTGACTACTATTAAAAACCAATAAGAGGGCATATGCGTCATTTGGACATGACAGTTTGGACATATTGCAAAAATAAAAAATAAAAAACAAATCACAGGTCAAACATGATAACTTGTTGGGTTCGATGCATATTGGACTTCGAAATTCAGTACCCAGGGAAAAAAAACTAAATTGTATTTTGCACTTCTAAAGTTTGAGTGCAATCTCCGTGTCTGTTTTAATTATTGCAAATTTTCCCTTCATTTTTCAATTGCCTAATTTTTGTCAATTTTATTATCGGAATTAGTCATTTGACTTGCACTTGAGAGAAAAATAATATAACAACAAAAAATTGTTATACTTTTCACCCTTGAAGTTTGAATATTGTTTCACTTTGTCTCCTACTATGCAAAAAATCGACTCAATTGGACTAAAGTGATATGAAAAGTGAAGTGCAGGGGTCAAAATGAGACTGTACCAAAATATCAAGGGTACAAAGTGCAATTGAGCCTTACACAAATTATTGAAGAAAAATGCAAAATTACAAACACGTGTGTATGTTATTTTACGATTAGATGTGTCCGGACTAACTTAGCGAACCTCGATTAATCACTTTTCTAGGTAATTTTAGGAGCGTATTCCTCCTCATCGCATGCTACATGGAAGATTAAATTCAACATGTAATTTTTGGAGTGTTCCTTAGTAGTCTCTGATTAACAATCCAAGATAATATCTCCTTTCGCCGCTCCAGCCTGACACCTCTTAGAGCAGCTCCAATGCAAAAGAGTCATTTAGAATAGGCAAATCAATGAATGCCTATATGAATAGCAATTTGCCTACTCAAAATCAAGAAGTCACTCCAACCCAAATAGCCATTTATGTTAGCCTTTTTTATATCTATTAATTCTTATTTAAAATTTTCAACCAAATTTCCGCTTAATTAAATAACCCAATATACTTAAATTCACTTAAACACTTGCCCAAACCAAATAATCCAATACATAAATTGAATATATAAAAAAAATAACATTAACTAACTTTCAAATTATTAAAATTTGAACAATAAAAATACAATGAGATATATATAAAAAAAAATAATAATAAATAATTAAATACTACACTTTAATTAAATAACCTAAATTAATTTAATTAAAATAACTCATTTTAATTTAATAACCAAATTAAATAACCCAATACCCAAAATAACTAACTCTTTTTAAGCCAATTTTTTCGCCTAGAGAGTTGAAGCTCTCCAAATATAGCTCAGGTATAAGGGAAGAGCCATGTTGCCTACTGTTAGCCCCTAACAACGCTGGAGGACCAAACAACATCGACTTGGTGCACTTTGCTACCAGACACAGTGCACGTGGCACGGATGGGGTCGTTGGCAAGGACAACACCAACTTGGTGCACATTGGTGGACTGAGGCGTTGTGGCACAACACCCGCGGGTGTTTGGCAGTGAGGAAGACCTCGGTATGGTACCGAGGCAAGGCGGCACAATGTAGGAGCAATTCTACGTTGTAGGCAGAGTCATGTACGGCGCATGATGGATTATTGGGAACGGAAGTGCATTTTGGTGCGAAAAATGCATAGGACGTTGGGACGCCGTTGGACACAACGATGCAACGAGACAGAACGTGGGCGCAACGACGCGTTTTGGCCATGTGGCGGCATGGCTACACGTTGGCGAACGTTGACTTGACTTTGGGACGAGATGGCAACGGGACAGAATGACGGGATGGTGCAAAAACGCTGGAATGAAGCTGAGCTCGTAGTCACGGACCGTTGTTATCAAGGCGGTTAGAATGAAGAATCATGCTGGCTGGAGGGTTGAGCACTCAAATGCGACTCTCAACCAAGTGTGGGCGTCAACGACAAGTGGGCGTCCATTCGGAGTCAAGGGGTACCGACCCGGTTAAGTTCGAAGAATACGTTGCTGGTCGTGGACCTGACAAAAGAAGAAGGGGTTAGGTCGCCCCTGCACAAACTGTTCGGGAGTTGGAGTCGTTCTTCTAATGAGCCCAAGACAAGGCGAAACCAGTTAGCATCCTAAGGAAGGTAGACTTGCCCCAACCTAAGCGAACGTGTTGAGGCGCCGCACGGGCAAATGCCACTGCGAAAATGTGAGCCTGTGACATCATGTTGAGCTGATGGACTGGTGGTTACCAGACATTTGCAGGGCATGTGGGAGCAGTTCTGATCAGTTTTCAGTGGCGGTTTTAATTGGTTTTTAGACTGGAAAACCAATTCATGTGGTGCTGACATGTGTAGGGATAGATGTCGGTTGTCTGCCTATGCAGTTGGAGCTGTCAACTGCCATTCTCTCCTATAAATAATAATTTTCTGGTCTGTTTTTGGTTAGTGAATATATAGTGGCAGAAATCAGACCAAGTGTTGTAAATTAGCTCCTTGTAACCCGAGTTAATTAATACAAGGTTAAGTTTTCCCGTAAACGTTAGTGTGTCATTGCGTGAATGCGTTTCTGGTATTGTTTCGATGTATACTTGTTGTATTACGTTGCATGAATGTGTGTGTTTACAGACAATCGGTGTATTTTCGTTGCGTGACAGTACATTCACGAGACTACTAGTTGTCGATGCAACTAAGCCATCACACGATTACGATTTTTGCGGTAAAAATTTAATCCTGTGACACCTACCACGATGACTAGTGAATTGGAGTAGTTATTTTTATTTTTCATGAGCCAAAAATGTCAGTTAATCCATTTACCTGACTGTTTAGTTATTGGGTTGGAATTGCTCTTACGGTCAAAACTATATATATACACACCCATGGTTATATATATTGCATAAAGTAAAGTAGGTTATCCAAGAAGATTGAAAGTCACATTCAAACAACACATCATCATCATCTTTAAAAAACAAAAAGGTAAAAAAAAAAAACCATGATTCTCACTCCTTCAAACAACACTTTTCTATCTTCACTCTCTCTGATTCGGTCACCGAGCAGTCGGACGACTCTTCAGTAACCACCCAAGATGACCCCTTTGCCGTTTCTTTCGCTTGTTTGTCGTCTCTCTACTGGTCAAGTTTGCTGCCAGCAACATCAACAACAAATCTGTATCTAACATCATTCTTCTCCAACCTGTGAAGGGCAGTGTTAATATAATCCATCTTCACAATCTCAATGGTAGAACTTAGCCCTCTCTCATTACAAAAATCAAGCATTTCCTCTGTCTCCTTTATGCTCCCAACGAAGCTTCCTGTGATGATCTTCCTCCCTTTACCCAAAAAAATAAAAATAAAAATTAATATTTGTCGAAATAACAAGTGTATCTTGGATTTAACCTTATATTTAAAGAAATTCAAATTAAGCTCGGTTAAAAAATACGGATTAAAACCTATTTTTTTCATTTTATAATTTTTTTTTACGTACAGATCTATGTGGCAACTGATTGGGATATCGCGATTCATCGATTTGAATTATAATTATTGGAATAATAATTAGGATTTGTAGCGTAATTATTTATAAATAAATACAAATAAAATATAATTATTTCAGATAATAGTTGAGATCCCTACTATTAGTGTCGAGTTACTCAACTCAAGGCTTTGTACCGTAGTGGTTATCTAGTGTTCCTTTTTAGTCATAGGTTTAGTGTTCAAAACTCAATAGAATTACTCGGTGCTCGGGGGGACTCAAAGGCCCCCTGAACTTTTAAATTTTTTACTTTTATCCCTATATTTTCAGAAAAAAATCAATTAAAATTCTTTAAAATTTTATATAAATCTCCTTGAATTATAAAAAATAATTAATATTCTCCTTAAAAAATCATATAGCTTCCTCAGCCAATTTTCTGCCTACTATTATTATTATTATTATTTGACTTGATTTTTTTAGAAAAAAATATTATTATTTTTTAAAAAAACATAAAAAAATATTATTATTTTTGAAAATTATAATTATTTTTTTATCAAAATAAATCTTAATTTTTTTATAATTTTAGAGAGAGAGAGAGAGGAGAGAGAGACTAACCAAGCATGACCATGGGGGTGATGAATTGAAGTGGGGTGTTGATCACACCCATGAGTATCAGTTTCCCATCCACTTTCAGCAACGACAGGTACGGCTCCAACGGGTGAAACACCGGCACCGTGTCGATGATATAGTCCATGGAGTCCGCCACCGCCTGCATCGCCGCTGCGTCGGAGCTCACCAGATACTCGTCGGCGCCGAGGTGATCTTTAGCCTCCGCTTTCTTCTTGTCGGAGGAGCTTATCACCGTCACGTGGTGGCCCATCGCCTTTGCTATTTTGACGCCCATGTGGCCTACGCCACCCAGGCCCAAGATAGCACCCCTCAGTCCACTTTGTTTTAGCCGGAAATGGTTCAGTGGACTGTACACTGTCACCCCGGCGCACAGTAGTGGCGCCGCCTGCTCCGGTGCCATCCCCTCCGGTATTTTCACCACAAACCTAATTAAAAATTAAAATTAAAATGGGTTCTAATTAATTTTGCATCTGATTAAAATCTTTTAATGTTGAATAATATTTCCACAATTTCTATCCGAAAACAGTTAAATTAAGGGATGATTGGTGATTAGCCTCAAATAGCGAGTGTAATTTGTTATTAGTCTTATTTAAAACAATTTTGATTTAATCCCTTGAATTGATTTTTGCCTGTGTATTAATCCAACATGCACTCACGTTTGTGTAATATTAGTTACATGTATCTGTATAATATTAGTTACAGGTTATAAATTACATGTAATTATGTTACATATATTTGTGTAATATTTGTTACATCTAACAAATATTTTACACACAAATTAGATATATGTAAATGAGAGACAGCAGCGCGTGTATTAGACCTTCCGTCTTTTTTAATGAGCATGACTAAAATACAAATTGTAATTGTGTATAAGACTTTTTTTAAAATTAAGAATAAAATAAGAGACTTGGCACATACGCACCCTTAAAAGGTTAATGAGATTTTATTTTTATTTTTTTAAATAAAAAATAGGGGCACTGAGTGGAAGCCCTTAGTTTATCCTTAATTTTAAAAAAATCCTATGAGTGAAATCAATTTGTGTTTTAGTCTCACTTATTAAAAAAGGCAGAAGACCCAATACACGCGCCTGCACTTGGGCAATTACATGTAACTAATTTGTGCGTAAATTTTTTATTAGATGTAACAAATATTACTGTATTTTATAACATGTAACTAATTTGTGTGTAAAAAATTGTTAGATGTAACAAATATTACACAAATACATGTAACTAATATTAAACTAATTTTCATGTCTAATATATTTAATATTTGTTAAATATCACAAATATTACATATGTAATTTGTAATGTGTAACTAATATTATACAAATACATGTAACTAATATTACACAATATATATAAATATAGTTAATTATCAAGTTAGTAATTAATATTCACTATAATACGAATTTACTCACTAAAATTTTCTTTACAATCCGTATAATATTTATACATGCGAGATTAAAACTTAAGCAAAAATTAATTTAAGGGATTAAATCAAAATTTATGTTTTCGCGGAATTTTTTTTAATATTTCTTAGATTTAAGAGAGAGAGAGAGAGAGTAAATACTTTTGATCGACGACCATAGCGCCGGCGAAGCCGCCTTGGGTGGGTTTGCCGTCGGCGTAGACGTCGTTGTACGACCAAATCTTCTTACTGCAGTACTGCTCGATGTCCGATTTGCAGGGCCCACAGTTCTTGCAGCATCCAACGATGCAGCCCACTCCCACGATATCACCTACCCTGAACTTGCTCACACCGGATCCCACCTCTGCCACCTCACCCACCACCTCATGCCTTCATCACCAAAACCAAAATCACAAGCCATTGTTAGGACGTGTTTGGCTTTTTATTTGAATATATATATATATATATAATTTTTTAATTTTGAATATGTTGATTTGTTTTCAGTTTTTTTTCATAACTCAATCTATTTTGATGAATTTAATTCAATTCATCGATATAATAATTCTATAAAGAAAATTCAATAATTATTTCAATAAAAAATTATGCTATAAAAGTTAGTTAAAATATTTTTTTTACATGAAAAAATTACATTAATCTTTGTGTATTAAAATAAGTTTACGTGGACTGTATAGACTAAAAGTTTAAGTTTGTGAACTATTCACCAAAAACCGTTATTTTTATCGTATTTTTAATTTTGTTTTCGTGAATTATTCACCAAAAACCCTTTACTTCGATCTTACTTTATTTCATTCCCTTGACTTGAAAAAACTTTCACTTTTAGTTGAGACGAGCTATTTATTTTTATTTTTTTAATATAAGTCGGGGATTTATGTAAACTTTCAAGAATTCTAATTAATTTTTTTTCCAAAATATAAAAAAAATAAAAAATTAAGGAGAAAGCTCAAGTCCCCTATCGACCTAACGTGTCTCCACCACTTACTTCATCTACTTTTGTTTTGTTCTTGACTAAAGAAAAAAAATACTATTTTTCTTAAAGTATAAAAAAAAAATTATTTATTTATTTTTATCAAGAAAAAATAATTTTTTTTAATATAAAAATAATTATTATTAATTTTTAATATAATTAAATATTTAAATGTAACAAAAGCGACAAATCTTTTGCCTTTTTTTTTTATTTACTTTAAATTAAAATAAAATAATTTTTTTAATATTATTTTATGCAAATTTTGGGTGGAAATTTTAATTTTATAATTACACAATAAACAAATAATTAAAAATCAACAAATTTAAGAGATTCTTCCACCACAAAAAGAATATAAATATTTTAATAAATAAACTACATTTTGTACCCCCAATTTTTAGGAAATTTTATACATTATATATGAAAGGGTAAAAAGTGTGATTTATCTCAAATATATCCTCTGTAGATATTCACGAGCTTTTTGCACTTTCTACCCTTAAAATTTTAGAAAAATTCACTTTAGCTCCTGTCCAATCAATTGAAAGTATTTAAATCGTGTCAAATTAATCATTTTGTCATTTTTTTATGATGGAATTCACCTACGTAGTTGATTCTGTATTTGACATGAGCTTGATTTTCGTTATAAAAAATGACCGACTTGACGCGATTTGGATATTTCAGGGTTTAACGTGTTGAAATTGAAATTGATAAGGGTTAAAGTAAGATTTCTATGAAACTTCAGGTGTACAAAGTGTAAAAACCTCAAAATTGACAGAAAATTTCCCACAAGACCAAACTGCCTAAAGTAAAGGGGTAAAAAGTGTAATTTTTCCCAAACCAATCCTATAGATACTGATGTAGAGAGAGAGAGAGAGAGAGAGAGAGAGAGAGAGAGAGAGAGAGACCCTGGAACCATGGAATAATGGTTTTAATGGTTTGAATCTACATCTAATTGATGAAATTAGAAGCTTTTGGCCAAAAAAAAATACAGAAAATTTCCCACAAGACCAAACATCCTAAATCAAAGGGGTGAAAAGTGTAATTTATCCCAAACATATCCTATGTAGATGTTTATGCATGTAGAGAGAGAGAGAGACCCACCCTGGAACCATGGGATAATTGGACATGCCGAGGTCGTTCTTGACCTGATGAATATCCGTGTGGCAAACCCCACAGCAGAGTACCTTGACGTAAACATCCTCCACCCCTGTGTTCCTTTAGAGAGAGAGAAGAGAGAGAAACATTAATCAATCCGAAATGGGATGAAAGAAACTATTCAGGTTGTTTGAAGTACATACCTGAGTGTGTAGGTATAGGGTGAGAGTACCCCAGATGGGTCTCTGGCTGCCCATCCAATTGTTTCTCTCTCCACTTCCAAGCTTCCCATTTCTCCGGCACAAATTGCAGAAAGTAGAGAGAGAATCTAGAGAGAGAAAGTAGAGAGAGAGAGTGGTTTATATTACCAAAGAGATATCGAATCGAATATTTATACAGTAAGGAAAGTTGGAAGAGAGAGAGAGAGATTGACAAAGGAACGGGCGACATCTCAACTACAGAGGCCCGGAGGTGGTAGGGTACCGGGGTAGGTGTGATGGAGGTTTAGAGAGAGAGAGAGTTGGTGGTGGTGGTGGTGGTGGGTGAATTCCCGTTTTTTATTTTTTATTTTATTATTATTATTATTATTATTTAAAAAAATTACATTTTCCTCTCCTAAAATGTGTACCATGATAAAATTTCACATTTGTTTGGGTCCGGAAAAATAGATTGTACTCAGCACGTGGTCTCGTAAGAGGGACATTTTCATTATTTCATCGTTCACTAAAATTAAAATATTTTTCTATAATCTTTCACAAGGATTCAGAAAAATAAGAGAGAAAAATATGAATCATTATTTAAACAAAATTAAAATTTAGGGAATCAAATGCATAATTTAGCAAACCTCAGAGTCCACATAGAAATACACTCCATACTTTAGGGACAAAAATGTAATTTTCTCTATTTATTTATTTTGTATAAAAACAAAAATTTAGTTTGATTTATTACTTAAAAGGGTTCAGTAATAAAAAAATAAATTATTTTTTATTAGTGTTTTTTTTTGTGCTTCAAATTTTTTTAAAAATTAAAAACAAAAATACAATTCAAATTCGGTTTCATTGAAGGAAAAAAAAGATCTACTTATCTTCCAATCTGAAAAAATTGATCAAATTTTAAAGAAAATAAATTATTGCCATATTTCATTTTATTTCCATCTTTAGATTTCAATTTTTATTTTTTTTGAGTATTTCTTTTAATTTTGAATCGATGACACTTCATCTCCATCCAAATTGCACTTTATTGATTTAAATGCAACGATTAAATAATTAATATTTTCTTTAAAATAACAAATTTAACCGTATACTCAATTTGACCTGACCTGAGAGAATAAAGAGAAAAGAAAAAGGGCAAATGAATATCATCCAATCTGAACCAATAGCATAAATATCAATTAATATTAAATGATTTATTATTTTTGACTTTTGAAGTTTCATCCATAACTTTAATGAAGAAATGTTAATTGTTACACTTTCTTCTTAATCACACAGAGGAATGATTACTTACGAAAATACTATATAAATGTAAAGTGCAATTCAATCAAATCAGAAAAAGCAAAATATAATAAATCCTTTATTTTTTTAGATTTTTTTTTTTTTTACAAAATATTGGTATCACCATCCAATGCATTAGGAGTAGAATTCACATCTAATTTCCCTCATATTTTTTATTTTTTTTAATTTGTAGTTCATATAAATTAGGTAGTGATACAAATCATAATATAAAATTATCTTGCCTATAATTAACACTATTAAAAAATTATATTTTTGGACCCTAATATATGGAATCGGCGTCTATATGGAATCGACGTATAAATAAGAAAATTTGAAACGGGGGAGAGGGTGAGGGACTAAAAAATATCTATATTAGAAGGTCACATACTGAGCATAACGGCATTTTCCGTCCATTTATAAAGTTTTCAATTTTGTGAGATTGAAACGGATGTAAAACTTAGAGATCAAATGCGCAATACCATAAATCTTAGGGTCCAAAATGTCATTAGGACCATTTTAGTAAAATTAATTAATTTTTTATTTTTAATGACTCAAAAAGAAATAAAAATGGACCCTACCTACTGTGGTAGGTAAAATGCGTCATGACTACATCACTATATGTACCATTTTAAAGTTTTCTGAGAATTTACTACAAGAACTCTTAAAGGTACTTCTTGCACTCCTAAAAGATGAATTAAAATCTTCTTTATTTTTTTTTCGGATATTCCCACGAGTATCCCTAAACTCTCTGGGTGTAAGACTAATCTCGTTTAGGGTTCGTGACTGTCTCTCCCAATAAATATTTTTCTACAGGCTCGAACTCATAACCTTACAGAGATCTTCAACTGCTTTAAATCAAGCGAGATTTACCACTTGATCCACGCTATATTAGAAATTAAAGTCTTCTTTCGAGTGTGCCAATGGCATTTATTTTTGAATTAATTATACTTTGCCCATGTGCTTCTAATCAAATTATACTTCACACCCAGGTAGTATTTTCATAGTATTGCACTTTACACCATGTAATATTGTCATATGTGCTTACTCCCTAAAATTCAGACTAAAATGCAACATTTATATTTTTCGTTAAAATTAAGACTCAAACCTAAAAAGTCAAATAAACAAATTTATTTGATATTAATTAACTTTTAGAATCCTAAGCTAGGCGAGGTAAAATAATTTTGATTTGTCCATTGATTTTTTTTTATTTTTATTTTTACCTTTTTCTTTATTCTATCGGTCGAGTATAAGGGTAAAGTCTGAACTACAGGGTGAAAGTGATGGCAAACATATTCGACGAGTATAAAGTGCAATTCAATCAAATTAAAGAGGCCAAAATGCCGTTAACCTTTTATTTTTATTTGAGTTTCCTCCAAGAAAGCAATAATTGAAAGAATGAACATGACTTTGTCTAAAAACAAAATATCCTAAATCAATCATGAAATTGTCAAACACCCAAATTATCGCAAGTCAATCTTCTGTGATTGGAGCAAATTTTTTCAATACACACCAGAAGAACTCTAAACATTACAAAGATGAAATAAAATATTTAGACAATCAAACCGATTGCCTGCCTAACTCTATAAGATATTCCATAGGGTATTTTCCTAATCGAGAGTGTCATAAGTGATAAAGAGTTAGCGCTTTAACTTTCCCTCTAATGGACAAGACTTCTTATCCACAAACTGTTCCTAGTGTGGCATACCTTCTTCGAATATGAATAAGGACTCGTGTAACAGCAGATAAAGCCGCGCTAGGGCACTTTAATTACTTGTACAATCATATTAAATAATTAAAACCGGCGTTAGTCCAATTAGTAAGGAAAAGTGTTATCTTTCATTTTCAACCAAGATAAAACTCTCTTAGAGAGCACTTCAAAAATTAAATTTTGAATTTAATTTTAAATACAACCGTCCGATGTGAAAAATGCGCTCTTAAGATTGCCTGAGAAGATGATTAGTCAAAGTACACGTAAACTGACCCAAGCATAAATTTACCATATAAAAAAATAAAAATTAAAAATACAATCGTCATGCATTAAATACTTGTAATGTATAAATATTTTTATTTTTTAACTCCTAACTTTTTGTCCCTAAATTTGGGCATATCAGGTTTTTTAGTATTTTTAGTACAAAATAAAAATTATTACATTAAATATAACTTTAAAATAAAATGTGAATATCATCTTAAATAATTCTAATTTTTTTTTTAATACCCACGAGTGTCCCCCAATTCACACAGAGTGAAAGACTATCTTGTTCTGAGTGCGTAGCTACCCCACCCCACAAGCGTTTCCGTAAGCTTAAACTTCTGACCTGGTAGAAATCCCTTTGATTTTAATATTTTTTATTTCGAACTTTTCAAGTAACCAATCAAAAATATTCTTAAATTCTATTCCTTTTGCATGCTTCCCATCAAGTGGAAATATTAAATAATAAAAATTATTATTAAAAGATAAAAAGATATAATGAAGATTTAATAATTTTTATATTAAGAAATGATTGATTTAAAGCCCACCTGTCATTTTGTTGAGATTGTCATGAAGCACTTGCTTATAAAATAGGACCATGCATATATATATATATATATATATATATATATATATATATATATGACACTATGTACCCCCAAAGTTTGACCAAAATCTCACTTTGGTAAATTTCGCCATATAACACCTTAAAGTTTCTTAATCATCTCACTAGAGTCCAAATCATTATCCCTATTACAATTTTGGTCGAAAAATAGTCAGCCATCATGCACAATTGTTTTTAAGAGATTTTATTTTGTGGACAATTTCAGTCTCCTCCTCTCAATCATTTTGACAAATACCAAAGACATTTTTTATTATTTTAATAATACCTGAGATATCATTTATATATTATTATGGCGTGAACTCCACAAAATAATTATCATGAACACTGATGTTAGGATTACTATAAATATATAATCTAATGGATGGAAATATCTTTTCAATTAAAGAATCGAGATTTACTTGATATCACCTCTGATAAAGCTTAGTCGTTCTATTGCAAAAAATAATATACAGGACCATACAGACACACAGCGCTTTAACAATATTATCAAAAAATAAGGTCACGTTCAGTTTCTGTTAATAGATGAGTTGGAACATAATTGAGAAACTAATGAAAACAAAATTTTGTTCCTAGATTTTTAGAACATTATTTTTTTGGAAGCAGAACATAAACCATTTTTTTTCCTTTTTTGTTCCTGTTTTTCTATTTTGGAAAAAGAGAGAGAGAGAGAGAGAGGTTTTTGCACTTTGCATCCCTAAAGTTTTCGAGAAATCCCACTTTAGCCCATGTTCTATCAATCTGAATATATTAAACCCTGAAAAATCCAAATTGTGTCAAGTTACTCCAACCAAATTGTCAACACCGTCATTATTTTTATGGAAATCACCCACATGTCAAGCACGGAAATCATCCACATGGGTGATTTCCGTCAAAAAATGATGGGGTTAACGGTTTGCAATCACTCTACACGATTTAGATACTTCAGGATTTTAAGTGTTCCAATTGATAATATAGGGGGCTAAGTGAGATTTTGCTGAAACTTTAGGGGTGCAACGTACAAAAACCTCTAAAAAATAGAAACAGGAACACTAACCAAACAACACCTAATAGATCAAGAACTCCAGATTGTACTCTGTTCTGCACATAAATATGAAAAATGTTCAAAATTGAAGTTCTAAAATCATCTAACAAAAAGAGCGTACCTGATTTAATGTCCTTGTTCTTCAAACATGACTTGATATGATCCATCTCAATCCAAGTTGCCTGTGATGAAGATATTACTAGTACCGCCTACAAGCTGCGACGGATCTAGAAAATCGATTGAGGGGGAGCTAAAAAAATAGATGATTATTAGATATTTGTATAAATCAGGGGGATTTATGTAAAATTTGAAGGGTTTAATTGAATTTTTGTAAAGAAATGAGGGTAAAAATAGAAAAACCAAAAGTTTAGGGTGGCCTTAAGTTCCCTCCTTGGCCTAATGTGGCTCTGCCATTGAAAAAGCGTTAGCAAACAATTCTACAAGACGTTCTATATTTCCGCTCAAGAAGGTCTTCCGGAAATAGTGAGTAAATGAGAAGGCATGACAAGCTAAACTAATGCCGTGGACAGACAAAACTATCTAATGTTGAGGATCAACCATTGCTTTGGATGTGCATGAGAAGGAAGCTTCTCACAGATATTGACTCTAAGATAGCCTACAACGTTCTTGCTATGGCGCCAAATGTTAAGGGTCTGTTCGGTTGAGTTTTGAGAATAGTGTTTTCAACAACTCAAAAAGAGTTCTACAAAAAAAACAATACTCAATCTATCACATTACCTAATTTCAGGACTGACCAAATGTATGTGGGTGCCCAAAGCAAAATATTAAATTGGTGTCCTTCAAATAGTAAATAAATCCAGTGGACGGTGAGTTTTTTAGAACAAAAACTACGTAATTATTATGTGAGTTTTTTTAAACAAATTAGGGATTTTGGACTAAATCGATGCACTAATTAGGATAGTAATTATTTGTCCCTGTTGAATTGGGGCGGAAGCAATTTGCTTTGGTGGTTTTGGCCCCGATCCTTCGTATTTTTAATATTAATTAATAATTGATTTAATAAATTTAATTTGAACATTTTTTTTGTATATATTTTTTTTTCTCTGCCAAACAATCACCCAACAAACATAGTTATTCTCTCTCATTTTCAACATCATATTTTAATCAATCACATCACTTTCACTTTTAAAATTTTTAACACATTACCAATAAATATTCTCTTTTTCAAATTTAAACAAGACTACGTTTCATAATTTTAAAAAATTTCAAAAAACTTCGAAAACTCAACCAAACATACCCTAAAGGACTAAGACTCGAACAAATTTAAAAGTTACTTTGTTGTTGAATCCCACATCATATGTGTTACATGATCTTGAACTATATATAAAGTCTAACATTGATGTGGGATTCAACACTTCCGACATCAGACAAAAGGTCTGGCTTTGGTACCATGTAGAAATCCAATATGCCTAACTGACTCTCAAAAGACGCCTTGTAAGATGAAAATTGTCTCTATATTTATATATAATTCAGGATCAGGTAACACAAACGATATGGGATTCAACAGTTGTATATCAAGATTTCAAAGCTTCCCAACTCTTTTTCATAACTTTTTCAAAAACTATTTTCGAAAACGCAGCCAAACAGGCCCTAAAGAACTAAGAGTCTGAATAGGTTTAAAAATTACCTTGTTGTATATCAAGATTTCAAAGCTTCCCAACTCTTATGCATGTGTTTCGGTAGAGGAGCAACCAACTTGAGGCTTTCCAATTCTTCAAAATCACAATCTGAAGATAAACGGGCACGCTGCAAAGCCAAAGACACGTTCGGCAAAACCATCTCCTTACAATGAAGATGCAGCCCGGGTTGTTTTTCCAATATACTTCCAGTATCTAGATTGAGACCAAACGAAAATGTTTCTTCCTTTTGCAGCTTATTGTTCTGGGAAATTTCGGGAACAGGACAGGCAAAATGAGACCATTTCCTATGTGCTTGCCACCCGTATTTGTAGTCTCCGACTATTGGTGTTCCCAATACCTCAGCACAGTGAACTCGAAGCTTTTTTTAACAAAAAATCAAGGAAAAAAAATGGAGATTTTTATAATGAGTTGCAATGTATTCATAATTCAGGTAAGAATAAAAATAATAATAATTAAAAAAAATCATATATACCTGGTGCTTTCTACCTGTAAGAGGTGATAGCTCTAACCATGTGTAACCTGCAGTATTATCACTGTAAGAACAATTGCCCCCCTCCCATTTGGAACAATTTTTTTAAGTATTATTTTTCTTCTTTTACGGAAAAAATTTGTAATGCACTTAGAAAAGTACTTTATCAAAAAATTAAAAAAATAAATTGTTGTTTGTTTTTTTTTCCTTCAATTTTTATAATTTTAAAAGATCGATGAACCGGGACATCTCTACCCAATTTATATCAACCATCTATGAATTTTTTCGACATTTTATTGGGATAATAATAAGATATTACTTTTGCTTTTAGGTAAAAGGGGTTTTGACACTTTGCTCCCTGAAGTTTGACAAAAATATCACTTTGGTCCCAGTGGGTTCAATTTGAACATATAACACCTTAAAGTTTCCTAATCATCCCACTACAGTCCAAGTCATTATTCCCATTACGATTTTGGATAGAAAACAGTCACAGCGCATTTGACTATTTTTTAGGGGTTTTATGGGCATTTCCAGCCTCCTCCTTTCCCCCCCTCCCATTCTCCTTCCTGTCTAAATAATTCATAAGTCAGAAAAATACACACACACACACATATAGAGAGAGAGAAATTGTAAAGGGCAAAAGAAGAGAATGAAAATGCCCTTAAAATTATCTCAAAAATAGTTGGGTGCACGGCAGGCGGCGGTTTGCCATCTAAAATTGTAATGGAGCTATTGATTTGGACTAAAATGTGATCATTACGAAACTTCAAGGAGTCATTTGTTCAAATTGAAACTATAGAGATCAAAGTGAAATAATAGTCAAACTTCAAGGGTACAAAGTGTCAAAAGTACTTTTTTTATTTCAAAGGGTGCTTCAGAGGGGAAAAAATACATTAGCAAAATTGACTTCAATATTTGTTCGGGAAAATTATATTTTTGGTCCCTAAAGTATGGCTTGGGTGTTTATACGGATCTTGAGGTTTATCAAATTGCACATTTGGTCCCTCAAGTTTCACATTTGTGGAATTTGAGGGATCAAATGTGCAATTCGCCAAATTTCAGGGTCCACATGAACACATACCCATACTTTATGGACCAAAAAGGTAATTTTCCCATGACTTCACTGAATTCATTATTATTAGTTCTTAGCTTTATGCCTCTTAACAGCTCTGGAAAATAAGATTTTAAAGGAACGTCCAGACTAACCGTGGGCAGAAGATTCGATTACTCGATACTCTGTTATGGCATGCTGCGCTGCCTGCATTTGAGCATTTTCAATGACGGTAATTCGCTCAGCTTTTCCATTGTCCAGCACCACCTAAAATAAAAATTAGAATTCTAAATAAGGGAATATGTCAATATATATATTTCATAATGTATTTACATTTCGAAAGCATCTTATTTATTCAAGAAGTGCTGAAGGACATTCAGGTGGCATTTGTTAGTGTTTCTGATCCCAGAAAAAATTAGAACAGAATCAGAAATTTTGGAAGAATTATGTGCCGTTCGCAAGAATTTGTTCTACAAATCTCTGAGCCAAAGAGAAACAGATTTTTTTAGGCCCCATCTGTTTTGTGTTTCTGCTCCCAAATTCTTGTTCCAGTTCACAGATTTTTGAAATTTAAGAACACTAACATGTTTATGTTCCCAAATATTCTCAAAATTTGATATTAATCCGAAAATATTTTGGGATTTTGAGAAACAGGAAAAAAATGTTTTCATTGTTTCCCAACTCAAAAAAATGTTTTCATTGTTTCCCAACTTACTCTCAGTTAAAGGAAGAAAGGCGTATTTTTCAAAATTGTTAATGAGGTCTCCTCTTCAAACCTTGTTAGTCTCAAATATAGAGAAGTGATTTTTTTTCCCTTTTTATTCATCAATTTAGGCAAGAGAAAAACAGTAAATTTTTCCTTTAATTATTTTATTTAGTTGTAATTAATCTTATAGATGTGTCTTTGTTTTGCTATAATTTGCTAAAGTTGATTGCCTAAAACAAATATGCAAGTCTATCATTTACATTTAAAGTAAAATTAAAAAAATATATACTTGAGAACTAATATGGTAAGCAAACGTGCTTCTTTAGTTTTGTTCTCATAAATTATCAGACAAATTAAGAACAATTGTTGTTACCAAATGCATTTATGTTACCAGAATTATTGAAAACAGAAACATAATTCTCATCCCATTTTTTTGGGAGTAGAAAGTAGAAACAGAAAAACAGAGGCATCAACCAAACACCACTTTAGTTCCCCAATTTTTGTTTTTGTTCTTAGTTTTCTGGGAACATAACGCTAACCAAACAAGGCCTTAACTAAATATATATTCTTAGAACACTATAATGTTAATGAAGAAAACTAAGCTCAAAATCCAAGGTTAAATGAAATGAGAATAACCTTCCCCAACGGCATTGAGATTAATCCTTCTCGGCGTCTAGGGCAACCAATAACAAGTGCCAAATACGTCCTTCTTAAGATCCTTTTTTCTTTGTCCATATCCTAGAGAAACAAAAAGGAGTTATGAACATTCGCTATAAAGATGAAAAAAAATGCAGCTGGTCCAATAAAAATCTCGATCTTTCATTCATAATACCATGCATTTGGATTTCAGTTAAGAAGACAAAAGAAAGCGAGTAGAAATTCGAATACATTATTTGACGCCCCGAAAGTTTTCTCACGAAAGATGGAGTGCAAAACTGTAGCACTTAATTGTGTTCTTCCCAGCAACAATATGCCACTGCAATCTCTATCGAGTCTGTGCACCTTAAAAAAAAAAAAAAAAAGAAAAAGAAAAAAGGTAAAAAAAAAGGAGGATTTAATGAAACATCTGCAAATGAAAGAAGAAACTGATATCCCGCATCAAATCTAAAAAAAATGAATATTGATTAATGATTATTTTTACCAGGCGAGGGGGCTCTGAATAGCCGTATCTCATATAAGCAGCAGCAAGTTTATCTAAACTTCTTTTTATGCCAATGCCACCCTGTTTAGAGGTGCACTAGCTGTCATTATCAAATGATATTATATAGCAACAGTCTGAAAGTACAACGCGATAGTGAAGTTTACCTGGACAGGCATTCCGGGGGGTTTATTAATGGCGATAATAGCTTCATCCTGACATTTTCACGAGGAGCCCAAAAAAATTGGAAAATGTTTAAAAAAAGAAAAAGAAAAGTGATACAAAATCAGCTTATAGTTCATATTTTGACACCTTATACAACTCGAGTTTATGAAGAAAGCTCCCTTCTTCTTCTTCCTTGCCAAGCTCATCGGGTTTCTCAAAGGGCTGCTTTTGAACCGTTATGGGAAGAAATATTTGATCTCCATAGTTCATTGAGTCCTTTGCTGTCACCTTGAAAACATTCAAATATGAGATGAATGAATCCATGCTATAAGAATTGGAATTCCTTCTTCTATTTGATAACCTGTGTTAAATTGACCATTTGATGCTAGGAAAAGTATATGAGATATGTGTCTGACACTAGTCACTAAATATTTACCTATATAATTATTATTTTTATTTGTTTTAATTTTTTTTTTTTTGGGGGGGGGGAGGGGTGTCTTTAACATTTTGCACCCCCAAAGTTTGACAATTATCTCACGTAGGTTCCTTTGAACACATGCGAGCCTGAAGTTTCCTAATCATCCCATTATAATCCAAATTATTATTCCAGATGCAATTTGGGCCTACAAAGTACAAATAGTCACTTGCCGCACATGTGAATATTTTCAGGGGCTTCATCTCCATTTCTAGTCTCCTCCTTCCCCCCTCCCTAATTCTTCTTCCTGTCCAAACATTAAGGAATAGGAACACACACACACAAACACTAATATATATGTGTTAGCCACAATAGGTCTTGCTTTGTGTCGACGAGAGTGGCTGTGGGTATGGACTCTTCTTTATTGGATGCTCTCGCACGCTCTCCAAATCTTGCTTCTTCATATATAAATACACACACACACTAATATAAATGTGTTTTTTGTAAAATATTCAGGAGGGGGGAAGAAGAGGCCAGAAATGCACATAAACCCCCCTTAAAAATAGTAAGGTGCCACGACACATGACTATTTGATATCCATAATTGTAACAAGGTTAAATATTTTGACTAAAGTAGACTGATTAGGAAACTTCAGGGTATCATATGTTCGAATTAAAACTATGGGGACCTATGTGAGATAATGGTCAAAGTTCAAGGTGTAAAGAGTAAAAAATCGTCTTTTTTCTCTTGTTTTTGTATACTTATTTTAAAATGAACAAAGCATCCATATTGAACACTCGTATACATACCATTTTGACAAGGAAAATACATAATAACTGGGGGAAAAAAAAAGACAAGATGATTTGTTCTCAACATATGCAAACCAATGTAACATGATAAGAAACTTTAATTTTCCTTTCCCAATTTAATGAAAATTCAAGCATTTCATACCCGTTTTAGTCGATGTTCTTGAGCTTGAGCATCTAGATTGGAGCTTGCAATATCGGAGGATTCTCTCCGCACCTGTGAAAAAAGCATACAATGATAAATTGTCTTTTCACTTGAAAAAAAAACTCAAATATCCCATTTTATAACCATCCTTTCCAATTCAACAAAGTTATATCTCAATACAAAAGCCGCATTTATTCGGCACACTGCTCATTGGTTTTGCATTGAACAAGAACAGCCAAGTACGAACGATCTAAAACCACATGCACATAAAAAAATTCTCCAAAATTTGATGTATCAGTTAGGGCTGACAATATATTGACATGCAAACTCAGACATGAAACCAACACGAAATTATCGTGTATAGCTTTAACAGGTTCTGGGTCGTTATTGTATATATATTTCTGTGTGTGTTTAATAATTAAATTTTGTGTAATGGGTTAAGCAAGTTTCACATGACACGATTAATTAGTGTCGTGTCATTGTATCATGTTATTGTTGAAATTATTAATTATCATGTTGTGTCGCGTCAACACAATTAGATATCATTTCTTGTCGCGTCAACACGATTAGATATAGTGTCATGTTCATATCATGTATTATCGTGTTCATGTCAGCAGATGACAAAACATGCAACACGACCTGATGACACAAATTGTCAGCCCTAGTATCAATAATTTGATTGGTGTATATATTGGAACCTAAGATATTAATCCTACAATTGTTTTTCCTTTTTACTTCAATGAAAAGAAGTATAAAATTCTACCATAGTATGATCAATCACATTGCAGAAAAATTATTCTGTGCACGAATTCTGTTTATTGGAAACATTTCCACTTTGAATGCTTGAATTGCTCTTTCAAATCAATTTTCTTATTCAAATACCTCGCCCAAACGCACCCTTAAGATTGCACATATGCCCTCATAAACCATTTCCAAGCATCATCATGAACAATAAGATTACCACAATCAATTCATTTAACTAACAACTCCAACAAGGGATAACAGTTGTTTTCACGAAGAATCAATGTTTGAAATTACTATTTCGTGGCTTAACTGCAGATAATCAGCATCATCAGTTTGAATTTCAATGGATGGATCCAGTATCCCCAAATGTATTTGCAATTCGATTGGAAACGAGTTTTAAATTAATTTGCATCACTTTAGTTAATATCAAATTGAAAGAAGATCATGAGTAATAACTAATAAGTTCATACAATTCAGTATAGCGATAATTCATAGGGCATATGTGGTGAATATACCTGTCTTAGGCGAAAGAGCTTCTGTACAAGGGACCTCGGGAGTTGTGGGCAGCACCGGAGCACCCATTTGAGCGCCGATATGCTGGTTTTATCTGTTTCTGAGCTCCGTCCGGCGATCTCTTTTCCTAGAGCAGAACCGTCGACGCCGGAAGTGAACGGCGGCAATTTGAACCACTCGCCCTTCTTCTTCTTAATCACATCATCGCAATCTATACCGGAATCATTCGTCGTTGCGGTAGCATACTGAGCTCGTTGCTCATGGCATAATGTTAAGAATCTCGTGCCGGCGGACCAGGTGGAAAATGGCGGCAATCGAAGGAAAGCTCGCCGGAGGGAAGAAGGATCCGCCATTTTTTTGGAGTTCTGGGTTTTGGGCTTTCAAACATGGGGTTTAATGACCGTTGTGATGGGCTCGGCCTCTCGGGCTTTCACGGCCCAGCTGCTTCAAATTAATATTTATTTACATTATGGCCCCAATAAAGAAAAACTTGTGTTCGTTTGCACCCCAAAAGTTTTCACAATTGATCTTTTAGGGCGCTAAATCGATAGTTGAATTTGGAAATAAAATTGTTAGTGACGGCCTATTTGACGATATCTATGGTTTCTCCAAAGAAACGCTCAGGTTCAGCGGCGGATACAAAGTGAAAATTTTAAAAGTTTATTAGATATTTCTGTAATCCAAGAAGATTTATGTAAAATTTTAAGAAAAATTAATTGATTGTTATAAAATATAGGGATAATATTGATGTTATTTGTTTTTTCAATTTTACATGTGATGTTAGATTTTTCTTCCTCCTTGATTCTTATTTCGAAGGTTCAGTCAGTGGCAGAGCCACGTTAGGTCGAGGGAGGACTCAAACTCCCCTCAACTTTTGAATTTTTTCACTTTGATTCTTATATCGTTATAAAAATCCAATCAAAACCCTTAAAAAATTTATATAATTCCACCTGATTTATATAAATATTTTTCTTCTTCCTCGATTCTTGCTTCGGAGGTTCATCGTGGCAAAGCCAGGGAGGACTCAAGCACCCCTAAACTTTCGATTTTTTTTCACTTTTATCCTTATATCTTTATAAAAATTCAATTAAAATCCTTAAAATTTTACATAATCCCCCTTGATTTATATAAATATTTTAAAAAAATTACCCCCTAATCGATTTTCTAGATCTACTGGGTTCAGACTACCGATAATCCTTTGGCCAAAAATTTACATGTTAACTTCTTAATTTTCTCTTAGTTTTTTTTTAGGTATTTAATTACCTTTTAGGACCCCAAATGAATAGTTGGCCTATTTTGACTAAATAGAAAGAACAAATTAAAGAGGCCAAATTCCATGAGGAATGAATTTGTTTAAAGTGGAGTGGATAGACACTTGTGGGGGGGTGAGGAAAAACAAATAAAGGTCCACTCCCATGTCTATTTTTATGGCAAGATTCATTTGACATTTGTTGTTTGGCATACATCCTTTTCATTTTATTTTTATATTTTTTAATAATTTTAGGCACCATCTGATAACGGTTTTTTTTTTAAATATTTTAAAAAAAATATAGTTTAATAAAAAATATTATTACTTAAAAGCAAAAAAAAAAACAACAACAACGTGTTTTAAGAGTTTAGGTATTAAGTGATCTGTTAATCTTCAAAAAAATCATAAAATAATTTTAAAAAAACTTGGTAGAGAGATCATAGTCCATCAATCTCATATAATATAAAAAAAAAATAGTTTAATAAAAAATATTGTTACTTGAAAGCAAAAGAAAACGAAAAACGTGTTTAAGAGTGTAGGTATTATACGTTAGTATTATGACTATAAGTGATCTGTTAATCCCCAAAAAATTATAAAATAATTGAAAAAAATTCGATGGAGAGTTCATAATCCATCGATCTCATAAAATATAAAAATAAAAAATAACTATTTTTTTGAAAAAATATAAATATGTTTTTATTTTTTTTTTCAAAATTTTAAAAGTATTTTTCGTGTAAGAGGAGAAAAAGGGTAAAAAGGGTTTTATAGAGAACGACATTGGGAGGATTCAATGTATCCTTTTTTGGCAATGGATGTGTCCATCAAATTTCCTTTCTTCCTATTTTTTCACCCACCACAATCCAATAAATAATTTAATTTTTGTCAAAATATATACTCTTTCCGTCCCAAATTTATTATTATATTTAATTTTGTACAAAATTTTAAGCAGTGTTAGAATCTTTTTTGTCGAGAATCGCATTAAAGTCATATCAGAAACATTTTAAGCAGTGTTAGAATCTTTTTTGTCGAGAATCACATTAAAGTCATATCAGAAACAGTGACATTCTACTAAAATTTGAAATCAAAATCTTAAAAATACCGACACCTATATCTATGTTTATATCTATAACTATAAGAAACGAAAAGTCGAACTTTTAGTTCTTTGGAAACTTTAGAAGGTTTGTAAGAGCTTATTTGAAATCTCATTAATATTACAAATTTTAGTATATATATATATATATTTGAATATTTATTACTTACATTATCTGTTATTTTGCTTAAAATCACAGACATCTTATATTATATGTTAAATATCAGTCAATTCTTTTGGCCTGTTTTTTTTTATAAAAATACGACAAATGCCCATCTCTTATTTTTCTATAAAAAAATAATTTATATATTTTTAAAAGTTCTGACTAAAACCACTGTTAAAAATAAAATAATATATATATATATACACTCTAATTTTTCAAAATTATTTTTCATGTCCCCTCCCCAATCCCCAACAACCCCTCCACCCACTCCCTGCACCCCCACCCTCCACAAACCCCTCTCCTACTCCTACTCTGCTCCTACTCCTCATCTCTCTCTATCTCACCCTCCCGTCATTTTGGTTAAAAACACAAATCTCTCATGTCATTTGCTAAATACCAATCAACTCTTTTAACCCATTTTTTATGCAAAAAAAAAAAAAAACGCAAATAAATGCCCGTCTATTATATTCTTTTTTTTTTAAAAAAAAAATTACACTGTGTTTTTCAAAAAAATCAGTCACAAATATTTTTAAAAAAAAATACCCTTAATTTTTTTTCAAAATTATTTTTATCCTATATAAATTTAATGAACAAAATTGAAAAAGAATTAATCTCTCGAATTAATGAACTTATGTATTCAATATGGATACAAATGGTTTGGAAACCTTTTCTCTTTCTAAATAAGAACTTAAATCTGTCCATATATTAGAGAGTAATAATTAAAAATAAATGCATGAAAAAATCGGAAAAAAAAATGCATATATTCACTTATGATTCCAATTTCAAACCTTAAAATCTTAAGCTATTACTACCACAGTAACAAAATGATATTTGAGTGTTTCCTGTTTCAATATTAAGAATTTAATAATGTAAAAAAAAAAGAAAAAAAAAAATTCTAAATCTGCACATTGTGCATGTCTAAAACTAGTTCAACCAGAAACCTAAAGCATCACACAAGCTAGTAACGTTCTACTTTAGACTTCTAAGATTACGACGCTATTTTTTCCTAATAACATCATCATTAGATGAGTCAATATTTGGTAATATTTTTTTGATTATTTTTTTTTCCTTAAAAAGTAAAAATAAGTAAAGTCTGTTTTACACTTAAAAAAAATACTTTTTAAATTTCCAAAACTAAAAAAAAAAAATTAAACATTTTTTTGAAAAAAACAAAAAAAATTAGTTATTTTTTAATTTTCTGATTTTTATATTATAAGCAATCGATGAAAATCAATGGATTAAGATTTTCTTGACATTTTTTCTTAAAACATCTACGATTTTTTTTTTGGATTAGAGATTAAGAGATCACATATACAGATAGTACTAATATATAATTTGTGTACAATATCAAACACGCTTTTTATTATTATTTTTTTATATATATTTTTAAAAAATACTAAGAAAAAATATTATGCCTAAATTTAATAGTACCACTACCAAGTAGAGACAATAATTGTATAGATGATCTCTTAAGCAACCATATGAAATATGTTTGACTTAGTAACTTGTTGTGTAATAAACTAAAACATCTCCATGTGAAAATTTCGTTATCCCAAAGGTAACAATCAAGTTCAGTATCCTTCCTAGGAGTAAACTATGCCACCAAACATGCAACATTAAATGAAGACACGTGCCATGGACATTATTGATATATATATATATATATATATATATACCAATATAATGTTTGTGTTTAAAGACACTAATTTTAATTCAATACATTATTTTTGAATACCCGATAGATCGTTCAAAATTATGATCGGCGGTTGTTTATTTAATTTATGAGTTTTTTTGGACGTTGCACTCTTCGTATTTCAAAGAAATTTTACTTTAGTTCGTCTTTTTTGAACACATTAAAGTTTGAAATATTTAAATCGTGTCAAATCAATATTTTCGCTTTTTTTATGACAGAATTCACCCACGTGGGTGATTCCCTTTTTGACACGCAACACATTTTTGTCATAAAAATGACGGAGTTATGGATTTGAATTGATACAATTTGAATATTTCAAGGTTTAATGTGTTCACATTGAAAGTACGTGGGCTAAAGTAGAATTTTTCCAAAATTATAGGGGTGCAAAGTACACAAAAATCTTAATTTTTCAATAAAATCTAAGCCGACCATTGCAAATATCTCCAAATATTCAATAGTAAAAAATATCTCAAATATAAAATATGTTATGATTTATAAAATAGATAGACTTAATGATTAAGATATTTTTTTTTTTTTAATATATGATACATCATTGAACATTACTAAAACAACATAATTTAGTACTAAATTTCCCCAACATCTAAAAATATAAAATCCACGTAGTAAATTTGATTACAATTTGGTTGTCCATATATTTGCTTAGCTTATTTGAAACTAAGCAACAATAGTTCCAGAAAGAAAAAAAGAAATTATTAGTGCTTGCCACTAATACTGCCACTAATATGGTTGTGCCCTTCGCCAGGACTGGGGCCACTATTTGTCACCACTATGAGTTTTCGAGTCTTTATGAAGTTGTGCCCTGGACCAGATTGACTAGGTCCCGAATGCTTAACCGATAACCCATTGAGAAACTCTTTTATCTGTACTGTACTATCTCGGCTGTTCAGTGGACGAGCTTCTACGGTCAACTCTGTCGTAGAGTTGATCAAAAGAAGAACAACAATGAAGAGAAGAAATGAGATGGGAAAAGCTTGTGAAACCCTAGCCATGGTGATGGAAGAAATATATATGTATATGCCAAGTTTGTGTGTGTTTGCATTGTATTTATAGTGATGGAGGGGTAAATGTGGTGGTGAGGTTGGTTTAACTAATGATGTTGAAGTGCACTATTTATTCAAATTGACATGTGTTGATTTTTTGGAAGTGTGGGCAAATGCCGCCACTCATAACTTTGGTAGAGAGGAAAAAAAAAGATATGTTTTTGTGCTTTCTACTGTTGAATATTTAAATCATGTCAAATCAGTCCAAATCGATAATTTTATTATTTTTTATGACAAAGTCAGGCGCGCGTCAGACATAAAATCTGTCACGTGAATAAATTCCATCATAAAAATGACAGAGGTCGAGAGGGAGTACCTTGACACAATTTTAATACGTCAGGATTTAATGTGTTTAAATTGAAAAGACAAAACTAAAGTGAAGATTTTTGAAAATTTCAGGGGTAAAAAGTGCAAAAAGCTCAAAAAATGAAAGTAATATATTTTTGAATTGATTTATAAATATATATTTTCTAATATATATATATTTAATCAAGATAATATGCTTCTTCACATTATTTTTTGTCAATAAAACAACAGAGATTTATTAGAAAAAATGAACTATTTCACTGAAGAAATATCTTTTTAATTCCTTGCATATATTTGGAGAGATCTTAACGTTTGTATTCACGATCTTAATTATTTTGTGAAGTTCATTGTATAACATATTTTAGATAATTTAACGTGATTAATTATATTTAAAATTTATAATTATAAATTACATAAAAACATAAAATTATTATTTTTATGTCTTTACACACGGGTAATTACTAGCTATTTGAAAATATTTTTATTAATTGATGGTTGAGATTGATTTTTGATTAAAAAAATATATATTTATTGTCCAAATAAATTATATTTTTCACCCTTTAAGTTTAATATTTGTTTTTGTTTGTAGAATTGAAACTTTGCCAATAAATAAGGGATGTTCAGTTGAGTTGTTTTTAACCGATTTGAGGGTCAGAGAGGACGTTGGTGTGCCAAGTATCCCATCAGTTCGCCGAAAGCCGTAGCAAACTATTAAGTGTGTTCCTAGCAAAATTTCTCGGGCGTGAGAATAAGTATCCGACCCGAGTAGTAAATACAAACACGAAAGTAATAAATGTGATATCTAGAACCTTAAGAGAGACAACCGTGTGTGTGTATATATGGAGACTTTAGATTAGAGTGAACACCAAAACTGGTGAAACAGGAGAACTATCCCTAATTCGATCCGATTAAGATTTAACTCAACCAACTTATGAGTTGATTCCTAGAGAAAGATGGTGGAGCCCGTGGGCTTGGGTCTCGGCTAAACCCACAAGGCCCAACGGGTCAAGCCCAATCAACTTGGTCCAACAACAATTCTTACAGCTCGATAACAGACACGGCTATAAATTGGAAAATTAATATACCCTGTTGGAAATTCCTATAAATACATCTCTCTTACAAGTCCATTGAAAATTATAAAATTGGTTTAATAATAAATGTAGATTGACATCTCAAAAAATAATTCTCGAATTTAGAGTAGTTTATTGCTTGTTCTTAGTAAAGTTGGAGAAATAATTAATTCAGATGTTTTTGCACTTTGTACCCCAAAAGTTTTGAGAAAATCCCACTTTAATCTATATACTTTCAATTTAAACACATTAAATCCCGAAGTACCCAAATCATGTCAAGTCAATCCAAATTGGTGACTCCGTTATTTTTTATGACAGAAATCCGGCACGTGTCAATACGAAATCGTACATGTGGGTTAATTCCATCATAGAAAATGACGGGAGGACTGATTTGACATGATTTAGATACTTTGGGGTTTAATATATGTTCAAATTTAAAAGATAAGGGCTAAAGTGAGATTTCTCTAAAACTTCAAGGGTACAAAGTGCAAAAAACTCATTAATTAATGTGGAATTTACCTTGACTTATTTTACCAATTTTGACAATGACTCCCACATTAAGTGGAAGACTTTAAATGATTCTGGGAAACTTGTACCACAAGGCAAATTTAAGCGTACGCAAATTAGGAGTAATAGTATTTTTCAGTTAATATTCACACTTAAAAGAGTCAACCATGTTTTAATATTTATTTTAATTAATTTATTATTTTAAACAATTAATTTTAATATAATTCCTCGTACGCACAACTTTATTGGGACGGTTGATTAAGATAATGTACCGAAAGTGCAATAAAACATATTTTATTTTCACCCCTCTCTCGCCCTCTCCCCCAATCGGATTTGCCTCCACCACGGCCAGTCTTTGTGTTAGCCTCCTCGTACGCACAACTTTATTAGGACTGTTGATTAAGATAATATACCAAAAGTGCAATAAAACAGATTTTATTTTCACCTCTCTCTCGCCCTCTCCCCCAATCGGATTTGCCTCTACCACAGCTAGTCTTTGCGTTAGCCACCGTCACCAGCTTTGCTTCTACCGACCACCTTCACCACCAGATTTGCCTCCATCACCAACGAAGCCTCTATCACTAGCTCTGCTTCCGCCACTGCCATTGAATTTGCCTCTACATTGCCAAAGAAGTTTTTGACACAGAGTGAAAAGCTACACTTTACTCTATTCTATTTTAAACAAAGTGAAAAACTAATTTTTTGTTTAGAGGTGTGAGACTGGAGCATCTGGGAAGTAGAGAGAGGGTGAAAGAAAACAAAAAGTTAAAAGAATGAGTTTTTTTCTTTAATATTTATGATAACAAATTAAATTAAAATTAATATTTAGAGAAAATTTCATTCTTTTTTTTTTTATTTAAAAAATGAATGAAAATTCTATTCATCCAGCTTAAGCATATTTTGTTAATTTAAACACACAAATTAATTTGAGGATTTACCAATGGTTTGCTTTCAAGTTCTCGTCCCCGTGGTAATGTTCGGAAATATTAGGATTGAAATTTTAATATTTTGATTTTTTTAATAATATCTTGTGTCTTTTATTTTTTCCTTACTTAGTTCTCGTTTCGTAATAAAATTCAACACTTAAAACTGAATGCATTAAGTATCAAATTAAATTATATTTGAAAACAAGATAAAACAATCAAGTATCATTTTTTTTTATTACTTCTCACTTAGTAATCATCAAACATCTATTTGTCATAATCAATATTCAACATTTATATAATAAAACAGAACGTATATAAACCCCTAGATAAATCACAATCGTTTTTTATCCCTCACATAAAGAACGGTTTAGATTGATCTAAAAAATTATCATAAATAAAAAGGTATATTTATGCTTAATTAAGGAGAGAGAATGTGTTTGTTCTATATATATAAATCTATAAGAATGACATCAAAATTTAGTGATAATAATAAAATATCAAATTTATAGAAATTAAATTAAATAAATAATATTAAAAAAATAAATTATACGAAAATTATGAATGTTAAATATACGAAAATTTTAGAATAAATATATCGGATATTAAATTATGTATATTAAATTTAAAAAATAATATAAAAGATAAAATACAATATGCTGAAATTTTGGATCGAAAGTTATAGAAATAATATATGCACATTAAATTTAGTAATAATAATAAAATATTAAATTTATAGAAATTAAACTAAAAAAATAATATAAAAGATAAAATATTATATACAAAAATTATGGATATTAAATTTATAAAAACTATAAAAATAATAAATTGAATTAAATATCTATATAATAAAACAGAACGTACATAAACCCCCTAAATAATTACAGCCATTTTTTATCTCCCACATAAAGAGCGACCAGATTGATCAAAAAAGTTAACATAAATATACCATGTGTATTTACATTGAAATTTATAAAAATTAAATTAAAGAAATAATATAAAAGATGAAGTATAATATACGAAAAATTATGGATATTAAATTTACAAAAAATTATAGAAATAATAAATGGATATTAAATTTAATATTAACACTAAAACATTAAATTTACAGAAATTAAATTAAATTAAATGAATAATATTAAAGAGGAAATATAATATACGAAAAATTATTAACATTAAATTTATAAAAATTACAGAAATAGTATATGAATATTAAATTTAATAATAATACTGAAAAATTAGATTTATAAAAAAAAAATATCAAAGAGGAAATACGAAAATTATGGACATTATATTTATAAAAGTTATAGAATTAACATATGAACATTAAATTTAGTAATACTATTGAAGTATTAAATTTACAAAAAATAAAATTAAAGAAAAAATATAAAAGAAACAATATAATACATGAAAATTATAGAAATAATATGTAAAAATTAAATTTAATAATAATACTCAAACATGAAATTTATGGAAATAATATATTAAATTAAAAAATAATATAAAAGTAAAAATATTATATACATAATCAATCGACATTCAATTTATGGAAAATTATCAAAATAGTATATAAATATTAAGTTTAATATTAATACTGAAATATTAAATTTACATAAATTAAATTAAATAAATAATATTAAAAAATATAATATATAGAAATTATGGACATTAAATTTAAAAAAATTATAAAAATAATATGTAGACATTAAATTTAGAATAATACTAAACATTTAATTTATAAAATTAAATTAATTTACGAAAATTAATTAAAAGCAAAAATATAATATACAAAAATTATGGACATTTAAGAAAATTATGGAAATAATATATAGAGATTAAATTTACAAAAAATTAAAGAAATAATATATGGATATTAAATTTAGTGATAATACTACATATTAAATTTATAAAAATTAAATTAAAAAATAATATTAAATTATGTTTATTTTTATTTTTTTTACACCCGAGCCTGAAGGCTCGGGTCGGGTCATTCGTTAGTCAATACTATAAAATAGAATTATTTATGGCCCGGCAAAGTTGGATTCGGGTCGATCCCTACCTAAAAAATTACAAGAATTTATTGGGCTTGGGGTCGAGCCTAGCCCAGCCATCGGGGCCCTATTCTCCTCCCTAAGCCCACATTTGCATGCATAAAAACCAAGTCATTCCCTATATTTTTATTTTTAAATAAATTATAAATATTTTAAATAAATTATATAATTCTTTAAATAAAATTAAATCTATACAACTATGGGGGAACTTGAACACCAAACCTCCAACAAGAGAGACCATTATTGGCCTTGGGCTTGTATGTAATATATGCTATAAGTTATTTATTTTATATATAATTGATTTTTTTAATAATTAGAAGGGAAATGTGAAATTTTTGAGTGGAAATTTTTTTCACTAAAAAAATTATAATCTAATCTCATGTATCCGTTCCCCTCAAATGTAGTCTAACCCTTAACGAAAAGATATAGTATTTTATCCGTTCCCCGTGTCTAATGAAGTACGTATATAAAACTTAAAAAATACAAATTATAATTAAAAACTCAACCGCTTAATAATTTGGGGAATGAAAATTTTATGCAGGATTTTTTTCTCCTAAATATTTCATTAACACATCCCAACTATCTGTTTTTCTCAAATCAATCCCAGCCATCGAAAAAAATGCATTTTGAAAAATTCATCCTTATTTATTAATAGACTAGAGATTCCCCGTATTTAAAGGCATTATATCAATTTTTAAACTTATAAGTGTTAAAAAAAAATAAAAATTAATAAAGTACATTATAAAATTTTAGGTGCACAAAATATAATTAAATTCAACCGTTTTGGAAGCGGAAGTGTGAAATTTTTAAGTGAGAATTTTCCACTCAAATATATAATCCCTTTAATGAATTGATTGAGCGAGTGGTATAAAAAAATTGAAGTTAGTGGATTGAAAAATTACACAAATACAATCACAACCATTTATCTTTTAAATTTAAGTCTAAACCGCTAAAATATATTTGTTACAAATACATAGTGTAAATAACGTAAAGTACTTGGGGTCAAAGTGTCAATAACCAAAAAAATTAGTTATGGCTGGACCTTTCATGAGAAAAACAGGTCTACTTTTATTTATGGCCCCATATTTCTTTTCTTAATGATTTCTACCTAATTTTCATAAAAAGTTTTCCAACATTTTGGGACGCTTTTTCCTGCTTTCTTACACTACCCGTGTCTAAATGCATGAATATAACATGTTGGTGTCTAATTTTAATTTTGTATTATAAATTTAACACATGCATAATTAAAATTGACGCATATAATAATAGGTATATATTGTTTTACTTAAATTAATCTTATTCTCTTCCTCTAGAGCTCAAACCAAATTATCTTTATATTAAAATTGAGGGTCTAAAATAAAAAATGAGAAAACATTAAGGGCATAACTGTAATCAGTGTTTTTATTTTCTTCTCCTCTTTAGCTAGAGCCCAAACATTAAGGGCATTAAGCACTTCTCAAAACTAATTTACCATCTGGCCTATAACCATCTCATATGTCATTAAGCAAGCGGTTATTCTCAAATTTTCGTAGTAATCTGAGTCTTAGATTCATTTCAGATTAATCCAGATCGTCGAAATGTCCTATTTAGCAAAAACGGTCCTGATTTATTAATAGATTGTTATTAAAAATTAGGTAATTCTAAATATACCCTTTCCCGGACCCCGGACCCTAGACATAGCAGGAGTTTTATAGTACCGGGCTGTCCTTTTTACACTTCTAATTAAAAATAAATAAATGATTTCGAAATTATTATTTTGTTCCTTTCAAAATAATTTTATGTTTTTTTAACCTCTTTCTTTTCTGAAATATACACTAACCCCCCACCTCACACCCCACTTGTGCCCTGCCACTTCTTCTGTTCCCTCTCTCTCCTCTCCCCCTCCTTTTTTATTCCATCTCTAGAGACAAATCGATCGTTGTGTGTGATGGATCTATCTCTATATATATCGGCCGAGGAGGGGGGAAAGAGAGGAGATGGTGGTGGGAGGAAAGGGGGTATTAGTGTCACAACCCGTCCCGGACACCCGTCAACCCGGAGTTGGCGTGACTACAATATGACATCACCTGAAATCCCAAATAACCTAATGAATGACAATATATACCCACTGTATAATACATACATTTATTATGGGGGGCACACCCGACCCGAAATTTTTCTAACTAAAAGTATTTATGCATGAACTTTTTTAGGATCGCCTTTGACAACTTCTCTCAATCGCCTACAAGACTCCATCCCATAGCTCCACCTAGTGCCAGTAGGGGATCGACTCCTAACTGTTGTACCTGCGAGTGTATTGCCTTCTTAGTAAAATATTTTCTTTTTTTAACATAATCAACCATTCTAAATATTACCACAATTAAATATGGATCAAACATGAGTATATAAGCAATGAAAATAAAGTGGTATAGATAAGTTCCATCCAAATCAATCTAATAAAAAAACATACCAATCACCAAAATAAATAACAAATCACCCAATATAAGTAAAACACCACATCTCAAACATACATCTCAGACCACCCTTCCACCACAACACACACTGGCTAGCCATAGTGATCGTTTTAACCTCACGATCGGGAGTTTGCAACGGTACCGTACCATCCGTAGGATATGCCTTCCTACGAATACCCATCACTCCGCCGAAGCGGATAATCACTGCGCAGTATAAACGTCTAATATCACTCTGCCGAAGCAGATAAACATCACTCCACCGAAGCGGATTACATCACTCTGCCGAAACAGATAAATACTGTAGCATTGTCAAATTAATAACGTCATCATCAATTCACAAACCAATATTATCGTCTAATCAATAACGGCAAATCTCAGACATCACCATCTATTTCTAAAACTAATTTTTTAATCCAAAAATCGTATTTCTCATTTTTTTTTTCTTTATAAAAACATCTATTTCCACCAAAATCATTTTCACCCTCTTTTCGAAAACCAGCGTAATCTCATGAAAATCCATTTTTTTCCAACTCACCCAAAACCTGCTTGATCTACAATTTTTTTAAAGCATATAATGTAAGCACAACCATTTTCTATCATATATAGATACAAAAATAGTTTGGTAAGAAGACAGTTCACTCACCTGATTATCCTCTTCTGAAGACTTTAGCCAACTATTCTCTACCGATACCCCGATGCCTGCGAACCTAATAGTGACGAGGCCTAAATTAATATTTTATGTATAAAATAATACTTAACCATGGAATGCAAGCCCTAATTTCCATGATATTTTATTTCCCATATTTTATTATGAAATATTACTATTCAACTAATGTTACTCCGCTACAGTTTATCAAATTTATTCATGTGAACGGTCCCACTATTTTCTATCACCATTTCAATTTAAACAATTAAATACATATATTAAAGAAATTCAAAATTCTACTTTTCCCGGATTTTCCAATGGCCGTGAGATTGGATTTTTATTTATGCTGGGGTGGTTTCTGCAAATTTTCCTTTTTATTCTTTTTTTTTTTTTTTTTTCTTTCTTTCTTCTTCCATTTTTCCTTTTCTGTTTTGAGTTACTGTTTTCTGTTTCCCTGACACGCTGCCGCCAACGAGATCTCGCCGTCGATCACGCCTCGCCGTCCCACCAACCAACACCTACACCACTGGACAACCGAACCCACACACCACCACGTCTACCCCCCATGCACACCCACCATCCACCCACATGACATACACAGTAACACACACACACGCTGCTTTCTCTCTCTAAACTTACCGCCGGCGAACATCCGACGACCTCTAAAACACACACACACACACGACAGACATACACACACGATGAAACACGACACTACCGCCACTGACAATAGGGTAACGACAGGCCCTCTCTCTCTCTCTCCGCTCCGGCGACGATAAAAACACGCACCACCACCCCCGATCAGAATACACACTCACAACACAACGATCAACGAAATCCACCCGCACAGCTGACCAACTCCCAGCGACGATCACTTGTCGACAGACAGCCCATACCGCCGAACCGAACTTTTCTCTCTCTTTACCCACTCCGGCGACTCACCTGTGGCCGGAGCAACACACCCACATATTCGCATCAATTGGACACACACACACACACCCCGAACACACACACATAGATCCACATCCCCTGCTGACGATCACCCTCCGTCGGCCGACGACGCCACCTCTGATCCTCTGCCTCTCCTCTCTGCTCTGTTTGATCTTCCTCTTTGTGTTTTGTGTCAATTTTCTTTGTGTTTTGTGACAATTGTATAGTGCTTATACCTATATATATGCATGAAGGAAGTAGTGTGAGCTTGATCCTTGCCTTGCCACGTCCGTCCCGTTTCTCCAATCGTGATTTGGGAATGATCTCAGCAGCCTCTACCTGTGTGTGTGTGTGTGTATATATATATGTTAATCTTTTTCCCTTAATTACATTATTCATCCCTTAACTTTCTTTAAGTTTTTAGTTAGACCCAAATTCTAATTTTTAATATTTTGCAAATTCCAAATTGACCCCTAAAATTTTAAGTTTAATTAATAAATAACACCATCTACCCCGTTATTTCTAAATGTGCTAAAATACATCTTAAATAAAAAAATCAGGGTCTTACAGTTAGTGTGTATGTGTGTGTAATACTCGAAAATTTATATTTTTGAAAATGTTATTTTATATAAGTTTAATATTTTTGAAATTGTTTTGCAAATTTATGATGTACATAATATTTGAAAAATTTTTGTGGTTGAATGTTAATTTTAAATTGACTATTAAAAGTTTTGAGGTCATTGTGCTATTTAAAATATATTTTTAAGAATTTTGGAATATAATTAGTATTTTTTTTATTTTAAAGAAAAATCTGTGTAAATAATAAAAAGTAATAATATGCATTGTCTTTCTATAATGAAGACAACACATATAATATCAAATTTGTGTGTATATATATATATATATATATATATGAATAACACATGTTTCCGTAATAATAATAAGGGGATTTTATTATTTAGGAAAAAGTCCCTGTATTTTTACCACTCTGTTCACAAGTATTTACGAATCTGTCATTTTATCCTATGCAAGAAGAAAAAAATGGACAGCAAGGTGTTAACGTTAACGTAAAACACTTCTAGCAATACCTCTTACCTATATTACAAACTTACATTTTGAATTCACATTAATATTATTTGCATTCATTTTTTTTTTTGTTATTCCTCATCTGTTTTGTGTGTGTTACGTTAACGTTAAATCATTTTTGTGTACATTAACGTTTACTCATTTTCAATAATACACCATTCTTGTGTTTTATTTTTTTATTATTTTTTTTGTGCGTTAACTCATTTTTGTGTACGTTAATCTTAACTAATTTTGTGTGCATTAACTCATTTTTTGTATGCGTTAATGTTAACGCATTTCATTTTTATTTTTTTTTTTGTGTTTCACATTACCTCATATTTCTTTATCTATTTGTGTGCATTAAACGTTAACGTATTTTTTATTATCGGGTTGTGAGTTTTAACGTTAATGTATTTTATTTTTTAGGGGTTTTGTGTGTTAACGTATTTTGCTTGAATATTTACATTAGTGTCTTACCACATATTTTTGTCTTGGCGCGTTAACGTTAGTTACCATATGTGCTATTTTGTCATTTTGAGCTGAATGTGTGTTTGAGTTAGGTTTACGTTAACGTTAATACACATTTTTGGGGATCTCATGTGTTAACGTTAACGCATTCATATTTGTCTAGAAACCCATGTGTGAGAAATCAAAAAGTAAAACACTGACGTTAACGTTAATATAATAAATGAACACCCCATCCATCTCCACCACTATCAAGCAAAATCAGTCTATATTCTAGAACCAAACAATAAGTAGATAGAGAGACAAACCATGAGAGAAATCAAACCTAAACAAGAAGTAGATAGAGAGAGAAAATAAAAAACAAACACTGACGTTAATGTTAATGCACATTTTTTTATGGCTCTTTCTGCGTGGACGTTAACGCAGTTATGTTGTGTGGAACAATCATATGTGATAAATGAAAAACAAAACACTGACGTTAGCATTAAATCCATATTTTTTTTGTGTATCATTTGTGTTAACGTTAACATGTCAAACATTTTTTTAGAAAAAATATGTGTGCAAAAATTGAAAATTGGTGTACTTTAACGTTAATGAATATTTTCACCCCACCGCTGAATCGAACATCAAACCGGTGTTAACGTTAACGTTAACATTAAATCTAGGTTGGTGGTCGACAGTGGTTGCCGGATTTGGCTAGTGGTGTTCGACGGTTGTCCAAATAAAAAATAAACATCACCGTCACCGAACAACACCGTCGAGTCGAACATCAAACTCCTCCAAAAAATATCACCAAAACAAACAATACCGCTGAATTAAACATCAAATCCAGAAAAAAAAAAAAAAAAAAAAACCAATAAAAAATACCATGAACTAAAGGTAGAGTGGAGGGGGGGGGGGGGGGGGGAGAGGTTCGGATCTGGTTGGTGGCTGGCGATGGTTGCCGATGGTTGTCTGAATCGAAAATGAACATTATCACCGCCAAACAATATTGCCGAATCGAACATCAACACTGCCGAAGAACACCACCAAAATGAACAACACCGCCAAATCGAACATCAAAATCAGAAAAAAAAAAAAAAAACAAACAAATAAATAAGGAATACCATGAACTAGAGAGAGAGAGAGAGAGAGAGTGGGAGAGGTCCGGATCTGGCTGGTGGCCAACGGTGGTTGCCGGATCTGGCTAGTGGTGGCTGACGGTGGTCCAATCTGGATGGCGATGATGTTCGGTGGTCAAATCTGGTGGAGCTTGCTTCGGTGGTTGGATCTGGTGGAGGAAATGGGTGCAAATCATCCTCAAGGTGTTCGATGGCAGTGTCGTCGTAGCGGTGGTGAACCACTCCTTTCTCTCGTCAGACGACGACAACGAGTGCTATCAAATCTCGCGCGACCTCCGCCCTATTTAAATTAGAAAATTCCGCTACCGCTATCTCGTTGGCTCCGACGTCGTCGACCACCCTGTCTTCTGAGAGCTCGTCGATGTTGGAGAATGTCGATTAAAGAGAGAGAAAGCTTGAGGAGAGAGATAGAGAACCGACGATGGAGGAGATGAGAATCAGGGAGAACCTCCATGGTCATCTTCTTTCTCTCTCCTCTAGGGAGAATCGATGGTGGAGTGAACATGAAACCTATTGTGGGTAGGATTGAGAGAGAGAGAGTGAACGTGGGTAAGGTTTAGAGAGAGAGCGAGGATTGTGGATCAGAGATAAAAGAGAGAGTTAACATAAATGTGAATTAGAGGGGTATATGTGTCTTTTCACGTCCTATAATGTCTGCTAGAGGACCAAAAACTTAATTGGTTGTACAGTATGGTCTGAATTATGAGTGAACAGTTGGAAAATGTATTTTTTCTCAATGGTCTCTCTAATGGGGACTAAATAATAAAAAACTATAATAATAATAATAATAATAATAATAATAATAATAATAATAACTATATATATAGATATATATTTATTAAGGTTAATTAAACTTTACCCCATGTGGTTTGACCAATTTGCACTTACCGTCACGTGGTTTGAAAATTACCACTTACCCCCCTGATATAGGGGGGTAAGTGCAACAAATATCTAACCACAAGGGAGTAAGTGGTGATTTCCAAACCACAGGAGGATAAAGTACAAATTGGCCAAACCACAGGGGGTAAAGTGCTATTAACCCTATATATTATATATGTGGTTATTGCGTTTCTGTTTGGGAAAAAAAAACAATATTAAGAGGAACAATTTATACTTCTTCAGTTCGGATTTCGGTTTGAATTTCGGCTGGGAATCGAGGTAAAATTTCTAATTCTTTTAATATATGTATTTAATATTCTCTTGTATTGTGCGGTTTATGTTGTTGCGGTTATAATTGTTATTTTTTATGAACTATTTATGAATACGTATTATGTGAAAGTTATGTGTGATACACGTTTATATACTTATTTGGAATTTGATTAGATACACATATTAGAATGGTTGAAATTCTACTGAGTCTTGACTCACAATTTCACAGTTTTGATTGCAGGGCTTGTGCGAATGTAGTTGCGTAGAAAATTTTATTTAAATTTGTATTTAGGATTAATAGCACTTTACCCCATGTGGTTTGGCCAAGTTGCACTTTACCCCTCTATGGTTTGGAAATCACCACTTACCCCTCTGTGGTTAGATATTTGTTGCACTTACCCCCTACATCAAGGGATAAGTGGTTTGAAAATCTAACCACAGGGGGGTAAGTGGCGATTTTCAAACCACATGGGGTAAGTGCAAATCGGTCAAACCACATGGGGGTAAAGTTTAATTAACCCTTGTATTTAATATTTGTAATAATTGTATTTATTATTCACTATTGTAAAAACCGACTCGATAAATCGATAATTATAGTTATTACTAAATTTTTTATATAAGAATATATGTGTTCATATCAACAAATAATAATAGATAATAGGGTTAATAACACTTTATCCTCTTGTAGTTTGACCAATTTGCACTTTACCCTCCTGTAATTTGAAAATCGCCATTTACCCCCTATGGTCAGATATTTGTTGCACTTACCCCCAATATTAGGAGAGTAAGTGATTTGAAAATCTAACCACAAGGAGGGTAAGTGACGATTTTCAAATCACAGGGGGGTAAGTACAAATCGGTCAAACCACATGGGGTAAAGTTTAATTAACCCTAGATAATATTATTAATAGGGTTAATTAAATTTTATCCCTGGTGGTTTGATCGATTTGCATGTACCCCCTGCAGTTTAAAAATCGTCACTTACCCCCCGTGATTAGATTTTCAAACCACTTACCCCCTGATATTGGGGGGTAAGTGCAACAAATATTTGACCACAGGGGGTAAGTGGCGATTTTCAAACTACAAGAGGGTAAAATACAAATTGGCCAAACGACAGGGGAGTAAAGTGCTATTAACCGTTATTAATATTATAATTATAAAATAAATCCCTACATAAATTTTAGTTTACACACTAAAAACTCAGAATATTACAATTTATTATAAAAAAATATCATTCCTACATAATTATTTGCTTAAATAATTTTATTTATTATTTCTCATAAATTCCAGTGTTGTATTAATCCGAGTCACAATTGCGGTGGCCCTATCATAAATATAAATATATTTCTCAAATTATTATTATTATTCACAGTGGTGATTCGTGTCGCACTGCAATTTTAATATTATCATTATCATAATACTATCATTATCAATTTATTCGGATTTGGTGTTAATTCTCCAAGGGGAGAAACCGCGTGGCGACCTTAGAAAATCGAGCTGTCACAAAGTGGTATCAGAGCGGAATTATTAATAATACTAATTTAGTTAAAAATGGTGAAATATTTGAGATAAAAATCTCTGTAAGAAAAACCTAGTGGCGGCCCTGGGAAACCGGACTGTTACAGTGTGTGGATAAGAGAGAGATGTCGCCGATAACGGCGAACAATTGTCGACAACGGTAATCGGCGGTGCTACTCGTCGGGAAAGGAGTGGAGGATGAAAAAGAAGAGGTGAAAGTATTCAAAATAAAAAAGATAAAAGGATGGATGTGTTAATAATTTTTAAGGGTAAAATAATAATTAATTTTTTTATTTTTTTTTTGGGATGTGCGGTTTGCAAAAGGAAATATATACATTTAGAAACACTCCTAGAAAATACAAGCCCATCTCGATTAAAAGTAAACTAGTTTATTACTCGCGCATAAACTAGTTTATTACTCGCGCGATGCACGGGTTTAAACATGTAAAATAAAATTATTTCATTATGTTTTTATATTTATAATAATAAATAATTTAATTTATATATATTTTTTATATTAAAAAAATAATAATATATAAGTTTTTGTAATAATAATAATCTAACAACTCCTATAAAAATAATTTTTTCAATACTTCTTGAATTTTTTATTTTTTTTCTAATTTAATTATATTGGATCAAAGAGATTCCTATTAGTATTAAATATTTATATTATTTAATGTTTATTTTGTTAAATACTAATAATTTTAATATTTCACATGTTTTTTTTTTAACATTAATAGGCAACACATGAACATTAATGGCATTAAAAATTCATTTAAACATTTAAAATTTATTAAATTAACAATTAAAAAAAGTTAAACTCCTAAAAGCCAGAAAAATAATATTGGAAGTCTGTCATTCAACGGCTTTAACTAGACGAAGTAAGGAACGGTACTATAATTCAAGAAACGGAACGTTTCGCGTCAGTTACCCATATACTCTTAAGCGCATAACCTGATTCAATTAATAAAACATTCATATCTGGCACTTGAGGAGGTCAATCTTCAGTGTTGGAAGCTACTGCTAAGGTATTCCCCCTCATCTCAAAGTTTTGACTTGAGTTCGAGTCTTGCCCTTGGACAAATTCCATCGTCGAAAGGGGGGTTTCACTTGGCACGAGACGAGACACCGTACGTGATTCTTTCTTTTACAACTTGATTGGCGGGGGAAAGACCCACACCCAAGTTCTATAGCTTTTAGTCCGCTATCCCGATCGTGATTTTTCTACCCCTAGAGAGAAAGGTCTCATCTTTAAACTCATTCATCATCCTTAGGGTTGTTCTATCCCATTTGTGACCATTGGGTAAATGGGATACATTGCGGGAGGGAGCATTGTGGTTAGAAAGAACATGCGTGGTTCTCGATGGCCGCATCCTATCAGTAGATTCTGTCTGATTATTTATAATAGTTACCACCTCTTCTTCACATAAAACCATTCTTGGACAATTCTTTTGATGAACTGTCACTCCACTCAAAAAGAAAGAAGAAAAAGAACTGGGAGTTGGCGCCTACATAACTGCCTCTCTTCGCACTTTCTAACCCTATGTTAGGTGGTGTGCAAAAGAGGCTCAAGCACACACTACCGCGAAACGTGGAGTTCCTTGCTTGCTTGATTCTTGGGTTTTAGTGGGCTGGGCTGGGAGAGCAGTCGAAGCAGCCTTTGGGGAAGCTATACCATCGGTTACAAAGGAAGCACCTTGCTATCATGAAAACACCAGCTGTGACCATAGTAGCTGCATGAATCAAAGCGGATACTGGAGTGGGACCCTCTATAGCATCGGGTGACAAGCGAAGATTTCCTTGTACCTGCACCTGCAACAGGCCCATGCAGCCGCCAAGATGCTTCCGCCTCAACACAACCCTAAGAAAGGCCCTATATGGACCCAAAAAAGGTTTTCCAAAAATGGGTGATCAAAAGATCGAATCACTAAGAAATGATCAAAAAGGCTGTATTTGCCAGAGAATTGGGAGTTCCTATCGTAATGCATGACTTCCTAGGAATCAAACTCTTCGTTAGGGGGCAATGGAGTCAGAATCCTTCTTCTCGCCTGAATGCCAACGGGTTTCTTGAGTAGTTTATGCTCGTTCATCAAGGTAGCCTGGCAGTGCATATACCGTAGACTCTACTAGAGGGGTTCCGGCCCTCTATTTACATAGCGAAGAAAGGCAAAGGCTCTTGCTCGAATGCGCACACTACCGCGAAACGTGGAGTTCCTTGCTTGCTTGATTCTTGGGTTTTAGTGGGCTGGGCTGGGAGAGCAGCCGCCTCTTCACTCTCCTTCATCCGATTAAGATAATACGAGTGTTATTCTGTGAAATCACTCGAATTTTAAATCATTTACTTGCTTTAATTACTCATGCTATGGATGTGGGAGCATTAACTCTCTGTCTCTGTAGGCTGCTAGTGGGCGGTTCGAGATTACAGTAATGCGGGAGTGACTGCAATACTGTAAATGGTATTATACGGTCACAATGGATCCTTTGGTACTCATGAACTCATTCTTTAATGGGCCACAAGTTAGTACCTCATGGAAGTAGGAGCGGACTGATCCTAATTTAGTTCGCTTCTTGGTTAAGGCTTCATTTTTAATAAAACTAGTTTTAGACCCTCGTAATATGCGGGAGTAAAAAAATAAATATTAATATATATTTTTAATCTGAATATTCTGATATTATAATTTTGATTCTTGATTTACATATAACAAAAAATATAGAGTATTTTTTAAATGATAAATTTTTTTAGAAGTTCATTTGAATTTTATATAAATTAGAGGAGTATATGAAATTTTAAAAATTGTAATTAATTTTTATTAAAAATAAAGGGTTGAAAATGTATATTTTCAAAAAATTAGAAATAATTAGTTGATAAGATATTTAGGGTCAGAATATTAATAGCAAAAAAAAAAAAAGATTTTGACCATTAATTTTATAGAAATAAAGAAATTAAAAATATGTCTTATTTTGAACTGTGATTTATTTTTACTTTTGGTTTCCACTTTTAATGTATACTATATGATTCATAGCCTTCAATTAAAGTAAAGATTAATCTTAACCTCGGAATGACAATAATATTTATAAAATGAAAACTAAAAAAATTGAAGAAAGCACTTGTTTCTCATTTTTTATACAAAGGGGTAGAATAGGAATATTTGGTGTTTGGATTTAACAATATGTGCACCTGTTTCTCCTAAATGTATATCCCTATATTTTTTTAAAATAAATTTGAAATTACCATTTTACCCTTTTAAAAATACATATTTTTTTGTTCTCTTTTATCGCTTTGTTTTAAAAAAAAAAAAATCATTGCCCCCGCACCCCTAACACCCCCACCGGTCATCCCAACCTCGCCCCCCATCCCCCGTTGGTCTCCTCATCCTCCTCTTTTTCTACCCAGACTCTATCATGGGAGAGTATGGAGAGATAGAGTTAGAGAGTGAGAGTGAAGATGAGGAGGAGGAGGGGCTAGGTAAGGAGGAGCAAATGGGCTGAGAAAATAAAAAAAAAGTCGTCGACAACGACGAACGCTTGCAGGCCAACGAAGGATAGGGTAGTATTCACCAGGGAAGAAGGGAAAGAGAAAGAAGGAATAAGGATGAAACTGTAGAAAATAAAAAAACTCAAAGATTATATATATTGGTACAAAAGAAGAAAACTAAGACTACGAACACCCATCAAAGGTTTCCGATCTCATCTCAGCCAACACCAAACCCGTCATGTTTTCAAGAGGATTATACACTAACTTAAACTCCTTCCTAAATTAGCTAAAAAATTTGCACATTGGTTCCTTTCTCTTGAGATTAGATTGATGGTGTATCCCTTCTCTCTCATAATCCTCTTGCAGTTTTGAATCCAAAATCTGAATTTGTGATTGTTCGGGCACTCCTCATTCATGAGTTTGTACAGCTCCGCAGTATCTGTCTCTATGACCACTCTTGAGTAGCCTCCATCAGCAGCAAAGTTAACTCCTTTGTACAGTCGAATTTCAGCCTCTTAACTGGTGCACTATGGGATATGGCCATAGTATCCAATATGCCAAACTCCAAAATGATCCCTTAGAAGACCACCAAAGTTGCCTTTCCCAGTCGATCCTTTGGCACAACCATCGGTATTTGTTTTGAAAAAACATGCATCCAAAGAAAAAGAATTAGCAATAAACGGATCAACTAACACTAGAGAATTTTGGATCAGACATAAAGCTTCCAACATATCTCTTTGGTTTCGGGATATTCTATTAATAACTGCTAAGGGATCCTAAGATTCTCATTCAAAAGTTTTCTTATTTCTGTCCTTCCAGATTTCTCAAAGAATATTAACAATTAGATAATAATAGTGGTTTGAAGAAGCTTTCCCTTTTAATTGATCTTTAATCCATCCCGTAAACTCCCTTTAAAGGAATGTCTGAAGTTGATCAGAACTTAGAAAATGAGCCCAAATTCTTTTAGCTTTGTAGTAGATCCTCAATAGATGATCAATTGTTTCGTTTTCTGAATTACACTAGGGGCACATGCTTGATACATCCACGGGCCATTGAGCGTGAAACGCATTTGTCAGAAGTTTCTTGTGAAAAACTCGCCACATAAAGAATTTCAAAATTTGAGGGATTTTCATTTTCCATAACCAATTCCGTTGTTGTTCAGTCATCATATTATTTTCCTGATTGGTTAAAGCATAAGCTGAACTAAACCAGACTTGAAAAGATATATATTTAGTAATTTAAAGAGTAAAATTATTATTTACTCAGATAACTTTTTGTTAAGGTGCATATGGCAAGTAAAAGGGGTGTATATTTAGAATACCACCACCATCACCACCACCAAAAGTGTCACACACCTCCTCGGGCCCCCATCGCCCGAGGTCGGACATGACACCGACTAGACGTCACCCGATCAGTTAACAAATATATATATATGATCGGTTACATGAATTCATTTACGTCATAGTGATCGATCAAGGGACATCTCATCCATCAGGTTTAATGTCATCAAATCATTTCTAATGTCATCAAATAATTAAGAGTTATCCCTTAATTATTTTAAGGGATATATATTCAATAATTTTATATATATAGTAAAAAAAAAGAGTGTACACATAACATTATCCACTCAGGGTTAGTCCAATTAGTAAGAGGAGGTAAATTATTTTTTTGTCAATTAGGGTTCAATATTCTTGAAGAGCACTCCACGAGTATAATCTTAAATGCACCAGGCTGTTATGAAAGTATTCGTTATTGAAATCGTCTGAATAGGTGATTATTGGAGGTACGGGTAAAACTGTACCGGACGCACTTACAGTTATATATATTATTGTTTGAAGGGGTAGCTCCGAATTGTTTATTGATTGCATGTTTTTTTTTAAATTTTTTTTTGAAATCGAGTTGGTTTCAACTTATTTACACAACCCGAGTATGGTCCATAAGCTAGTGGGGCCATTTTATGATTAATCGTGGCTTTTTTTTTTTTTTAAGGTAAAACCCAGGATTGTGTTCCACGGGTTCTATATAGAACCCGGGGTAGATAACCTCGGGTTTCAAAAAAAAAAAAAAGTAAATGCTGTATACTTAGGGTTGTGAACCCCGGGTATACGGAGCCTTTGTTTCGTGTACTCGGGATTGGGAACCCCGAGTTCTAATATCCGGGGATTCCAACCCCGACATACTCAGGTTATGTGAATAAGTTAAAACAATTAGGTTTCAGATTCTTTTTTTTTTTGAAAAAAACGTGCAGTAAACAACTCGGGTAGCTCCATCGAAATTACTTTTCTAGTACCTCTATTAAATGTCCGTACAAGTACTAAAGGCCCACTTTGTTTCAATGTCATTGTTGATTACCAATGGACCCACGTTAGTGCTCCGTACAAGTACTAAAGGCCCACTTGTTTTGTATTTAATTTAATTTTTTATTCCCAAAAATCCATTAATTAAAAAAAATATATATTAATTTTATCAAAATATTTCCTACACAACTCAAATACTTATTTTTTATTATACAATAAAATATGTCTGTATTAGTTCATGTGCACCTCGATTAATCACATCTCCAAACGATTTTTAAAAGTACATTCTCTCATATCGACCTAATGCATTTAACATTTAATTTTGAAATTGCTACCATTAACCCTCCTGGCTTCAAATAACCCAAATATCTTTTTCACTATACAATCTTAAAAATTAAAAAAAAAAGAGGCTAATTTAATATGGGCCCCAAGACCCATTATTATATTGATCATATCCCCAATCATAATACCTATTTAGTTAAAACCCCAAACAGTGACCGTGTGTTTATCACCCTTGAGAAGGCGCGTGGGTTTGTGTTGTGTATACAAGGTAAGTGGTTTTGATGGGAAAAAACCAAAATTACAACCTTCCATGTTTGAGAAAACTTGAAGAGTTTAGAGCACCACAATATTCTCTCACTGTCGTCTTTCATTCTCTCTCCGTCGTCGTCACAGTCTTCTATTCCTCTCGCGTCGTCTTCCTTTTCTCGGCACCGTCGTCTTCGCAACCTTCCATTCCGCTCGTCCTCGTCTTCCATTCCTTAGCGCCGCTGTCTACAATTACTTGTGCAGCGCCGTCGTCTACCCCAGCAGCGCTGTTGTCTACCATTACCGGTGTGTATCGTCGTATGAACCAAATTTCAAATAGATGGTAGTCTATTTCAGAAGCAAACAAACAGGTAATAAAACCCTAGCTTCAATATCAGATAGTAGTTTTGAATTTCCATTTGGCTGTTTGATGTTTTGGTTATTTAATAAAACCCTAGCTTCAGCCGTCGTTTGATATTTTGGTTGTTGAGATGGTTAATATGTAGCAAAATTTCCATATTGAAGTATTGTTCTTGAATTTCTCTCATGATTAATTATTTCTTGATTTTGCTTTATAATCTGATATTGAATTTGAAATCCTAAAAAAAAAATAGGTTATTCTTTGGTTAATTTTTGGGTTACTGTGTGGTAATAGTTTGGTTACTGTTTTGTTAATGTTTGGTCACAAATAATGGGGTTACTATTTCTATTCTATATTTCTGTACCCACTTCCAAAAATATTGGAATATTTACTGTATAGCAAAAATTGATGTATGATTTCTTGGTTTGAATTTCCTTCTTCCCCCTTTTACTTGTTGATGTTTGATTTATTGAGATATTTAATGTGTAGCAAAAATCAACAATTAAGTCTTGTTTTGGATTAGCATATTGTTACTTTAATTTTTGATGTGGGGTTGTTGAAAAAATAATTACTGTGTAGCAAAAATTGATGTTTAATTAATGTGTGACAAAAATCGATGTTGAATTTTTTGTTTGAATCTCCATATTTTTTTTTGTTAATGTTTGATTTATTGATATTTCTATCGCGTAGTAAAAATCCACAATTGTGTTTTTTTTTTTTGGATTAACACCTTGTTACTTTTCGTTTTTGATGTGGGGTTGTTGAGAAAATAATTATTGTGTAGCAAAAATCGATGTTTAATTAATGTGTAGCAAAAATCAATGTTAAATTCTTGGTTTCAATTTTTCATATTCTTCATTTTTATTGTTTGATGTTTGAGTTGTCCAGATAGTTATTGTGTAGTAAAAATCCATAATTGAAGTCTTATTTTGAATTTCCCTCTTGATCATTTTCATAGTTGATGTGTGTTTATTGGAAATAATTAACATGTAGCAAAAATCGATGTTGAATTTTTGGTTTGAATTTTCCATATTCTTCATTTTCATTGTATGATGTTTGAGTAGTTGAATAATTTACTGTGTAGCAAAAAAAAAAAAAAAACACCCAAAGTCTTGTTTTGAAATTTTCTCTTCTTCCTCTACATTGTTAATGTTTAGGTGTTGAATGTTTGTGCAGCACTGTAATTGTTTCTTAGGTAATGGCGGGTGCATTCGACGATTAGCATGAGCGATGTACGAAATATGACAATGATTCAGTCTCACATAAGCAAGCTAGGGGTAAACAGTATAGAGCAAGAAGGTTGATGTTTAGATTGTTGAGATGGTTAACGTGCAGCAAAAATTACATATTGAAGTTGTGTTTTTGAATTTCGCTTTGGTTCCATTTCGTTGGTGACATTTGGGTTGTTAAAGTGTAGCAAAAATCACATATTGAAATCGCGGTCTTGTATTTCCCTTTGGTTTCATCTCGTTGGTGATGTTTGGGTTGTTAAAATATTTAATGTGTAGCAAAAATCACATATTGACATCTTGGATTTTTGAATTTTTCTATTCATCTTTTTCATTGTTGATATTTTGGTTGTTGAGATGGTTAATGTGTAGCCAAAATTGATCATTGAATTCTTGACTTGAAATTCTCTCTTGTTTCTTTTCGTAGTTGATGTGAGAATTGTTGAAAAAAATAGTTAATGTGTATTAAAAATCGAATATTGAATTCTTGTTTTGAATTAACCTCCTGTTACATTTCATAGTTAATATGGGTCGTTGAAATAGTTAATGTGTAGCAAAAATCGGTTATTGAATTCTTAATTTGAATTTCCATATTGTCCTTTTCAATTGTGGATTTTTTGTAACACATGATTTTGCATTATTGATGTAGTGAGTTATTTCGATAGTTACTGTGTAGAAAAAATACGCAATTAAAGTCCTATTTTGAATTAACATCTGTTTGAGTAATTTTTAGCATTGAATATTAACCGAAAATTGGTGATGTTTCGGTTCTTCAATTATTTAATGTACAGTATAATTCCATTATTCTAATTTTTCGATTTTTTCCATTTAATACTTTTTTCAATTTCATTTGTCGTATATGTGTGTGCTGGGATTTGGTTACTACACAGTAAAAACAACTTTTGATTTCTTGAGATATTTAATATGTAGCAAAAAATCGAATATTAAATTATTAATTTGAATATCCATCTATTCTTTTTTGTTATTGATGTTTGAGTTCTCATGTTGTTATATTTTGAAAAATTGTTGCACAACAATTTTTTGAAAAAAAAAAAGAAAAGCTTCACAACATTTTTTCTTTTAAAATTTGTTGCACAACAAATTTTTGTGAAACTTGCTGCGATAGTGTTGCTTTCCATTATGGGTTGCTCTTGTGAAAATTCAGGTTGTTCTTATTCTTTGGTTAATTTGGGTATTGAGTTTCAATAGTGATTTTAATGACAATTATCTCCTGTTTCATCAGGGCCTCTGCACAAAAGTTTTTTTTTTTTTTGTTATTAGTACGGAAAAATTGTTGCACGACAACCTTTACCTCCCTAAGTATAATTGTTGTTTTACATCAACCTTTATCCCCAATGGATAATTGTTGTTGTACAACAACTTTTACCCCCTCATCATCAATTATTACATAATTTTATTGCGCAAAATTTACTGTGCAATAATATTCATATGTCATGTTAAAAAAATTCACACTATCTTGTTATACAATAATTATGTATCTTAAAATATTCTGCACAGTAAAAAATTATTTAACATTGTGTGTTTAGGTGAAAAAAATTGATACGTTGTTTTACATTATTTTTTTGGGGTTTTACAAGGATATAAGCAAACATAAAATTAGCATAACAAATTAGAAAAATGTAAATCAATTTATTTATTAAACAACCACAATATGTTGAATTGTTCAAAAACAATATAAAGGTTTCTGCCAAACAAAACAATGAAAATCTAAGCAAATAACGTCATCTTATATGAGTTCTTTGCATGTTTTCCTCTTGTGTCATTTTCCACCGCAACGCCTGCATCTCATAAAGGTTCCGTGTACTTGTCGCACACGCGGTCATATAAATCCTCAATGGTCGATGTGCTATCAATACCAAAAATGTGTGTGGTTCTCATGTGTTTAGACACAAGTATGACATTCGTCCAAATTTTCATTTCCTGTTCAAAATAAAAAATATAAACACATTTGATTATCAGTAACGCATATAAACGATGGTAAAAAAGCAAAAAATACTATAATATTTTACCAATAATTATTGTACATTAACATACGTATCAATTTGCATCATGTATCTCCAGGAAAAATTTATAAAAATATTGTTGTACAACAATATTCAACCCCAGGACAAACGACAAACTTAAAACATTATTGTATAGTAATATTCAAACCCATAACTAGTGAATGCTCATTGACTTTATTCATATTCTGTACACACACATATGCTTTATCAAAATATTGTTGTACAACAATATTTAAATCCAGGACACACAACAAACTTAAAACATTGTTGTACAGTAATATTCAAACCCATAACTAGTAAATGCTTATTGACTTCATTCATATTCTGTACACACACACACACATGATTTATAAAAATATTGTTGTACAATAATATTCAACCCCAGGAATATTACTATACAACAATATTCAAACTCAGGACATTAAGAACTTAAAACATTGTTGTACATAAATATTTAACCCCAGGACACATGGCATGTTTAAAACATTGTTGTACAATAATATTCAAACCCATAACTAGTAAATGCTCATTGACTTAATTCATATTCTGTACACACACACATGACTTATAAAATTATTATTGTACATCAATATTCAAAGAGGGATTGAACGTCATTTGGGTAAAAAGAAAAAATCGATCTGAATGGGTTCATCGATGTTAAATGTAGAAAGGGTAATGATTGATTTCAAGCATTGTTAAGTATCATTTTCAATGAAAGAAATAAAAAAAGATTGTCAAGTAAAATAACAACAAATGGGTTTACTCTTATTAACGCAAAATAGTGACTATAAGCAACATTGATACCGTTTGATCACCTTAGGTCGTCGCCGTTGATCACCCTAAGTCGCCACCATCAATAGTCGACGTCAGCAGCTTCCGTCGGAGATGTAGTGGTATCGTCGTCGCCGTTTAGCAGATTGTAGGAGTTTAGGGTTACCTATTTGGTTTCTTTGCAAAATTAGGGCAATGGTAATGAGAATAGAAAGTTTAATCACCCAAATCTCTTCAATTTTCGTTGCTTGAATGAATAGATTTGGTGGAGACTTCCTTGTTTAGCTGGAAGATTGTTTCCAAATATATCTAAAGGCTTCTATCTTGCAACAGCACCTGAGGTGTGTGATGAACCATCTTGGGGTTTTCTCAATATATTAATAATGGATTGGGGTTTTCATTGGGTGGGCTTGACCCTTTGAGACCCATACAAATATCTATTATAAAAATGGGCATTTGATTAAAAAATCCTAAAAAAAAAATTCTTTTAAAAAATTAAATTTAAAAATGACTATAAGTATTTTTCTAAATAAAAATAATTATAAAAAATTGATGGACTAGAACCTTTTTAGCTTATTTTTTTCAAACATGTGTTTTTTATTCTTTAAGATATCACTTATATGGCTAATATTAAGTTATAATCACTAATATACTTTGATTTTTTATTTTTGTTTTTAAGTAAAAGTAATTTTTTAAATTATTAAGTTTTACTTTTAAACTTAAAAAACATCACCAAACATGTCTTAGATGCTAGTTATATAAATTGTCAACATAACTGTTATTATTAAAAATAAAATAAAAAATATAAATCGCATGATGTCTACCAGAAAAATTTAGTGTTGAAGAAAAACGTTTGAAATAGGACAACTCGTTGACTAGTCTCAGATGTATACTATTTTTGCAAGTACATTCTATGATTTTTAAGATTTAATTTATAGTTGATTATAAATAAAAATATTATTTAGTAATTTTAATTAATTGGTGATGGTGAACTAGGACAACTAGTAGCGGACAACAATAATTTAACATTAGTGTGGCGATGATACATTTCATAAAATCAACTCTAAGAGCGGCAAAACCCACGCCGTTTGATCGGTTCTTTGGAGAAGACTCGCATCTCCAAGTTGGTCTGTTCCTCGCCCAGGTACCTTGGAATAACGTTTATTGGGCCTTCAAAAGGCCCAACGTTAGTTAAACACGTGGGCCTTGTCCATTGAGTCTTGGGGGCCCAACCCGTGCGCCTACTGTCTTTTTCCTCCAATGATCAGGTCGGATTAGGCCTTAACTTTAACCTAATCCTCCTGCTCACCTACTTTGGGGATCTCCCTCAGATAGTCTCATCTTCTATAAATATGGTGTTATCCCAAACGTTAAGGTAAGGCATTTAATAAGTTCTAGATTGATTTAACCTGCTCGGATTTGTTAACTTATTCTCACACCAGAGGGGTTTTGCTAGGGACAACCCCTGGTGCTGATATTAAACAAATTGTTCAAATTGATGTTGCTGATAAGTGTGTCCATGATTCTCTTGAAGCCCTTTTGGTGATTGGAGATCTATCTTTTGACATTGATTAATAATTTAGGTCGTGCTTGTTGCTTGTCGAGTAGCTTGCACATTCAACTGATTGTTTATCAAAGGGGAATCTATCATGCATATAGACTGCAATGAATTCAAGTGCTGATTATTTATCGCAGAGCTAGGATTAGTTATAGATGTATAGAAGCTCGTAGAGGCAGAAAAAGGGCAGGTATCACTGATAATATTTTACGTTTGAATCTGCGTACTATTTTCTCCATTACCAGATTAATTTATTCTTACGCCGAAGGTTCTTTGGCCGATACCACACCGGTGTCTCCCATTAGAACTCACGATTTTGCAGGTCATAAAGGAAGGCGAAGAGGTTTTTAGCACGTGCGTAGGCTGTTACACGTGTTGTAGATTTTTGGTAACATCATTTGGCGTTGTTTATGAGAAACACTAATGAAAAAAACTTTCTATCATGGCTATGAGGCAACTACACATGAGAGGGGCAACGACGAGTCGAAACAATGACTTCCCAACGCCACCTGATGCAAAAATACCGGTGGAAGCACATGTGGAAGTTCTGGCTAATCCTCTGCCAGTGGTGCTGAGTAGTGATGCGAAGATCGATGCTCTCACTGCAAAGATAGCCAAGATGGTGGATACAATCAAGCACATGGCACAGATAATTGGCAATAGCAGGTCGTACTCCCCAACAACCAACAATGACGTTGGAGAAGAAGCAAAATCTTTTGGGTATGCTGATCGACAATCCTATGAGGAACAACCTACCCAAGGAGATGTAAGCTACCAGCAGGAGAGAAGAACATACAGTCAAACTGAGACTGTTGATTCGCATCAACAAATTAGAAGAAATGTGAAGAAATGTCAGCCTCTAGATGAACTAGATACACTGTTGAAAGGTACTGAGATGTCTTTTTCACCAGATATCCTAACTGTCCCGCTATCTTAAAAGCTTGATCCCACAAAATTTGAGAAGTATGTAGGAAAACAGATCTTGTAGACCATATTCGCTAGTTCAAGCACGTTATGAATCTTTATGGTTCAAACGACTCCACACTTTGCAGAACTTTTGCCGCAATGTTTAAGGGCTCATCCATTGAATGGTTGCATACATTCCCACTGAACTCCATCATGTCTTTCAAGGAGTTTGGGAAGATGTTTATCAATCGCTTCATAACTTGTTAAAGGTTAATGAAGGATCCTGATTTTCTGTTGGCCTTACGTCAAGAAAAATGAGAAACTCTGCGCCATTATATGAGTCGATTCAATGAGGAATTGATATGCATTGAGGGTTGTGATACCAACGTTATCATTAATGCATTTACCTCAGGATTACGTCTTGACTGTTTTCAAGATCCCTTAACTAAGAAGAATCCCCAGAGCATGTTGGAATTGATGGAAAAAGTTTAACCATACATAAAGCTGGAGGATGTTAAGCTCGCTAGACAATGTAGGGGATCTTTCAAAGATCACCCCAGATAAGTCGAGAAGGACGACAATAAGACAAAAGCCAGCAACTTAGACAGGCGTAAAGATTGAACCAGGAGTTCGAGTTCCAAATCAGAAGCTCGTCAAGAACCAAACTTACTTGGTCTGCAAATGTCAATCTCTAGAATGTTGCATGAAATACGTGCTTCTGAAGTAATTTAATGGCCTCCCAGGCAGACTACCAAGTTCAACAGGAAGAACAGGTCCAAGTATTGTGACTTCCATACGGATCATGGATATGATACGGATAACTGCTAGGAGCTAAAAAAGAAGATCAAATGTTTAGCCGATATGGGTCACCTGCGTGACAATTGCGTGATTATTTACAAGAGCGTTTAAGGAACAAGAAGAGGCCTAGAAATGAGGGTCGTCATGAAGAACATCGTCCAAATGAGAATCGTGAAGTAATCTTCATGATAAATTCTGTTGGGCCAACCACAGAAGGTCCGTGAAGTAGCACTAGAACGCTGCTTTGGAGAAGAAATGATGATAATAACGAATCCGGGACCAATCATTACTTTTTTCGAAGAGGATTGCAAATGGATCGTTTACCCCCATGAGGATGCTCTGGTCATCACTTTATGGGTCTCCAATTTCTAGGTTAGACGGATCCTGATCGATAACGGTAGTTCTGCTAATATAATTTTTGTGGGTACTCTGAAGTAGATGAGAATACCTACTTCAGATGTCAGTTCTACGTAGACTATTATGGTGAGATTTAACGGCGACCTTACATCAACATGTGGAAAGATCACTTTGAGATCCTTGGTCTGTTGATCTTTTAAATGTATAAAAATTGAAAAAATAAAACTTACGTTTTTTTCCTTAAAAAATACTTAAAATCACATTTTCACTTTATTCTTTTTTAAGGGAATTTCTTAAAAGTGCAAAACAAACGTTTACTTTGAAAATTAAGTATTTTTTGCTTGAAAGCGATATATATATATATATATATATATATAATAAAAATAAAAATAAAAACGTTACTAAAACAGTGCTCAGGTACTCCTTCTTGCTTAGAAGAGAAAGTATTTCGAAAGAGTGTTACGTATAAATGAACTCTTATCCCAAAAAAATCTAGATCGAGAAAAATGGATGGAGTGTGCGGCGGTCGGGTTGGGGCGGTTTGGGGTAAAACCGCAGACCAAACCGATACTATGCGGTTTGGACTACTTTGAACAGTAGACCGCCCAATAGTATGCGGGTTGGGGCGGGTTGGATTGGGCGGGTTGACTACTTCAATCCGTGAACCGCCCAATAATGTGCGGTTTGAGTTTCGGGTTGGACTAATAAATAATACTTAAATAAAATAACATTTTTATTGCTTTGAAGGATGCAAGAAATAAACTATGATTTAATGTACATAAATAGCAACATGAAACAGCAAACAATAAACAGCAAAAAAGAAAACTTCATTCATTAATCTAAAAACAAAAACAGCAACATGAAACAAGTCAACAACAATAAATAAACCAAATAACCAAGATTTAATATAAAGAAACAGAAACAACATGAAACATCAAACAACATAAATAGCAGCATAAGAAATGAAGACTTTATTCATCACAAAAACAGAAACAAAGGAGTAATAATCCATGTCATCAACAAATTGTAATGGTACTTGATTGTCCGCTTGTTGAACTTGAAGCCGATTGATCTAGACCTTGTCATAAATTAAATCAAATAATTAGTAAATCTAATCTCAACATTATGAACAATAAAAAATTGAATTATATAAAATAAAAAACTTACATAATACAAACCTGATTCGATATCTTTTTCAAATTCCTCGACTTCATCCATTATATTGCGAAGAGATATTGGCACTGAAGATAATAACCAATTTTGTGCACAAACAAGACGCTCAACCATTTGAGGAGATAATGAACTACGAAATGGATCTAGTATTCGTCCTCCAGTACTAAACGCAGACTCTGACGCCACAGTCGACACAGGAACAGCCAATACATCACGAGCAACCATAGCCAACACTTTATATCTACTACAATTAACCTTCCACCAATCCAAAATATCAAAATTTTCATCTTTAGTCCTTTTAGGCAATTCGTTTAAATACTTTTCTACCTCAGACTCGCCAACCATATCCATTTTTCCTTCCATAAAACTCTCAAATTGTGAAGCAATTAACTTATGTGGATTTTCATTCATAATATCTAAGTCCATAATTGACGTAAATGTCACATCCCCGCTCCCACTCCCATTTGGGTCACTTCCACCTCTGGTTTCAATATGCGTATTTATTAACTCCATAGAAGAATAACATTCATACAACCGATTTATAGCAAGCTTCACATTGTCAATCAATAAATTTGTAATTTCAATAGAATACATTTTCAAAAAACAGAATTGGAGATATGAAAGCTTCTTTCTTGGATCCAACAAAACAGCCACATACAAAATAACATTAATCTTGTCCCCATTTCCCCAGTACTTGTCAAATTTTGATTTCATATTCATCGCCATTTTAGCCACCCCATTATCTTGAATCAAGATTAAGCGATCAATTGCACTTCGAATTATAAAAATCTCATCAAAAAAAGAGTTCGAAGTAACATATAAAGTACCAGAGAAACGTTTCGTTGCCTCATAAAACAGTTTCAAAAATTTAACAAATGCACGACATCTTACCCAATCTTCATCATTCGGAGGAGATCCAGTTATATCACTCATATCTTTTTCAAGAAAATAAGTACGAAATCTAGGATCCTCGACATCTAATCTCTCAAATGCCTTTTCAAATTTCCCAGCAGACTCTAACATTTTGTAGGTAGAATTCCATCTTGTTTGCACATCAAGGCACAAAAGACTCTTAGACTTAATTTTCAACATATTCACGTATTTTAAGAAAGATTGAAGTATACTAGGCGAAGATTTTACATATCTTACTGCTCCACGAACTCTTTGAATAGAATCATCCAAGTCTTTTAACCCTTCCACCACTATCAAATTTAAGATGTGAGCACAACATCTCATATGTAAAAGCTCGTGACCTAAAACTGTACCTTTCCAACTTTTTGTCACCTTTTGTAAAAATTTAATGGTAAGATTATTTGAACTAGCATTATCCACTGTTAAAGTGAAAAACCCTTCAATTCCCCATTCAAGCAAACATTCCTCAATTTTCTTACCAATAGTCTCTCCTTTATGATCATCAACAATGCAAAAATTCAATATCCTTTTTTCAAGTTTTCAATTATCATCTATGAAATGACATGTCAAACACATATAATTTAAATTCTGAATAGACGTCCATGTGTCCGTAGTCAAACATATCCTACGACCCTTCAAAATTTTTCTCAAATTTTCTCTTTCTACATGAAAAATCTTCATTATATCGCGAGCAATTGTGTATCGAGAAATATTTAACCATTTCGGTTGCAAAGCATTACAAAACCTCCTAAACCCATAATTTTCCACAAATCTAAAAGGCAATTAATCAATTATGATCATCTCCGCAAGAATCTTTCTAGCTTCCTCTTGATTAAAACTTAATGCAACAAGTTGACCAGCTTCTTCCCCAATTTTTTTAGGTTTAAAACCTAATGTTGCTTAAACTACTTGTGTCGTGAATCTTTGAATTAGCACTATAAACTTTTTTACAATATTTGCATGAGGCTTTCGGTTCACCCTCTATTTTAAATTCAACAAAATGAGCCCACACTTCAGATTTTTTTCTTTTACGTACCATACTTTCAGGAGGAAGCTGCCCATTCGAATCAATATTCCCATTCGGACTGTCCACTTTCACTTCATCTATTACCGTAGTGTCCATCACTAAAAGAAAATATAAACCACGGTAAGCAAAATGACAAACCGAAACAGAAGCAGAAACAGAAGCAGAAAACAGAAACAATAATGCAAACATAAACAGAAACAGAAAACAGAAAACAGAAACACTAATGCAAATAGAAACAGAAACAGAAAACAGAGAACAGAAACAATAATGCAAACATAAACAGAAACAGAAACAAAAAACAGAGAATTATACTGTAATGCAAACATAAACAGAAACAGAAAACAGAGAACAGAAACAATAATGCAAACAAAAACAGAAACAGAAAACGGAAACAATAATGCAAACAGAAACAGAAACAGAAAACAGAAACAATAATGCAAACAGAAACAGAAACAGAAAACAGAAAACAGAAATTGTTGCAATCATAAACAGAAATAAGAGCATAATATGAACAATAAACACTACTCAGAACATAACATGAACAATAAAAACTAACCAGAACATAAAAAGATTAGAACAGACTAAGATCATAACAAGAACATAATATGAACATATGATTTCAAAACCAGATTTCTCAATAGATAACCATATTGATTTTAGGTTTAGAAAATCAAAAACGAAAATCAAAAACAGAAAACATGAAATTTTCTCAAATTCATTCGATCAGAAACATGAAACAATAGACAGAAACAGAAGCAGAGTTAAAAACTTCACCAAACAGAAACAATGCTCAATTTTTTTAGATCCTTAACGGGATATTAGTAGGAATTGCTCTTTCAAATTTAAAAATTAAAAGCAGAAAATCATAAGATGGAAAGATACGTACCTATGAAGAAAAATCGGAATCGAACTCGATTGTGTATGGAATTTCAATCGAATGTGTATAGGATTGAAATCCAAATCGAATCGAAATCGGAAGCTCTTCGTCTTCGTCTTCGAAAACGAAATCGAAAGCTCGATTTCGTTGTTTGCGGTTTGCTTTCATAGGACTTCGATAGTATTATATAGATCCAGAATCAGAAAGCATCAATGTTTCCATAATCGAAATTGGAAATCGAAAATTTTAGGAAGGAAATTAGACATCTAGATCAATGATTTATGGAAGGAAAAGGGAAAACGGATGCGGGAACCCTAGCCGTCGGCGAACATGGAATGAGAACTGAGAAGTATGCGTTGAACACAGCCTATACGACGTCGTTTTGTCATGTATTGCGGGCGGGCGGGTCAACCCGTGAATCACACTACCCAAACCCGCGATCCGCTCCGAATCTCTGCGGGTTGGCACTGTTCACACCGCGCAATGCGCGGGTCTGTTTGGCTGGTTCAAATTTCGGGCGGTTTTGAGCTGTTTGGGTTGGTTTTGCGGGTTGAGCCGCCCCGCTGCACACCCCTAAGTGACGATAAAGATAACTACATGGTGAATCCTTATAAAGAATTTCAAATTTGGAGGGATGTTCATTTTCCATAACCAATTCCATTGTTGTTTAGTCATCATATTATTTTCCTGATTGGTTAAAGCATAAGTTGAACTAAGCCAGACTCGAAGAGATATATATTTAGTAATTTAAAGAGTAAATAGGAATCAATATTTGTTTTTCGTTTCTCAAGAATATAAAAAATAGTACCAAATTACTCCTAAAATTTTGGGAATAGAAAGAGTAAACTCCTAAAATTTTGGGAATAGAAAGAGTAACCAACCAAACCAAACGGGGACTAGTCTGCTTGTTCTTTCAATGCTCTCTCTATTTATTTTATTTCATAATTGTAGTAAACTCAAGAAAGCAATAATGCCTTTATTTGATTCTTATAATTTGTCTAATTATTGTATCGTGCCTTGTAGTCACTCCAGAGCTGATCAACTGTCTTCCCCAATATATCAACAAAGTAGTTGACGCTGTATCCGCCTCTCATCCTGTTGTTGAGCTCTGAAACAAAGCCATCCCTCAAACTGTTGCAGTAATCCAGGAATCGGGCCGTCACGTCGTACCCCTGGTCCCACCTGTTGCCTTGCCCGGGCTGCACCCAATGGCTAGGCGCGAGATTTGCCTTCAACCTCACGTAATCTGCAATTCCTTCTATTAGTCCTCCAGGTGTGTTCCCGTTTCCGTTCCACTGCCATACGTGTGTCATCTCGTGATATAATACCTGTCGTAAAAATAAAAAATTTCAAAGTGCGTTTGTTTGGGTGAAAAAAAAATGAATAAGAAAATGAAAAGAAAAATATAATGAAATATTAAAAAAAACGTTTTTTTTGTGTGGATGGAAAGAGAAAAAAATAGAAAGGAAAATGTATAAGTTTTTAAGCAATTTTTTTTTCACACCAATTTGGAAAAAAAAATAAGAAAGAGTTTTCTATGAATAAAATAAAATTACAATTATATTTTTTATAATAGAATCTTTGATTTATATTTATAATATATGAAGGTAAAATAAAAAAATTATATTAGATTGAATTATTTTTTATTATTTTAATTTTTTTTTTAATTAAATAACACTAAAGAATTTTTTTTATAAAAATATTATTATTTTTTTTTTTTTTTACCATCCTTCCAACCAAATATAATTTAAAGTTCGAGAGAGAGAGAGAGTCAAGTAAAGAAACTTTGAAGTTCTAGAGAGAGTGAACGAGGAGGATTTTTTTATGAAAGGAGTCGTTTATTGGAGAAGATTGTAGAGAGAGAGACTAAGGTGGCGTTTGGTAACCGTTTCTGTTTCTATTCCAGCAGTGGGATGGGAATGGGATGGGATGGGATGAGAATTTTGTTTTCTTTTTTGGAGTAGAATCGCGTTTGGTAACGATAATTTTTTTTTTGTTTTGGGAAGGGAATTGTGTTTGGTAACGATTTTATCCTAAAATCTTTTTTTTTTTTTTTTTTTGGCCTGACGGCGGTGGCGCCGTCGCCGGCGACGCCGGGCGGAAGGCAATGGCGCCGTCGCCGGCAACGGCCGGAAGTGGCCGGAAAATTTCCGGCCGGCCGGTGACCGGCGACAGTCGCTGGAGATGGCCGGCGGCGGCAGACGGTGGCCGGCCGGTAGGTGAATAGTGACCATGTGTTTTGGGAATGGAATGGGAATAATGAGAAACAACTTTTTTTTATTTCTCATTTCTTAAGAAAAAAGTGGGCACAATTCTCAAATGGAAACGGAAACAAAAATTACCAAACGTTATTTCAAAAAATCTGGAAATGAAATGGGAATTTCTGGAATGGAAATAGTTACCAAACGGGGCCTAAAAGTCTAAAACGGGATGTTTTGCCTGAAATGAATTGTAGAGAGAGAACGTTCTCGAGTGAGAGAAGAGAGAGGGTGGACAAGATGAATTTTATGAAGGGTTAATCGGTAGAAAATTTCAAAAAATAAATTTAATTTTAAAAAAGTCCATCCTAAAATATAAGTTTTGACTTAGTTTGAATTTCGTTTGAGTTTTAATTTCGTATTGTAGAGGTTGTATGGACATTATAAGAATTGTAAAAAAAAACTTAATAAGTAAATTCAATTTTATAACGAATATTACTTATAATTTAATAATTTATACACAAAATTATTACATGTAACAACGTGGACTTCTAATTTTTTAAATTAAGAGTGAAATAAGATATCTCCCACCAAATATAGAGCAAGTTTATGAGAGAGAGGAAGTGACTAAAACTTGAGAATTAGATTGTAGAGAGAGGAAATAACTAAAACTAGACATTTTGTCGAAGTGAGAGAGAGAAAATTGTAGAGAGAGAATTGTAGAGGAGAGAGAGAGGGGACGAGAAGGTAGAGAGAGAGGCCAATTTATGGAATAGTCGTTTATTAGAGAAGACGATTATGGAGTGAGAAAGGGATAAAACGAGATATTTTGCCCGAAAAGAATGTAGAGAGAGAAAGTTCTAGAGAGAGAGGAACAGTAAATAATTAGATATGAAAACGTACCCCTGTGATCTCTTGTCTGACGTCGCCGGAGTATCCTTGTATGTAGCTAGCGCTGACATGGATCTCATTGTTGGAGGCGTACGCAACCCCGCCCATCGTGTCAACGAACATGCTCACAGCTTGAACGGGCTTCCGGTTTGCCTCAGTCGTCTGCCGGAAAATCCTCCATATGAAGTCCGTCGCAGACGCAAGCGTCTGCCTGCTGTAGTCGACCCCGATTTCGTTATTGAAACGTATGCCGCCGGGGGTAGTGGGTGCCCTGTTGGTTACACCGTAATCCACGGCAGAGATCCCTTGTAGCTGTATTGCTGCTACTGCTAGGATGAAAAAACAAGAGAGAGAGAGCTGTTTAGGACCCATTTTTAAGGTTTTTGCTGCTTTTCTTTGGGGCGTGTTTTTAGTTTTTCGTTATATGAATTCTATATATAGGGGTGGAGGGAAGGGGTGAGTTTAATGAGAGTAGCAAAGTAAACCAGGAAAGACCATTTGGAAAGCTACTGTCCCATTTGAAACAGTCAAAGAATATGTAGACGTGTGAATTTCCCGGGCTCGGGGGAAGTTCCCTTGAACTTACTGTATGGACAAATTATAAATGTGAAGTAAAGTTTCACTTATGAGTTAGTTTTAAGGATTGAGAGAGGTCCAAGATCACCCTACACTTGTATGAGAGGTCAGATTATAACAATTCTGACCCAATAGTCACAAAGAAAGAGATTGGTCAAGGGTTAACTGATCAAAGGCCTGATATGAAAATTTATATTTTGAAAAAAAATATTATTTTATATAAATTTAATATTTTTTTAGACGATTTTGTAAATTTGTGGTGTACATATATATTTTACAATTTTTGGAGTTAAATTTAAAAATATTATTTTATATAAATTTAATATTTTTGGGTTGTTTTTATTGTAAAAATTTATAATAAATATTCGATAATTTTAGAAAAAAATAATATAATTATTAAATTTAATATGAATTATTTAATAATTATGGAACGTAAATGTAATTTTCAAAATAAGCCACAAACTTGTGGCTAGGGATTAAAAAAAAAAAACAGAAGGAAAAATAATTAAGGCCACAAATTTAACACAAGCTTATCCTATGCATATGTGTTTATGTGGGATTGTCCTATGCATGTGTTCACGTGGGATTATATATATATATAAAAGAAAGAAAAGCTCTGAAAGGGATAGATGTATTATGGATAGAAGGAGCAAATAATTATATATATATCTATATAACAAATCAGGACGGAGATAAAGAGGACCGTCGGATCGGAGACACACCTCTAGACATTTTGAGGCTTTTAGATCATCTTAAACCTACAGATAAAGGCAACATTAAAATAAAAAAATAGGGTTTCTGATCTCTTTGCCGACCCTCTCTCCCTCACTGTCAGTCTCACTCTCACCCGACACTCTCTCTCTCTCTCTTTCGATCTTGCGACGATGACATCGTCGGTCTCTCACTGGCGACGACAGCTTATCCCTCACTCATGACGACGATAACGACGATGACGCCGACTTATCCCTCGCGACGACCGCGGCTTACCCTCCCTTGCGACGATGGCGGCCCCCTCTGTCACGACCCGTCTCGAAATCCCGACATCCCGGACTGGCGTGACAACATCACAACATCATCGAAAATAACCAACTAACCATCTATTACACGACAATATGCATATATATAATTAAACCATCATTTATATGAAGTTATATATATTTCTGTTATAGGAACACACCCGTTCCCCAAATATACTAACAACAAAATATAATACCATGAACTCCTCATAGGTTCGCCTTAGAAAGTTCATCTCAACCCTTCACACGACTCCATCGTAGGACTCTACCTAGCGCCAGTAGGGGACCGACTCCTAACTGCTTCATCTGGGAGTGTACTGCTTTCTTAGTAAAACATCTTTAATAATAAAAAAACTCATTCTACAATATCTAAATGGATTAAGCGTAAGTTTATAAATACCACATAGCTCGTAAAATCCCCAGTTTAAAAGCAGGGAAAATAAAGCGAGACATAATTAAGTTTCATTTAAACCCAACTAATATAAAAATCATACTAGTCACCATGATAATAAATATCAAATCAGCCAATATACGTAAACCACCACATCTCAAGCACACATCTAAAACACACTTTTTAAACACACAACTCAAACACACACTGGCCAGCCCTAGTGATCGTTTTAACCTCACGATCGGGAGTTGCAACGGTACCGTAACATCCGTAGGAATGTCTTCCTACGAAATATCCACACCCCTTTTGGGGAGAAATATAATCCACACCCCTTACGGGGAGAAACCACACCCCTTTCGGGGCGAACAACTATGGCATCATCAAAATCAATAACATCGTCAAATCAATACCATCATCATCAAATCACAACGTAATGATATCGTCTAATTAACATCGTCAGATCACACATCCACCTCTCGTTTCCAAAAATCGACTTTCTATCCAAAAATCATATTTATCATTTTCTTTTAAAAGGAAACGTCTGATTTTACCAAAATCACTTTTCTACTTTTTTTTTTTTTTTTTTGAAAAGCATACATATTTAGAAAAACAAATATTTTTCACTCTCTTTTAAAATCCCAAATTTCAGCGTAAAACTATTTTTAACTTCCTCTCGAAACCAACCCAATTCATCGAAAATCCATTTTCTCAACTTACCTAGAAACCTGCTTGATCCATATCATTTTGAAATCATTTAATTTAACTATAACTATTTTTCATCATATATATATATAAAATATAGTTTGAGAAGAAGACAGTACACTCACCTGGATATCCGTCTCCGTAAACTCTCGCCAACTATCCTCTACCGGTACTCTAGTGCCTGCGAACCTAATAGGGATATGGCCTAAATTAATATTTTATGTAAACATATCTAAATCATGAATTGTAGATCCTAAATTTCGTAATTACCTATTCCCCGCACTTTATTATGAAATTACTATATTGATCTATTTCCTATCATCATTTTCAATTTAGGCATTTAAATACATATATTAAAGAAGATCAAAATTCTACCTTTTTCCAAATTTTTCCGTCGGCTGTGAGATTGGATCATTAATTTTTGTGGGATGGTTTGTGCAAATTTTCCTTTTTTTTTTCCTTCTTTTTCTTTTCTTTTTCGCGCCTGTTCCCTGTGTCTGATTCAGTTCCGTTTTCACCGCCGACGAACTCTCTCACTCCTCTCTGCCACCGTCCGCCGGCCACCCTGCACCGTTTTGCACACACACACACTGCAGCAGCAATACACACATACCTGACAAAACACACGCCGGCGACACCACACCTCTAATCACAGCCCCACGATCACCGTCGGCCCATGCCCACCGGCGACACCCATACGCACACCCACACACCCGACACACACCACCGGAGGAACACACCCACACCGTCAACACTGAAGAACACCCACACGCACACGTCCACTATCTGAACACAGCAACCCACGAAATCGATGATGTCCACCGACCGACGACACCCTCTCTCAATACTCTCCACTTCGGCGACGACGACGACCACACCGACACGCCTATCTGACCGAACAATCACACACTGGCGACGTTGAACAAACCACACAGAACATGCACACACACTTTACCGAACGACGGCGATGATTACGCACCACCAGACGAACGACGATCCCACCCCCACCGGAGCGAACCGCTCTCTCTCTCTCTCTAAAATTTGACGATGACACACACCTACACGAAGAACACGAACACATACCCACGCTGCGTTTCTATTTTCTATTTTGAATTTTCGTCGCCGACGAGCTCTCTCTCTCTAACCCACCGCCGGCAACGAATACCAACTGTCCAACCCTATTCTCTCTGTTTATCTCTTTTTGTGTTTTTCATTTCCTCCCTTCAGATTGAGTTTGCATGCAAGAATATAATGCATGAATCAAGTGGTCTGAAGATTTGATCTAAAAATGTCACGTCTCCCACTTCCCAATTCTTTGTGGTCTGAAGATTTGATCTAAAAATGTCACGTCTCCCACTTCCCAATTCTTCTCTACCTCCGGCTGATCGTCATGGCACACAGCACACACGCACAAAATGGGTATATATGTATTAAAATAAAACTTTTTGTTTAGTTACTTTTTCTCCCCCTAATTCTTAAAATCCTCCTTTTAGTCCCATATCAACTTCTTTAAAAGTTCTAAAATTGAAATTTCACCCCTTTTAAGTTTCAATTTAAAAAGTTAAATGCTAATTTTGGATAGAATGTTTTTTCTAAATTTTTTATTTTGACCCCTAAACTTTTTAATTTGAATTTTTAATTGACTCAAATTCCCCCGAATTTTTCCAATTACTCTAAAATGACGTACGTGTTACGATTGAGGTCTTACACCCTCCCTCGCGACAACACCGCCTCCTTCTTCAATGATGTCTTCTGAAAAATTATGGTATGTAATTGGCTCCAATGCCTTCTCCTCAGATCAGATCTGATTAGTTCTTCTCTCTCTCTCTCTCCACGCCACCGACGCTGCATCGCCGAAGACATTGTTCAAGAAATGATTAATTTTGAATTTTTTTTTTAAATATTGTTGATTTTGATATATACTTTTTTGTTGAAGCTTTCACAACCGAATTATTTTCCCCAAAATTTAAGTACAAAATTCTGGGACACATTTGCAATTATTCTATTCCCAAAATGGAATAACTTTATCCAAACACACCCTAATTGCTCGATATCATATATAACTCGATCAGTTGCTGCTAAGGTCAATCCCGACTGCTACTGTTTTTCTGATTTCTTATTGCTTTTGTTCTTCTGTTTGATTTCATACCTCATATTGCATGGGTGTTTGATTTGATTCTGTTTGATTTCATAGCCTATGTATGATATATGTCTGTGTCTTTTTTCTGTTTGCCTTGGATTTCTGTTTGCTATTGTTCTTCTGCTTGATTTAGGTTCTGGTAACCAAAATCAACCCTATAGCATAAACTCCTGATTAGTGTTTGATCTAATGACAGTAGGCCACTTTCTGATTTCATATTGATTGCTCTATAATCATATTGAGCACCACATGTTTGATGAAATGCCTGACTCATGAACATGTTGAATCTCCATTTCCATAGACTTCTGTGAACCAGTATCCACATAACCTAAACCCATCAATGTAGTCATCATTACTCACATAAAGCCCAGGTAAACAATACGAACTGGAAAGCAATTGATTTAACTGTCAGTAAATATTTCCGGAGATCATTTATAAGTTTCATATAAATCAGAGAAACGAACTTGCTGATCAAACTTGCTCATTTATAGTGAGGTACTGTAATTAAAGCATCATCATAAATGGTTTAAGTCAGGAGTATGGCCTTCTCAATTATTATAGAATTTGAGAACATTGGCATAATGGTTATGCTTGAGTACAAAGTATTGTCATGATCTGAAGTGTAATTTACTGCAAATGATTGATTTCATATATTAGTCAGTTTTCATTGATTATATATTCTAATAGGTTTTAATTTCATATTGCTAATTTCATTTTCTGATTTCTGATGGCTGATGATTTCTGATCCCTCCATCGCCAGAAGCCAGCCAAGCCATCGTCTCATCATCTGCCTTCCAGTTTCCAACCCTAAGTCATCGTCGTATCCCTCTCTCCCTCCATCGCCATGAAGGTAGCGGTGCCATTGCTGAATCGTCCGCCGTCCAACCCTACATCGTTGTCGTGTACGGTCGGAACACCCAGCTCGTCGTTGTCCCCGAACATCACCATTGCCTATTGCCGGCCACAACTGCTCACGTAATTCTGTCAAAGAACACCACGCTTGATTGAACCGTCAGCTCGCCACCATGCCCTATTCTCTTCTTTCTTCTCTGAAACCCTAACCCCCTTCTCTTTGAAATTGATTTCTGTTTCTCGGAGCTTGAGTTGGTGTCTGATTTGAATTTGATTTTTGTTTCTGATTTCGATTCCACTGTATCTGAAAAATTGGTGTTATATTGGTGTATATTTATGTATAATCACATTTTTAGGTTTAGTTAGAGGGCGATTTGGATGGGTTTGTGTTTAACTTTGTCTTTTTTCCATATCCTGAAACTGGGCCATTGCCCTTCACCTCAAGAATTTGTTTAAATTTTTCAGATCTCAAAACTAGAATGGACATATCTGTATTCGAAATTGATAGAACCATCGCTCTTCACCTCAAGTTATGTAAGAATTTTTCATATGTTTCACTTGAATTTGTTCATGTTGTGCAGTTAACATTAGATTTGTATAGATTTTCATTTTCTTAACTACTAGCATGTACAAATTACATATCCTAAGGAGATCTGATAGCGTATTCTTATTTCATAGCATGTCAAAAAAATAAATTCCGATTAAACCAATAATTGAACTGTTTGTATATTGAGTTCATATCCTGAATACACATTCATATTGCTATTGCATTCAGGAACCAAAAATTCATCAGTGTGTTCTTTTCTCTACCATTTGCTACTGCTCCTTCAGGTAAGCCCTCTTTTTCTCTCATTGTTTTTTTTCGTTGATTTAATTTTGGGGTTTTATTTGTAATATGGTTTGTTTGTTCGATTATGCGTTTATTTTTTTCATGTTCTGAAATGTGTTTGATGAGTGTTCTTTGTTGGTTTGATCTGATTCATATACGATTCTTTAATCAATTTTTGTTCTTAGCTGAATCGGGATTTTAATTCACTATTTATTGATAAATTGTTGGTTTGCAGATTGTTTTCTTATATATTGTAGGATTTGAGAATTTCTTCTTTATATTCTTAGTTTTTCAGTCACTTTTATTTGGTGCTGGCTTACAGCCTACACCTGCAGAGGCTACTATTGTAAGTTGGGTAAGAATCGATTTTTGTTCAACAACCATTAGATATCAATTCCTACAACTCTATTATGTGTGTGTATATATATATATATATGTAGATTCTAAAACAATATATTGCCTGTGTTGATTGAATGTAGATTTTAGAGGATGGGATGCACTATGTTTGGATGCAACATGCAGGGAAGCTCATATGTAGCAATTTAGCCGCAAGAATGGATTCAGAGACAAAGCGTTGGAGAATTATTGGTTTGTCTTATGCATAAATTGATATTGATTGTTTTCAGTTGATGTTTTCCATAGCTGAATGCTTAGAAATAATATTTTAACTTACAACATATGTTCTCTATGGCTTGGGTTATGGTTTAGAAGTTCTCTTGCCATTATGTCCATGTTTATTTCTTGAAATGGTTGGCCTTAGATATTTAGTTATGTAAGGCACTGTTTGATAAAACTTTTTGTAATCACCTTTTGTAATAAAATTGATAAATAGTGTATATTTACCTAAATTTTTAAATTTTGCTTATATTTTCCTTTCATAAAAAAAGGAGTATATAAATAGATTTTTATTCTAAACATAAATATAAACCTGGATATACATATCCATCCAAAAAGACTCAATCGGTTGATACAGTATTGGTGACCATATGGTTAGCATCATCATTATCAATATATATTAATATAAGGTTATACTCATAATGAAGATATTAGCTGTGCAAGATGAGATACGAAAAGTAAGATCATATGAGATTTATCATAGTTTTATTTCTCTTAGTTTGAAAAATCTCTTATAAAATGTCTCAACCCTTTCACAAATCTTTGTGATGGTTGTATGCCATGTTATTTGTAAATTTGGTGGATTTATGTGAAAACCTGAATTTTGGGTGTGTTAAAAATTTATAACACAAATTATTTTTATTTGATTTTTGTCATAATAGAGGTTTGTGTTTTGCGACTTATTTTCCTTCTCGCGAACCACGGAAGCTTCTAACACTTCAAGGATCAAATCTCATTTTCTTTAAAGGTTCAAGCCGCGTACAAGGAATTTGAAGATTATGTGAATTTGAGGAATACATCGAAGAATGTGTGGCTACAAAAGGAAAATATAAGCAATTTATTTAGATTTTGTTTCTTCTTCCTTTACCCTTTTTATATTTTTCAAGGTGTATAATTTTATTTTATTTTTGTTCTTTTGTACTTGCTTAATTTGTGTATTCTTAATTATTTTAAACAAAAATTAGTTGATTCATTTTAGAAATTTATGTTCTATTCTTGAATCTGACTTTTTTTTTTTTTGAATTTTTGTATAAAAAATGATCTAAAATCATGTCTAATTTAATTTCTTTTTTTAAAAATTTCTAATTTTGTTTAGATTTTTTCAGGTTTTAGTTTTAGACAATGAACAATATCATTGTTTCGATGAACACAAATGACTGTCCAAAATTTTCTTCTCTTGAATTCTAGAGAAAAATAATATAGAAGTTTCTATTAAGTTCCATTGTGTCATTTTATTCTTATACATACAAAAAAGAAATTATTCACTTTATCGTTTCTTGATTTTTATTGTTTTGTGTATTTGGATTTATTTTTGTGGCTCTTACTTCTTAAGTTACTTCTTTTTAAATTTGATTGTGAAGTTCATATATAATTTGTAATAATATTAATGCACATTTCTAAATGAATCATTGACTTTTACACTTGTGCCTTCAGGCACAGGTTATACATTAGTATATATATGTGTTTGTGTGTGTAAGGGAAGAACCAAAAGAAAAAAAAAATGCAGATTACACAATTAAGTTTTTGCCCCACTTATATAGAGTCGGCTACATGAATTCATTTACACCGTAGTGATCGATTAAGGATCATATCCTCTGTCAGGTTTAATGTCATCATATTCAATAATTTTATATATATAGTCAAAAAAGAGAGTGTACTCATAGAATATTATCCACTCAGGGTCAGTATGATTGGTAAGAGAAAATAACTCATTTTCTTGTCAATTAGGGTTTGATATTATTGAGGAGCACTCCACGAATACAATCTTAAATGCACAAAATCGATATAGAAGAATTCGTTCCGAATAGGTAATTAGCCGAATTACGCTTAAAACTGTACTACACACTTACAGTTATATATATATATTATTGTTTGAAGGGGTAGCTCGATCCAAATTTCTTTTCTGGTACCCGTATTCAATTTCGCGTATGAGTTGTCAATGTCATTGTTGATTACCAATGGAGGGCCAATACCCACGTTAGTGCTCTGTACAAGTACTAAAAGCCCAATTGTTCAGTATTTAATTTTATTTTTTTATTCCAAAAAATTCATTAATTAAAAAATATATTTTAATTTTATTAAAATATTTCCTACACATCTCAAATATCTTTTTTATTTTTTATTATACAATAGAGTGTGGTTGAATCAGCTTATGCCCACCTCGATTAATCATATCTTCAAACGATTTTAAGAGCGCATTTTTCAATCGTGGTGTGCATAAGACATTTAATTTCGAAATTACTACCATTAACACTCACTCTTGTATCCTTTCATTATTATCAAACCTACCAACCACGTATATGAACAGGTACATCATGAAAAATCAATGGTCCCAGGCAACTTTTGAAAATCGAGCCAAATAATACTTAAAATTTATAAAATTAAAATTTTATTTGAAGAAATAGTTGATATATTGATTTAACATTTGTTTTAGATACTATTATACTTGTTGAATCCCACGTCAATAATGGGCCCCCAATATCCGTTCGCAGTGGTTTGTCAAAATCCACCTTATGCGTGAGGGGGCGTATTGAATTCCATATCGCTTGTGTTAATTGATCCTCAGCTATATATAAAGCCAAGGGCAATCCTCCTCTTATAAAGCGTCTTTTGAGAGTGAGTTAGGCCCATTGGATTTTCTACATGGTATTAGAGTCAGACTTTTATCTGATGTTGGGCGTGTTAAATCCCACATCAACGATGGGCCCCCCAATATCCGTTCACAGTGGTTTGTCAAAGTCCACCCTGAGCGTGAGGGGGCGTGTTGAATCCTACATCGCTTGTGTTAACTGATCCTGAGCTATATATAAAGCCAAGGGCAATCCTCCTCTTACAAGGCGTCTTTTGAGAGTGAGTTAAGCCCATTGGATTTTCTACAATACTTGTTAAAAAATAAAAGTAAAAGGGTCGATATGAAAGGTTCTCTAACTTTGGGGAGCTTAAGCGACCCACCTTGATGACCTAGCCCCGGCCCCGCCACCAACCACCACTGCAGGGTATAATTTCATTCACAGAAGAGGCCTATTTATGTAGTAGAAAGTGGGGAAGGCACACATTAATGACACTAGGGACAAATGCATCGGTTTCAGTCTGTTTTCATATAAAACCAAAATTGAAATTGTTAGACATTTACCAAATTAAAACTGTAATCAAAATCGTCAATTTTTTAAACAGTTTTAAAAACTGAATCATTTAACTTTATACAAAACTGAAACAACAGAACTATTTAAACTTTTTCAATTTTATTAAAATAAAACCAAAACTGCAAAATTACGGACCGTTGTTTTTTATATATAAACAAAAACATAACTAAAATATAAAAAATAAATTCCAAAAAAATAAAAACAAACCACAAAACTAACCCTAACACACACATACACATGTATATAGGAGGGATTAAAGTGTAAATAAATAAACACACACACACAAAACCTAAAATATCAGTTACACAGTTCGGTTTCACGATTACTATCCCAAAACCAAAACAAAAACCTTTTTGGTTGCTAATTTCAAAACAAAAAACGCAACCAAACCATTTAGTCAGTTTCAAAATCAGACCATTAGGTTCGGTTTATTATCTAATATATATGTTAGGAAATTAATTATTTCCTATTGTGAGTTCATATGATTAATTAAACAGTTATATTACAGGTTATCGATATTATAAGGGTCCAAATAAGTGAACTAATTAATTGTGCTCATGAAACATTAAATGGGTATGAGTTTTGTAATGTGTAGTTACCCATATTAGGCAATTAGGGTTAATGGGATCTGAGTTGACCTAATGTATAAAGACATTATATCAAGGTTATGGTCCCCAAGACTTATCAGACGGCTACTTGTCTCTTCTTTCCCATCTGAGATAGAGAACCCATTGAGGAACATCAAGTGATTAGTCTGCAAAAGACCTCTACCTCAACAATTCATCGCCATGAATTTAGGTATGCTTGTTTATGCGTTAATGAACTTTCGGTGATTTGACATGTTGATTTAGGATTAAGAAATCTATTGAGATATAGGGATTTATTCCCAATAATATAATGTATCATGTAAGCTATTACTAGTAACTTGGTTTAAGTATTTTGGGTCACATGAAATCGGTTCAAAAGGTATGGGGTTAGTAGACCACATGGGGCACTATAAATGGTATCAAAGTCAACTCAGGTCCGAAAACGACACTATAGTGTTATTTATCAAATTCAACTTATACGGGACCATGTTTTTTGGAACCCGATGTTTGTAACACCGGGTTTTGGTACCTGTGATTCACAACCCTGGGTAGCCTGTGTTTGATAAATAAGTTGAAAACCACTCGTTTTCAGTTTTTTTTTTTTTTAAAAAAAAAACTATTTATCAGGTAAAGAACTCTATGGTTCTTTGTCATTATTATTATTATTATTATTATTATTATTGTGTGTGTTGTTTTTTTCTCTTTTAGTGTCGTTCTTTAGTTATTTTGAACAAATTGTTATTCTTAGGAAGTTATCAATTGCGGATAGCGATGACAACGACACTATTTTTGGCCGGTTTAACTAGAAATCGAAACAAAAACCAAAATCGTTAGGCATATATCAAGTCCAAAACCAAAATCAAAACCACCAGTTCTTTAAAAAATAGTTTTAAAACCGAACCGTTTAATTTTATGCAAAACCAAAACTGAAACCGCAAAACCATTAAGTTTTTTTAATTTTATATAAAACCGAAACCATGAACCATTGTTTTTTATATAAAAACAAAAAATAACTAAAATACCGAAAAAAATTATGAAAATTCTAAAATTTACCCAATTAACCCTATAACACATATACACACACTAGGGGTCAAAATAAAAAAAAAATAAAAAAAGTGAAGGTATATATAATAAAAACATATCTAAAATATTGGTTACGCGGTTCGGTTTCACGATTACTATACCAAAACCAAAATCAAAACTAAACATATATAATTATTATTTTTTACTTGTGTTTAGACAGAGGTAGACACAAACTAGATTCATTTTTTAACTTGCTATTTTTTTGCTAATAGAAATACAACTACCACAATAGTTAAGCACAATTATATTTTAGTGATTACTTTCTTGATTGTAAATAATTTTTTAAGGAAAAAATACAATTTATTTTATCCTTATTTGTCAAATTAGTTTTGACATTGTAAATTTTCACTTAATATATCCATATAATAAAAATATAAAAGTTATGCTAGACTTGAATATCTTTCAGTCTTCCGATATTTTGTAACTCATCGATGTTTAGCCAAAGTCAACTATATGTAGCATTATCATCATTTAATCGATGAAGTGTACTTCCATAAGATAGATTAATATCCACAACAAATATTGTTTATTCGGATGTATTATTGTGATTATCTCAAATTATCGTAGTTAAATTCTTAGTGAATTTTTTTATTTGTTATATGTTACATATTTCAATTTGATTTTATGGTTCATCATTATTTTTGTTTTGTTTTACGATATGCTCAATCGACAACAGTGTCTTCAGGTACGGATACACACGCTAGTGTACATACGGTGGTGGATTTACCTTATGCCTAGGGAGACTCAAACCCCCCCCTCAACTTTTAAAAATTTGCATTTTTACCTTTAAAATTTTATAAAAAAATCAATTAAAATACCTAAAATTTTATGTAAGCTTCCCTAAATTATATAAATATCAAAAACCCTACTCGATCTATTTTTTAGATCCGCCGACTTCCCTTGTCATTTGGGAAAAACCAATCACCCACTTTAATCAATTTTTTTTGGTGAAAAAACGTAATTACCCTCCTCTTATTTAAAAGATATTTTTTTAAATAAATATGTATGTATTTTAATTTTTAATTATTTTTAAATTAATAGGAGTAAAATTGTGATTATATTATAAAAAATTAATTTACAATAAATTAAGTGATGTTTGACTAAAATAAGAGGTAATATGTAGCATAGCCGGTGGCAGTTCTAGAATTCAATTCCCTCGCCCAATAGCCTCTATATACGCGCGTGAAAACCATACCCGTTATTCTCGTATTTCAGAGTTCACTTGAGAAGCTCTGATTGTCCAAAAATGGCCTCCAAACCTCTTGTTCATGTCTTTCTCGTCTCTTTCCCCGGCCAAGGCCACGTCAACCCACTTCTCCGTCTCAGCAACCTCCTCGCCTCCGATGGCTTTTTCGTCACTTTCTCCACCACCGTCTCCTTCGGCAAGCAAATGCAGAGCGTGAATCCTGCCGTCACCGGTGAACCCACTCCCGTCGGCGACGGCTTCATCCGGTTCGAATTCTTCGACGAAGAGTTGGCCCTGGACGACCCCCGTCGGAGGGACCCAAATCTGTTTTTCTATCACCTGGAGCTCGCCGGAAAGGAGAATCTCCGCCGTTTGGTGGAGAACCAATCGTCGGAGGACGGTCGACCGCCGGTCTCGTGCCTCATCAACAACCCGTTTCTCCCGTGGGTTGCAGACGTGGCGGATAGCTTGGGCATTCCCTGTGCGATCTTGTGGGTGGAATCATGCGCCTCCTTGTCGGCTTATTACCACTACTATCACGGGCTGGTGCCTTTCCCCGACGAGGAGCAGCCGGAACTCGACGTCGAAATACCCTTTTTGCCGTTGCTGAAACACCATGAGATCCCTAGCTATTTGCACCCCAATGATCCATGCACATTCTTGAAAAAATTAGTGTTGGGGCAAATCAAGCGACTACCCAAGATTTTTTGTGTATTGATTGATACTTTTGAAGAGCTAGAGCCTCAAATCATTCGACACGTGTCCGATCTCATCCCGATAAGGTCTGTCGGCCCTCTGTTGAGATACCGGAAATCGAGTTCCTGGATCACCGGAGACCGTTTAAAAACCGACAACTGCATCGAATGGCTTGACTCAAAACCGCCGTCGTCGGTTCTGGTCATGTCGTTCGGGAGCGTCGCCCAGGTCAAACAAGAGCAAATCGACGAAATTGCCCACGGACTGTTGAGCTCATGTGTGTCGTTCTTGTGGGTCATGACGCCGCCGATGGCAGGCTCGCCGGATAAGCCGCGGATCCTGCCGGATGGGTTCTCTGAGAAAATGGGCGATCGCGGTAAGGTCGTAGAGTGGAGTCCACAGGAGCGAGTCCTGGCTCACCCGTCGGTGGCCTGTCTCGTGACACACTGCGGCTGGAACACGACGGTGGAAGTGTTGTCCAACGGGAAGCCGGTGCTGGCTTTTCCTCAGTGGGGAGACCAGGTGAACAACGCCAAATTCTTGGTCGACGTTTTTGGGGTTGGGATCAGAGTTTACAGGGGGGAAGAAAGGGGCAGTATCGTCTCGAGGGATGAGTTTGAGAAATGCGTGCGGGAGGCGATGAGTGGCCCTAAAGCGGTATATATCAAGGAAAACGCGATGAGGTGGAAGAAGGTGGCGGAGGAAGCGGTGGCGGAAGGCGGCTCCTCCCGCCGGAATATGTTGGATTTCATGGAAGAGATCAAGAGGAGGAGTGTGGATTGAATCAACGAAGGTGTGGAAATGCATTTAATTTGAGCCTAGATTGTATGAAATATGTGTTTAGTATTTTTATTTAATGAGTTAGTTGTCAAACTCACGTGCACCTCGACTAATCACTTCCTCAAATAAATTGGAGATTTAATTCGTGGTCTACTTCACAGGAGAGTTGAACCCTGATTGATAAAGAAATAAGACACTTCCTTTTGCCAACCAGAGTAACACCTCTTTCCGGGTTAGTTGTCATGTAATGTTATGAAATCCTATGTTATGAAGGATAATTATTGTATTGATTTTTAAATAAATAAGAAAATCCTTAATGTTTAAAGGCATATATTGAACTTTAAATTTATAAATATAAAAAATTAAAAAAAAAATAACTAATAAAATACATATATAAAATTTGAAGTGTACAAAATATAATTAAATTCAACCGCTTTATAAGTGAAAATGTAACTCTTTTAAGCGGGAAGTTAATGGTTTGAGTGAGGTGAGTAGTGTAGAGAAGTTTGAAGTTAGTGAGTTGAGAGGTTGCGCAAGTTCAATTTCAACCATTCATCTTTTGAAATTAAATACAAACCATTAAATTTGAATCGTTAAACTATGGCCCCGTTTGGTAACCATTTCCATCCCATTCCATTCCCAGATTTTTGGGAATTCTGTTTGGGAATAGCGTTTGGTAATTTTTGTTTTCGTTTCCATTTCATTCCCATTTGAGAATTGTGCCAACTTTTTTCTTAAGAAATGAGAAACAAAAAAAAGTTGTTTCTCATTATTCCCATTCCATTCCCAAAACCCATGGTCACTATTCACCTACCGAACGACCACCGTCCGCCGCCGCCGACCACCGTCCGCCGGCGCCGTCGGTCGTCTCTGGCGACCGTCGCCGGTCACCGTCCGGCCGGAAATTTTCCGGCCACTTCCGACAGGCGCCGGCGGCGGCGCCATTGTTTCCGGCCGGCGTCGCCGGCGCCACCGCCGTCTCCGACGCCGGAGAACGGCGGCGGCTGTTGCCGGAGCGCCGGCAGGGCGTCACCGGAGCACCGCCGGCGGCGACGGCGCCACCGCCGTCAGGCCAAAACAGAAAAGAAAAAAAAAAAAAAAAAAAGATTTTAGGATAAAATCGTTACCAAACACAATTCCCTTCCCAAAACAAAAAAAAAAAATATCGTTACCAAACGCGATTCTACTCCCAAAAAGAAAACAAAATTCCCATCCCATCCCATCCCATTCCCATCCCACTGCTGGAATGGAAACAGAAACGGTTACCAAACGCCACCTATATTTCCCTTACTAATATTACTAAAATATTTGGTGGGGCCACCCTTAAATATTTTCAACGTCCTAAAAATGCATTATTCTGTGCTTAAAAAATTAACATATTATAAATGTTTCATATTAAAAACTTGTAAGTTAATCCCAAAATTTATATTCTCGTGGATATTTAGTTTATCTCTCTTATTGAAGAACTAGAATTCAACTTATTCCCCAACATATGTAACAAAAAAAACTTGTAAGTTACATGGGAATAGATCGAGAAAAAATAAAATTATTTTTTAACATCAATATAAATATATTGAAACTTACTCGATATCTAGTTTATCTCTTTTATGGAAAGTCTAGAATTTAATTTTCTCCACCAGCATATGTATAAAAATAATTGTAAGTCACATCGAAATAGATTGAGAAAAAATAAAATCAAGGAAAAAAAAAAACCAATCAATTATTTTTGTTTTAAGAAAATCCCAATTCCAACCCACCTTACACTCATGTGCGGCTGGTCATTGTAGAAACAATCATCAAGTTAAAGAAGGAAATCTCTACCAAATTCCCTAATTCAAGTTACGAAAATGGAAGAGTTTTGGGTGAATAATCTTTTCATTTTCATTTCTCATTGCCCTAAATTACAAATGGGTAACACTAGATCACTAAAATTTGGTAAATGGTAACAACTTCTATGCATTTAACGACGAAGACAAAAGCTATCGGTAGCCACAACAGAAGCTAACGGCGGCGGCGGTGAACGGCTCCAGTTTTTACAATCAAACAGTACACTGGTAATCAATTTGTATTGGCACTTCATTGGTAAGTGTTGGTTACCTATCCAATATATATCAAATAATAAATGCTGGTAACATTTAAACACTATTTTTATCAAGAAAAAAAGGACACACGTGGAATATATTTTTAAAGAAAAATTTATTATTCAGTGCTCCAAAATAATGGAAACTATTAAAAATACTCCAATTGTCAAAGTTAATTTTTTGGTCCACGAAGATTTTTTAAAAAATAATTCTCGTTTTTTACCTAGTGAATTCCTCTAGTTTACATAATATGTCATTTTACAAACTTGTAACTATATAAATAAAAATAGAAAGTTCATTTATTATAGAAATTGTTAGTGCATAAAACTGGTACACACCTCAAGTATGATCAAGTCGGATGACGGGTGGGTTTTCTTGCTGAGTCGGAAGTGGAGTCGAAAATTTTCCAAGTGAGCTGGAATGGTCAACCTGAAGGGTTGATTTACTAAAGTCCAAAGTTCTACTCCTCAATGACCAGTATCTACATATGTAACCTGGCCGGAGATTTCCCAGAAAGACTCTCCGGCGTGAGAGTAAGATCTCAAGGAGAAAGAATTCAATAGGCTTTAAGTTAGAAAAATAAGCATTAAGGTTCATTTCAAGTATTAAATAGTGAAATTCACATCATCTTATGACATTGATTTATTCCAGTATTTATAGAAATGGAAATTGCATAGTAATGGGTTTGGGCTTTTGGACCCATATGGAGAAGTCCACGGGCCTTTTGTTAGGCCTGTGGAGAAACTGTTAGCGATAGTAGACACAGGACCGAGGCCCAAGTGCTGACTTAGTAATGCTCAAAAATACCCTCATCAGTAGCTCTCTAGCCCTAGGTGGCGAGGGAAGTGAGACGGTCAGGGATATCAATTTCTGGTTGAAACGGGTGTCTTGAAGACTTCAAAGCATGAGAGATACCTGTGATCGACATTTTTTCAAGAGTTAACATTTTCTAAATTCGAGACAGGCCCCCATACGGCCAGGGTCCGGGGTCAGGTAGCATGGTAGGGCGACTGTAAATTTCTTTGATTTTTTGGATGATACTTTTCCAAAAGTTAATTTTTTCTAGGGAGCGAATTTGAAATAGATCCCCATACGGCTAGGGGCCGCGGTTAGGTAGCACGGTAGGGCGACCGCAAATTTTTTCAATTTTCTGGACGATACATTTCCAAAAGTTGGTTTTTTTGGGGGAGCGAATTTATTACAATTATAATATATTATTACTCGAATTACCAATTATTTGATAATAATTACGATCAATTACCACTTATTTGTATATTTATCGAATTTTCGCGTTGATTCTTAACGCTAAAACCGAGTAATTGACATTTTTCTTAATTAAAAGTTTGAGAATTTTTACAATGCGACGTTGATAATTGTATTCAATTTATCGAGTCAATTTTAACACATGAAATATAAGATACAATTATTTTAAATTCAAATACAACTATAATTGAAATATAATTATAAATTCCATTATAATTTATTAAAACATTTCCATTATAATTCAACAGTGGCATTTCAAATTCCGATTCCGTGGCCCAAATCCTTGATACCAAACACCACTTAGCCCAAGGCATAATTATGCCCACTACACCAAATTCTCAGAACAATTATGCTCATAATTTACTTAATCATATAATTATGTGTTTGCACATTCACTTAGAATTTGCTGCTTTTATAAGTATTTGATAAATTTTACAATTACGATGATAATTATAATTATTGAATTTTTCGATTCAACTATAAAACAATAAATCATAAAAATGACTATTACAAATTAAATGAAAATTCAATTAAAATTCTTTTTGCCGTTTCGCTTTCACCGGCCCTGCAATCAAAACTATGAGATTGTAAGCCAACGCTCAGTAGAATTTCAATCCCTTTAATACGTGTATCTAATTAATATACCAAATAAACATACAAACATGATTTCCACATAATCATAATTATTTTATAAAAATTAACAGTTAAAAATTCAGCAACAATAATAACATAAATCTCACAATCAAGAAATTAAATACATAAATTAAAAGAATTAGAAATTTTACTGATTACAGTCAGAAATTCGAACCGGAACTATTTTTTCGCTAAAAATCATTTAAGTATTCATGAACAGTGGCTTTTCCGTTTTGCCTTCTAATTCCCCTAATTTTTTAAGTTCATATATATATATAGTTAAGATGAGTTATTATTATTTTTATTATTATTATAGTTATACATATGCATCTCATTCTCATAAACATAAACATACATGGTGGTTAGAATTAGTTTCCTTCATTGATAAGAAACTAATTCAACCATTTAATTATTTATTTATACAAATATTCCTTAAAAATAAAATAAAAATATTAATTATATTCCAAAACTCTTAAAAATATATTTTAAATAACACATTAGTCTCAAAATTTTAAAAACAATTTAAAAGTAACATTTGACCTAAAAAATTGTCAAATGTTATTTATACCATAAATTTGCAAAACAATTCCAAAAATATTAAACTTATATATAATAATATTTTTTACAAAATATAAAATTTTCGGGGTATTACATGCATTGTGAAGAAAATAGAAGCGTGCCTCAAGGAGGTGCATGCCGTGGACGGGAAGGGAGATGAGCTGGGCATAACCCTCGGGAAAGCCAGGAGAACAAACCGGTAGGTGGCGCGTCGGCCAGCGGGCCGGAGCTGCCGGTGACTAGCCGACCACCGCCGGCCAGCGATCGGCCGGGGATAGCAGGCCGTCGGTCGCCAGCGTTAGGGGCATAGGCCCCCAAGTGGGGGCGCACCAAAAGCAGGGGGCCAACCCCCTTGTGGGTTGCGCCCCTTGCAAAGGGGCTAGCTTGGGCTAAACCCTTAGGGGTGTTGTTTTTTTTTTGGTTTTTCTTACTCCCCTAAGCCTTGCTTGGCACATTTCAAACACTTCATAAATTTTTGAAATTATTTTAGCTTTTGTCTCATTTTTCACTTTGCACCCATGAATTTTTCGAGATAATTTTTTGGCACACAATATTTTTTTGTTGCTACACTCTTGATGGGTGAGGCCTGATGGGAGAACGTATTGAGTACGTCAGGGCGCTGATCGTCGAGAACTGGTCGAAATACTTGGGGAAGGCACCCATCTGCGCCCTGCTGGCCAAAGGTAGCGCGGCAAGGTGGTGGGCGTAGGATAAGATGATGTCGGCCAGAGAAAATGAGGCAAAACTTTTGGACGGCACTCTTGGATGGCCCTTTTTTGGGAACGCACTTTTGAACAATTTTTTTGGAGAAGATCGTCATTTGGACCCTGCCAACTAGGAGTAGCACGATAGGGCAGTGCTCGTCGCCATCTAGACTATGCTGGCTAGGAGTAGCGCGGCAAGGAGGTGTCGGTCGCTATTTGAACCCTGTCGGTTAGGAGTAGCGCGACAGGGCGATGTCGGTCTCTACCTGGACCCTACCGCCTAGGAGTAGCGCGGTAGGGTAGGGTCATTTGAACCTAATGATACCGGTTGCGAGGCACTGAGGATGAACCCCTGGACGGCGCCTTTGGGGAGGACCAACACAACGGTTATCCACTGTCTGCATTCGGATTTTCCCGTCGGCCGTGTGGAGATAGAGTTCTTAGAGCCAAATGATGGAGCCCACAAAGGCGTCGGGTAAAGAGATTCCAGGAAGAATAGTGCTGATGAGGGAGCCCTTGAAGAGGGCGAGGTTGATGCTACCTCTTCTCTCACAGACGCACCTGAGAACGGAGGGTAGAGAGGACTAAGCTTTGGACCGTCACTTTTTTAGCACTTTGAATTTTGTAGACTCTTTTTCAGTTACTCCTGTTTAACTACGCGCGAGTGTGTAGGCTTTTAAGCAGCATAACTAGGATACTTCAGAGTCTACGACTTCTTCCTGACTTTGAGATGTTGAGTTTGTGAACCATTACCTCTGGGTTAATCCCCTTCATGTCTTCGAGTGCCTAAGCAAATACATCTAGGTTCTTCTCCAACAGTTGGACAAGCTCTTATTTCTCATGTTGGCATAATAACGTGCCTACCGATAATTTCTTGGTCCCTCGAAAGCTATCTCATTAAAGCGGGCTACAGGACCCCAGGATGCTCCCTAAAATCATCTATATCCTGCGTTGAGGTGTCGGGCTGAACCGTATTGAAGGCTTGAGTTTCGCTACGTCCCCGCTTTTGGGCTGTGCCGGTAATCTAGGTTCCAGTGGTCCTTCGCTTCTGAGTTGGATTCTCGGTGTAAGATATGTTCTGTTGCTGAGCTAGGCTATCGATCTGTCCTCCCTTGTCTCCCTGCTGTTGAGCTGGGCTATTGATCTGACCACTAGTACTCCCCCGCCGTTGAGTTGGGCTGTTGACCTGAGGCTAGGTATTCCCCCATTGATGAGCTGGGTTGTTGATCCGATGCCAAATGTTCTCCAGCTACTAAACTGAGTTGTTAATCTGACGCCCAACGTTTCTTGCTATAGAGTCGGGTCGTCGACCTCAACCTTGATGGGCCTTTACTCCCATTGTTGCAAGGTAGTCTTTTTCTTGTTCATCGCCAAGGATGGTTTGGGTGCAACTTGGTCTCCATGAATAGTGATCACCTCACCATCATTCACATACTTGACACACTGATGACAAGTTGACGCTACGATGCCCATTGAATAGAGCCAAAGGCGTCCCACTATTACATTATTCAGAGTCGCTGAACTAATTACAGTGAATTTCATAGCCTTGGTTGACCCACGCCTACGTCTGTTGGTTGTAACAGGTAAAACGATCCTTCTTACCGGTGAACTCCGGTTTTCGTTAAAATCCACCACCAGCGTCTAGGTTGGTGCAATATCCAAGTTGGGAATGACTATTTGGCTGAGCGTTTCGGTGAAGATGACGTTGATTGAACTGCCCATATCAACCAATATTCTTCTGACATCAAAGTCGGAGATCCAGAGCGTTATGACCAACGCGTCCACGTGGGTATAGGGCACACTTGCACTATCCTCATCGTTGAACGTTATAACGCTAGCCCTATTTCGCTTGTTGACACCCTTGCGTTGCTGCTGTCAGGCTCTTGATGGGCCTTTCTCTTCCGTCCTCAACTTGTTTCTCCGATGGGGGAATAAACTGCCTCCGTTCTGGAGTTGTCTCCAAGAACGCCATTGGGGTTGTTGCCTTCCATACCAGAAAGAGGAGTCGTATGGGCTGCGCTGGGTGCCTTCCAGCATGTTCTTTCATCTATGGAGTACGGGATCTCCATCTTCTGGTTCGGATTTGTTGCTTTAAATGGCAATGGTCTCATCTCATCAGCAAATTTCTTTTTATTCAGTTTCCCACAGAGATTACAATCATCTAAGGAGGGTAAAGATACAAATGTTACAGAGAAAGGTTTACAGGTAGTAGGAATACAATTTCGTGCTAAAAGTAAAGTGTTGAGAGGTGTCCCTTGGGGTGACCATCTTGTCAGATATATAAGCTCTTCTTCTGGGTAGCCGTTCTCACTATGATGTTCTCCACGTTCCATAATAGGCCGTCATGATCGTAGCCCGTGTTCCCATTACAGGAAGTGGCGTCAATCGTGTTCGTGCGTGGGTGGCGGGGTTGGTGAGGTAACGGTCACTATTGACTTAATGTTTCTGGATCCGACCCCTGGGCCCCTGTTAGGGACCTTGTCTTTTGTTGGGTTGGTCCATCTGGGCAGCTGGGCCTTATTAGCAGGCTTGACGTTTTGTTCTTTGGGTTATCAGATTTGGTGGCCCATGGTTAGCCGTTGGTCTGCAGCTTTGTTCAATCAGGTTGGGTTCTATTCGCCGGCCCGACCCGCCGTTCTGAGTCCGGCTCCATTATTCGCTCGTGGGAATTTTTCCCATATCAGAAGATCCCAAATATACAGTTGGTTGCCCGCCCCATGGTTGTCCTGGCACCTGCACTACCAATTTCGTTAATGAATTGGATTCCCTAGGTTGTTTTCTGCACTATTTTGGATAAAAATTTCAACTTCTTGGATTCCTTGTAGGGCTGTTAGGATGAGAAAACAAATGAGACAGAATGGTTTATGAGCCATGGTGTTGCTTTGTGTTTGTGTATGTATTGCTTTGGATATGGGAGTATTGTCATCTATTTATAGTTTCTATTTTGGGGTGAGATATTTTCACTTGAACCTCCCTTGACTCTTTCCCACGTCCAGGTCTAAATTGCCCAGATTAGACTTAGTTAACCACTTTGGCCCCATTTGTGGGAAAAATCCGGGAGAGCTGGTAGGGGATTTGTCGAACCGGGGACAATATCAGTAATAGCACCAGTAAATGGAAAGGGTTTAGACTCCTTAAGCAATATCTCTAGAGATCGAACCTTAGAAGGTTGTGTATAGAAAGTACTCTATTGGAAGAGGTGTCCGGCTTCTGACGCCCGACAGTACCTCGAGGGATTAGTTTTCGCTAACCCTAGTGCGAGGATACCCTGGAAAACAAAAAAAAAAGAAGTAAAAGCACCGATACGTGGTGCTCCTTTTGTTTTTGCACTGTAGTCATTTATTGGCTAGGTGTATTTCATTTCGAAATTATTTATGAAACAATTACCACCAAGTACTGTTTTTACTTTTCATGTACCACTTAATACCACTTAGTTAAAATTGAACCAAAAACTCTCATCTCAATAATTATTAGAACTGATTAGTCCCATTTTAAAAAAAATTCAATTGTCAGATTACTATTATGCCCTTGCTCATTAACCCTACTCTCTTTTTTCATTCGTGCGTCTTCATAGTTCACACCTCTCCATTGTCGTCTCGACTTCCATCGCCGTTGCTCTTCTCCATCGTCGTCTTCTCAGTTGTTATTCTTCATTCGCCGTTGAATACTCTTCCCCATTCGCCGTCTCAACTCTCCACTGATGTAATCGTCTTCATCTCCATTGCCGTCGTATAATGCTCTCTGTCGTCGCCATTAGCAATCGCTGACATCGTCTACGCCGCCATCGTCGTTGTCGTCGTCTCCATTGCTATCCGCGTAAACTCCATCTCTCTCTATCTCCTCTCTCTTTCTGTGTTCGATTTTCGATTTTCAATTCTCGATCCCCTTTGGTGGTTTGCAGATTGCTATGGTGTTTTGCTAGATTCATTTGGTGGTTTGCTAGATTCACCGTCGTCTAGTCTTCCCATGTTCTCAGAAAATTGGAATAGAAATAGAAATATGGGATCCTCTTCGCGATATCGATGCTGATGATTTTAGGCATCCTCTTGATCAGCAGGTACTTAATTTTACACTTGTTGATAATTGTCCAATTATTTTTAGTTTTTAGCGTTTGTTCATATTCAGAGTACTGTTTACATTTGTCTGAAATATTGATTGCTTTCGCTCTTTAGCTTTGATTATGTTTTGGTTCAGAATACTCTGATTTTGAGGGCAATTCCAGGTTTAAACGACATTGGAAAAGCTTGATTAGGTAATTAATTTTTGTTTTGCTAGATTTCTATTTCTATTCCAGTTTTCTCAATTGTGAATTTTTAGGCAATTTTTAGACGGTGTTACATTCAACATAAACTGAAAACAATGGGGGTCATTTGTCAAATTCCAAAAATTGATTTAAAATTTTTTTAGACTATGTTACATTCAATACACATGTGTTTCAATATCCCTTGATAAGTTGCAGTGGGTTTCAAATCTTGCATTTTCAACAAGACTAGACAATGTTGTTACATTCAACACTGTTTCTCAATTGTGAATTTTTGGGCAATTTTTAGACGGTGTTACATTCAACATAAACTGAAAACAATGGGGGTCATTTGTCAAATTCCAAAAATTGATTTTTAAATTTTTTTAGACTATGTCACATTCAAAACAATGGGGTAATTAATTTTTGTTTTGCTAAATTTCTATTTATATTCCAATTTTCTGAGAACATGGGAAGACTAGACGACAGTGAATCTAGCAAACCACCAAATGAATTTAGCAAAACACCATAGCAATCTGCAAACCACCAAAGGGGATCGAGAATTGAAAATCGACAAGTACAATAACCTTTTAATAGAGATATTTTTATTGATCCCCCTTGGTGGGAGAATTAACACACTAATTCCAACTGATATCTTCCCTTGGTCATGATATCAGTTGGAATTAGTTTGTTAAAATAATAGAGATATAAAAAGATTATAGACAGTGTTATATTCAAATTGTTACAATTGGTATATTCTTTCGAAACAAATTGGTTCAATCAGATTATATTCAAAACAAGACTAGAAAGTGTTATATTCAAATTGTTACAATTAATACACACTCTGAAAACAATGGGGTTCAATTTTTGCATTTTCAACAAGACTAGACAATGTTACATTCAACACTGTTTCTCAATTGTGAATTTTTGGACAATTTTTAGACGGTGTTACATTCAACATAAACTGAAAACAATGGGGGTCATTTGTCAAATTCCAAAAATTGATTTTTAAATTTTTTTAGACTATGTCACATTCAAAACAATGGGGTAATTAATTTTTGTTTTGCTAAATTTCTATTTATATTCCAATTTTCTGAGAACATGGGAAGACTAGACGACGGTGAATCTAGCAAACCACCAAATGAATTTAGCAAAACACCATAGCAATCTGCAAACCACCAAAGGGGATCGAGAATTGAAAATCGACAAGTACAATAACCTTTTAATAGAGATATTTTTATTGATCCCCCTTGGTGGGAGAATTAACACACTAATTCCAACTGATATCTTCCCTTGGTCATGATATCAGTTGGAATTAGTTTGTTAAAATAATAGAGATATAAAAAGATTATAGACAGTGTTATATTCAAATTGTTACAATTGGTATATTCTTTCGAAACAAATTGGTTCAATCAGATTATATTCAAAACAAGACTAGAAAGTGTTATATTCAAATTGTTACAATTAATACACACTCTGAAAACAATGGGGTTCAATTTTTGCATTTTCAACAAGACTAGACAATGTTACATTCAACACTGTTTCTCAATTTTGAATTTTTGGGCAATTTTTAGACGGTGTTACATTTAACATAAACTGAAAACAATGGGAGTCATTTGTTGAATTCCAAAAATTATTTTTTAAATTTTTTTAGACTATGTTACATTCAACACACATGTGTTTCAATATCCCTGACAAGATATCTGCTATGTTTTGAATTGATGAGAAGTTATCTATGATGTGATTAGTCTGACAGTGTTACATTCAACACAGACTGAAAAAACATGGGGGCCATTTTTGTCGAAGGATCTAAAAACTGATTGTTAGAATATTTAGACAATGTTACATTCAACACACATGTGTTTTGGTATCCTGACAAGTTTTAGACAGTGTTATATTCAACACAAACTGAAAACAATGGGGGGTCATTTAGTTGAATTCTAAAAATTGATTTTTAAAATTTTTCAGACAATGTTACATTTGACACATTCAAATTGTTACAACTAATACAAATTAGAAAATGTTACATTCAACACGATTAGACAGTGTTACATTCAAGACGCATTTTGAATTTTGATTTTTAGAATATTAGACAGTGTTACATTCAACACAGACTGAAAACAATGGGGGTCATTTTGTTGAATTCTAAAAATTGATTTTTTAAAGATTTTTAGACAATGTTATATTCGATACGAATGTGTTTCAGTATTCCTGGCAAGTTATATGTCATGGTTAGGATTGACGAGAAGTTATCTATGATGTTTTAGTCAGACAATGTTATATTTTTGGACATGAATGTTTTGATATTATTCCGAAACAAATTGGTTCAATCAGATTACGTTCAAAATAAGATTAAACAGTGTTATATTCAAATTGTTACAATTAATACACACCCTAAAAACAAATGGGTTTCAATTGTTGAATTCTAAAAATTGATACTTGAGAATATTAGATAATGTTACATTAAAATACGATTAGACAGTGTTATATTCAACACACATTCTGAATTTTGATTTTTTGACAATATTAGACAGTGTTACATTCAACACAAACTGAAAACAATGGGGGTCAATTTGTTGAAGGATCAGTTTGCTGAAGGGTCTAAAAACTGATTTTTAGAATATTTAGATAATATTAAATTCAACATGCATGTGTTTCGGTATCCTGACAAGTTAGACAGTGTTACATTCAACACTGATTTTATCAAATTTTTGGAAAAGATTTTTACCAAATTTTGAGCATGATATGTTTGATTAGAAGCTTCTTTGACGAATGTGTAAAAAAAAAAAAAAAAAAAAAAAAATTGAAACTAAATAAAATATCGGGGTAAAAACGTAATAAACACTTTTTAAGTTGGAAACCCTAGATGAAAAACCGTTTAACACTGTCGTGTTTTCGTGGCGGCGGCCGCATATCTTTGTCAACAACGATGACAATTTCGAACGGCGACGTCGTTTTCGAAGGCGAAGACGACCGGCGACGGCGAACAAGGACCAGCGACGGCAACATGACTGCGACAGTTGATTTCGAACGGTGAATGCGACGACGAAGACGATTGGCAACGACGAAGGCAAAGACGACAGAGAAGACGAACAGTGAAAGGGAACGGCGATAGAGACGGTGAAGACGAACAGAGACGGCGACAATGACATCGACGGCGACGGCGAATTCGAACAGAAGCAACGGCGGCGAAACAGCGGCGACGGCGGCGAAACAGTGATGGCGGAGGTGTTGAAAATAGCTATAAAAATTAGGGATAAAATTGAATGGGGGGTATTTTGGTCAGGAAATGGGCGAAAGGAGTGCTTGGTGCAATAAAAAATACTTAGGTTTGATCAGTCAATGAAATTGCAAAAAGGGACCCCCCGCCAGTGTAGCAAACACAATTCGAAAAAACATGACGATTTTTTTGTAGGAATTGAAAACCAAAAGGACTAAAGTGATACTCACCTTAAACGTATTGGGCAAAAACTGTAGTTTTCCCTTTTCTTTTCTCTCCCTAAGCCTTTGGATAAGATTCAATGACATTGCTGCGTGTGAAAGGATCATTCCAAGTTGAGTACTTTAGGCCCCGTTTGGTTAGTGTTCCCAACCAAACCCAACCCAAAAATTCAAGGATTGATTGTTGGGAACGCGTTTGGCAACGCACAAAACCCAACCCAACCCAACCCAAAAAATAGGAATTGATTCTCAAAATCCTAAAGAAACTAGAAACAAAAAAAAATTGTTTCTTTTTGTGCCCAAAAAATTCAACCCAAAATTCTCAACTTTCGACTTCATCTGCCGGCCGACCACCACCACCCGCCGCCGCCTGCCGCCGCAGGTCACCGTCCGGCGACCATCGCCGGCCGCCTCCGCCGCTGTCCGGCGACCGTCCGGCGACCAACTGCTGTCTCCGACGACCTTCGCTGCCGGCGGTTACCTCCGGCGACCATCGCCGGCCGGCGATCGTCCGCCGTCTCCGGCCACCTCCGGCGACCTTCCACTCCGCCGCCGCCGGCGGCCGTCCGGCCACCTTGCCACCGCCGCCGCCGTCTAGCCGCCACCAAACAAAAAAAAATAAAAATTAGTTTTAGGATAAAATCGTTACCAAACACATTCTGTTCTCAGCACAAAACAAAAATTGTCGTTACCAAACGTAATTCTATTCCCAAAATTCTCAACCCAACCCATTCCAGTTGGGTTCAAAAAAGTGGTAACACTAACCAAACGCCACCTTAGTTTGCTATATTAGGCAATGTTTGGTATATCTCTAATTCCTCATAAATCAAATCCATTGGCCAAGTTGACTTGGATGTGATAATTTTTCAACTAGAATACTTTTATTTTTTTGAAGAATTATTAGTTTGTCTTTTTTAAATAAGTCATTTATCATTTTTATCTCTCTATTTTTTTAGTCTTATGAATAAGTTTTTAGTTTTGCTAGTTTAATTTTTTGAATAATTTAACTAATTGCTAATATCAACTACGATTGAAAAATAAATTAAAAAGATAAGAAAAAATTGAAAAATTAGATAGATAACTATATATGTAATAATAAGAAGCCTTTTATTTTTGGGCAATTAAGGTAGTGTTTGGTAACCATTTCTGTTCCCATCCTAGCAGTGAGATGGTAATGGAATATGATGGGATGAAAATTTTGATTTTTCTTGGGAGTAGAATCGCGTTTGGTAACAATAATTCTTTTTTTTTTTTTTTTTAACAGAATCACGTTTGGTAACGATTTTATCATAAAATCAATTTATTTTTTTTGAGATTTTTTTTTTGTTTTGGTCGGATGGCGGCGGCCGGACAGTGACCAGCGGGTGGGTGACGGTAGCCGGACGGTCAGCGACGGCGGCGGTGGACGGTGGCAGACAGTGGGCGGCGACGGGGGACGGCGGTCGGCCGACGGATGAACAGTGATAGTGGTTTTGGGAATGGGATGGGAATAATGAGAAATAATTTTTTTTTTTTTTTTCTCATTTCTTAAGGAAAAAAGTGGGCACAATTGTCAAATGGGAATGGAATGGGAACAGGAATAAAAATTACCAAACGCTATTCTCAAACAAAAATCCCAAAAATCTGGAAATGGGATGAAAATTTATGGGATAGAAACGGTTACCAAACGGAGCCTAAACTTTTGATTCCTGAAGTTTTATGGAGATGTCACTCTAGTAACTAGGTTTGATTCGAAATACTAACATCCCTGTTTTAGGATGAGATTTTCTTCTTTAGTTTATGCTATAAGATAATTGAAATGTTAATAAAGTTTGTCTCAAGACACCATGCTAACCTTTAAATCTCTATCTATCATAATACTTATCTCATTTTTATGTTTATCCTTCCCCATATACCATAATTTATATCCTGTACTCTCAAATTCTCTAGATTTCTGTCCAACCTACTTATTTTTTTGCAAGCATAGAATATTAATCCTCATTCTACTCATCACACCTACCAATTCTAGTCTTACCCATCAGTGTTTCTATATTCCAAGTTGCTAAACTAAGCCTATTCTCTATTAGAGTATTCCATGTATACAAAAGAATGTTTTCTTTTGTATATTTGGAATTATGTCATTACCTAATTTAATTTAATATTTATATTATTTTCATATTTAATATTATGTTTCCTTTTATAATTCATCTCTCCACTTGTATAAATAGTGGAGATTGTTATCAATAAAAATATACAAGTCATTTATCTTATTCTATATATGGTATCAGAGCATTCGATCCAAAAACCCTAGCCGCCTATAGAGAGATAAAGTTTACAGCCGCCGTTGGCCTTCATGGCCTCTGGCTACGAACTCCAACGGCGGCTGCCATGAAACAAGTTCTCCTACACAATTTTCAATTTTTTTTTTATTCTTTTTTTTCTCAATGCCATCTGTCTACCATAAACATTCTTCTTCTGTGCTACAGCAACCGCAGCTTCTCTCCCCCCTTCTTTGCTACAACAATTGTTCCTCCCTTCTTGGAGCAGAGAAAAAAAAATTGTTCTTCTCTTTCAAGCTTCTTCTCCCCTCTCTCCATCTTCCTCACGTTCCTCACAGTAGCAGCAAAAAAAAAGATCCCCCAGAAGCTTTTTCTACAATTTTTTTTTTCGTTCTACTATTTGCTCATTTAAATCTTCTTCCTCCAAATACTATAACTCTCTCCTTGTTCTTGTTCTTCCAATTTCTTTTTTCTTCTGTTGATTTTAGTCTCTTTGGGTTATGATTCCCTCCCTACATATATAACACCAACAACCCATCTCATCATTCTGTTGAAATCCTTATTTTATAGCCAAAAAAAATAAAAAAAAATAGCCTCTCAATACTTCTTTTCCCCATATCCCTTTCTCATCTCTTTGCTTAACCCTAGCCCTAGCCGCATCCATGGCAACTCATCTCTCTCTCTCTCTTCCCCATTACAAACGCACCTGTGTGCCTCCCAAAAAAAAAATCTCCAACCTCAAGAACCGTTACTACCACCGGAGTCCAATAATCCACCGCCACACCTCCTCCTCCGACAGGCCTTCACCAATTTCCAAACTCACTGCTCTAATTTCCTTAATCACACTCAATCACCACAGCCAGCGGACAAGAACCCACCGCCACATCTCCCTCCCGCCGCCTGATTTCATCTTCATCCCCAAAGCCCATTGTTGGCTTCTCTTTCTTACTCTCAATACTCTCACATCCCTTCGTCATCTACTCATCCGCTCACCAACTACGTCTTCTCCATAGGCAAACGCCACTCTTATCAAACACCACCAACCGCGACTCCCCTAAGACTCATCTCTTTCTCTCTCCCATCGTCTGCAATTTTCTTTTAGAAAAAGCCCCCTCCCTTCTCTTTATCCTGTAATTGTAGAAACTGCCCCACTAGTTTCCAAAATACATCTTTTTGCCCAAGTTTCTTTATTTAAAAAAAAAAAAAAAAAAAGAGCTCCCCTCCCTCCCTTGATCTCCTAATTAGCCCCGTTACGAAATTAGTGCAGAAAAGCTCAGGCTCCACTTTCCTAACTCAAGAGTCCCGTAGAGATTCAATCTCTCTCTCTCTTTCTTTCTTTCACGCATGCACACAAGATATATCTATCAGTATTTCTCAAATCTCTGGACTATTTGTGTTCACTGTATTTGTGATCCATCTAAACCCCGTCAACTACAGTGCACCTCCGACACACAAGATGCAGCAGTTGAGGGTCTTTGCAGGTCAGGGGTTCGTGCTTACGACAAAACATTTGTTTGGAGAGACAACGCTTGTTACGTGCTACGGTGTAACACCGTTCGCTACAGGGAGCCCCCAGATATTTCAAAAAAATGCTCCAACGAGCCTCCCAACAACCAGACGCTGACAACACCAAGCCACTAGCAGGGGCTCATCTTCTTCTACTCAAGATCCAAGATTGGATTCTCCTCACAGAGCTCCATCTTGCGGGGGCATATTAGAGTATTTCAGATATTGAAAAGGAATGTTTCCTTTCGTATATTTCAAATTATATCGTTACCTAATTTAATTTAGTATTTATGTTGTTTCCATATTTAATATTATATTTCCTTTTGTAATTCCTCTCTCCACTTGTATAAGTAGTGAAGATTGTTATCAATAAAAATACACAAGGCATTTCTTTAATTTTGTATATTCTCATGGACTAACTTCTTTATCTGCACCCGTCCACCATAATGCGGCAAACTTTACTTATTTGACACCATATCTGGGCGAAAACACGGTGAGTCGCTTTCAGGCAACACCCTAGCTCACCCCTACTCATTTCTCAATACATTCGGTCGGTGGTAATGTACAATGTCGCTAGTTGGGGACGTTCCAACGTTTAATGTTTTCGGATTCATGTCATAAAAGTTCTGATAAAGTTTTACGCTATTTGTCAGCTACCTAATGCAAACCTACTCCTTTACCAGGTCTTCGGACTGGTTGTGTAAAGAATAAAGTATAGAACACTCACAAGCAAAGTTACTCTAATAAACACAATCCGAAACTAAAATAAGCATGTTTGTAAGTGACACAGTTAGCAAATAATGAACGTAATACTTCATGTCATTTTTGGGTTTAACAGGTCAACACAAAACATGATTTGTTTAACAATTATGTCAGGCACGATTTTGGTAGAAGATGTATTTAACCTGGAGACGAACACGAAAAAAATCATTCGCTTTCATGTATCTTGTTGAATCGCACATTACTTGTGTTATCTGATGTTGAACTATATATAAGTCTGAGAATAATACTCCTCTTTCAAGACGTCTTTTGAGATAAGTTAGATTCATTGAATTTCTGCATATCTCATTGTCAATTTTTTAAAAACTCATGTTATTTCATCTTTCAACAGATAAAGTCAAACTCTCATAACAACTTGCTTTGCAAGAAGATGACAACAAAAACTATGCAAGTACTCTGATTGTAAGTCTGTCTTCTTTCTCTTTTTATTACATAAGTCTTATTTTTTCAATTATTTTTATAGAACTAGCACACGTCTATAGTTCTTGATTGTATTTGCGTTTGTAGTCCCTCCAGAGCTAATCCACAGGCTTTCCCAATAGCTCTCTAAAGTAATCGTTATTGTAGTCGTTTCTCATTTTCCTGTTAAGATTTGCTACGAAATTTCCGTTTAAGCTGTTGCAGTATTCTAGGAATCGGGCTGTTGTGTCATATCCGTCGTACCAGTTCTTGCCCTCCCCGGGCTTCTTCCAATGGCTAAGCGCATAACCCTTGGTCAACCTCACATAATTTGCAATTCTGCAATCCCTTCTATCAGTCCTCCTGGTGCTTTTCCATTCCCGTTCCACTGCCACACGTGTGCCATCTCGTGGTAAATTACCTGTAGTAGTAGAAAGGGAAAATTTTAGATAAGGATATAAATTTCTCGAGAAAGAATAGTGCGTGATGACAAAAAAAAAATTGGTATGTATTGTCACGACCCGTCCCGAACACCCGTCATCCCAGGACCGGCGTGACGACAACATGACATCACCTATTACATTTAAATCTTCTTATACATTACAAAATTTCATAAATTACTATACAATTCATTATACAACATATACATAATCTTTCTCTTTCATATTGTTCCCCCCTGACAGCTTAACTCAAATTTTTCCCTGATGACTCCACCTAATGCCAGTAGGGACCGTCTCCTAAAAGATTCACCTGTGAGTGTACTGTCTTCTTAGTAAAACCATTTTTAACGTAATAATAATACATTCTAAATAATACAACATTTAAATAGATCAAGAGTAAATATATATATATATATATATATATCCACCACACAGTTGGTAAAATCTCCAGTATCAAATAAGCAGTGAAAGTAAAACAGTATAAATAAGTTTCCAAACACCATAATGAATCACCTAATATATATATAAACCATCCCAACTCATTCACACATCTCAATCCCATATCCACCAGCTAAGCCATAGTGATCATTTTTAACCTCACGATCGGAAGTTGCAACGGTACCGTAACCATCCGTAGGATATGCCTTCCTAGTGGACTTAACTGCGCAGATCACTGCCTACCGGACGTCTCCGGAGGCCAATAATATAATCACCACATAATAAATATCCATCTGCCAGACCACCCTCCGAACAGGACATCATAAATTATGGCATAGTCAATTCAATAATATTATCACCAAAACACAAATAATTATCCATCTGCCAGACCACCCTCCGGACAAATCATAATATAAATCACCACTTCATCAATATCGTCAAAATCACCAACGTCCACCTCTTTTTAACAAAAACCAACTTTTACATCTGAAAATCATATTTTTAACTTTTGATTAAAAACCGTCTAATTTTAACACAACCATTTTCCCCCTCTCTATTTTTATGAAAACCAAATATTTTCTGTTTTCTTTTAAAACCACCAAATTCAACAAAACTCATTTTTCAACTTTCTTTTAAAACCACTATGTTTTAACGAAAGTCCATTTCCACCAACTCACCCAAAAATCTACGATAATTATTTTAAATCCTTCTTTTTAGAAACCAACATAATTTCCCAAAAAGATCTTTTTACCAACTCACTTCAAAAAAACCTGCTTGATCCATATTATTTTGAAATCATCTAAATTAAACACAATCATTTTCCATCATATATATATATAGAATAATTTGGCAAGAAGACAGTACACTCACCTGATATCCGCTTTATAAACTTTAACCGACTATCCCCTATCCGAACTCCTGTACCTACGAATCTAACGGTGACATGGCCTAAATTAATATTTTTGTATAAAACAAACTAATCACGCCATGAAATCCTAATTTTCTTAATTTCCTATTTCCCATATTTTATTGCGAAATATAACTATTCAACTAGTATCGTTTCGTTACGGTTTACTATATATAACTTTGTTCTTACAAACAATCTCATTATTTGTTTTCCATTATTTCGACAACTTCGACGCTAGTAATTAAATTAACAAATCACGAAATTTTAATGAGAAACGTTACCCGCTCCGAATTGGTTGTTGACCTCAACACGAATTCCTTGATTTTTGCTCACTGCTGCCTACCGCCTAAGCGGACGATCCACCTCCTAGGCAAACGAGCTCCTTTACAGTTTGAGTTACACACTGACGACCCACCGCCTAGGCAAGAAACTTCCACCTAGGCGAACTTTCTCTCATTCTGCACACTGGTCTATCACCGCCTAGGCGAACTTTCCATCGCCTAAGTAGGCGCTCCTCCTCTCTTCTGCTTTGTTTTGTCAATTTTCCAGCCGACCACTCTTTCTATCCTTACTAACTCTGGCAGTCACTACCACCAATTGCTCGCACACAACCAACACCCACCAACCAAACAACCAGCCAACAACCGACCACCACCCACATCTGGAACAAAAAATAAAATGGAAACAGACATGGAACGAGAGCAAAAATAGAACGAAAACAGTAACAAGGAACACACGCACACCCACCCACTTACTGGCGACGAGGCATACACACCGCAAGCCCACACACGCCGATGGAACATGCAAACCCATCGCCGGTGACCTTTCTCTCTCTCCTTTCTCTTCCTTTCTCTCCCTTCCTTCTCTTCCTTTCTCTCTGTTCGGTTCCGGACCCTTCTTCCTGTTTTTTCTTTGTATATATATATATATATATATATATATATATATATATATATATATATATATATATATATATATATGCGTGTGCTCATTCCGGCCGGACAAGAGCCATACCTTCCGTCATCAATTCACCCACTCCCATTCCTTCTCTCTCTATATATATTAAGATATTTTTATAATATTACACAAACCTCCTCTTATATTATGTTGTGGTAGCAATTAAACCCAAATCTATGTTTTAATGTTTATAAAAATTTCAATACAACTCCCTAAAATTTTAATTCACATAATTAATATCGTAGTCCCCCGATATTTTCAAAATATTTTTAAAACGCGACTTAAATTATTCGTATATAACAAATTGGGGTCTTACACTTATGTTGGGGGAAGGGGTTATGTTACGCCCCGTCCTGGTTTCCCAGGGACGAGACTAAAGTTTCTCCTATAGAGAAAATCTTAAGCCTAAAAGCAACTATCCGACTAGTCAACTTCTTTGACACTACAAAATTCGGTAAATTTTTTATATAAATCATAGCGATAATTCTAATGGCCGATTTTTATGACGGGAAATGCGTTTAATATAATAATCACCATTTATGTATCACCAATTAATCCAACGTTGCATTTCGAATTAATCTGCGGATTTGTTCAAAACATGGCGACCCAAATTGTTCTATAATAATTAACTTTCACTTTCGCAAAACGGCGCCAAAACTTCCAATTTAATAATTTGTTATTTAAAAACCGGATATTTAATAAATTCCAATATTTATAGATTTCGAATAACCGACACCGATTTTTATTATCTATAAAATTCAATATATTTTTGACTATGCCGATGACGGTTAATTAATAGTTCAAATTAGAAGAATATTTCTCATTTAAAATCCAGTAGGAACTAGTACTTTCTAATTCATAATTTAAACATCTAATTGCCAGTTATAATTGAAGTCCCAATTTATCAATATAAAAATCAAACCAATTATATTAACAATATATATTAATATATTCAAATTGGAAATAAACATTTTACAATCACTACAGAATTTATAATTACCGTTTCCTCTAATTATAACAATAAATATTTTATTACAAATTATTTACAATACGAAATTCAAATAGAATATTTATCTCTTCTCTCGCATTTCTCCCAGCCGATCCTGCAATCCAAACACTGTGGGATTGTGAGCCAACGCTCAGTAGAACTCCAACCCCTCTAATACGTGCATTTAATTTATATAACCCAAACCACGTAAGCATGCTCATCACATAAATTCCGCAGAGTCCCAATTTAACACAAAAACCACGTAAACATTCTCGTCACGTAAATTTCACATCGTCCCACATATTTCAGATAATTTCAACAGGTAAAATTCCACAAAATACGACAATTAAATGCATATATAGAAAGAGTCAAGAATTCTACCTTTCTCGGATTTTCCACCGATTCGCGAGATGAGTTTTAAATTTATTTGGGGTAGTTTGTGTAATTCTTCCCTTTTTTTTTTTTTTTTTTTCTTTTTTCTTTTTCTTCTTCTTTCTTCTTTCTTCTTTCTTCTTATTCTGTTCCTGCTTGCGCTGATGGCCCAGCCGACGTCTCACTCTGTCTCCTCCCAACTCCGGCGTCTCCTTTGCCACCAACTGGACGTCCAAACGCACACACCCGCAGCTACCCACACCAACGACGACGCCAAACACACCCACACACTCCCGATCACCTCCTCCACTGCCGGACCAACTTCACGCCACCACCACCGAACTGACTGAACCACCACCTTCAGTCACCGCTCCGAACACACACACACACCACACGAACCACTGACCACTGGACAACTGATCGACACACCCACACACTCAACAGACGCAAAACACACACACACCCACTACTCTCTCTCTCTAACTTACCACCGGAGCTAACCGTCCTCTCTCTAAATTTAACGACGCCACACGCCCCGTCGACGACCGCAACAATCACCGATCAACGACGCCATATGCCTCGTCGACGACCGCAACGATCACCGATCACCGACCCTCACCGGCGAACCCACCTCCGATTCTCTCTGTTCTTTTCTCTCTCTCGTCGGTTTTCTTTCCTCTTTCCCGAGGTGTATGAATATATGTATGTATACATACGTATATATGTGTATATGTGTGTGTGATCCAACGGCCGATCAAATGGCCATGCCATTCCTCCTTTCACCAACTCTCCTCTCTCTCTCTCTATATAAAATATATAATATATATATTTTTCACTTATCTCCCCTCCAATTAGGTTAGGATAGTAATTAAACCCAATTCTAATTTCAAATGTTGTGAAGATTACAACTCAACCCCTAAAATTTTAAATCACACAATTAATAGCGCAATTCATCCCGATATTTTTGAAATATTATAAAATGCGACTAAAATTATTTGTATATAAAAATCGGGGTCTTACAGGTTAAATTCTAGACCTTTCAGAAAGAAGGTAAATTAGATATCCACTAGGTTACAAACTTTGGGATACCTAATGAGAATTAAAACTAGCGACTCCCGGCATTTTTATTTATTTATTATTTTTTTCAGTTGGATTTAAGGTGGTACAATTTGAAAAAATTGTGATTGAAATTGACACACGCCTAAAACATTGAGGAACAATTATTTTTCCCCTTAGCTTATAAATATAAAATTATGGCACCAAATTAAGAAAAATTTACCATTAAATTTTTTTTAGACAGTGACTGGACAAAATATTTGGTCGAAAATGAATTTTGGCGAGCGAAAATTATATATATTTACGCGCGTACCCCTTCAATCTCTCGCTTGACATCTTGAGGTCTACAACATGCATACACATATCTGGCATTGAGTCATATCACGTTGCTTGAAGTGCTCGCAACGCCTTCATAAATCCCGATGCCCAACGTCACCCGCTGATAGTTTTTCCGATCAGTCGCCGTTCTTTGATTGAATACCCCAAATATGTGGTTTGTGGCTCGTGACATGGCCGTCCTGGCACCTGCACTGCCAATTTCGTTAATGAACCGGATTCCTCCAGGGGTGTTTTCGGCAACATTTTGGACAATATAGTCGATTCCTTGTAGGGCTGTTAGGATGAGAAAACAAAGGAGATAGAATGGTTTATTGGCCATGGTGAGAATGGTTTATTAGCCATGGTGTTGCTTTGTGTTTGTGGATATGTTGCTTTGGATATGGAAGTGGTATCATCTATTTATAGGTAGGGGTGAATTTGATTTTGATTTTGGAGCAGCAAATAGTGGACCAAGAAGATAGAAGGCCGCCCTTGGAATTGAGTTTTTGTGGCCACTTGAAGCTGTCTAGTTGATGTAGGTATGAGAAATTTTATATATATATATATATATATATATTTGGAAATTTCACTTTTTGCCCTAAAGTTTTAGGTAGTGTTGAATCACACATTACTTGTGTTACTATAAAGTCCAGGACACTCCTCCTCTTACAAGTCGTCTTTTGAGAGTAAGATTATTGATTTCTACATAGTATCGGAGTCAAGTCTTTTATTTAATGTTGGACGTGTTGAAATCCACATCAATGCATGTTGACCCCTCCGAGATCCATTCGCAGTGGTTTGTCAAAGTTCATCCCGCGCCTGAGGAGACATGTTGAATCCCACATTGATATTGGACCCCCCGATATCCGTTTGCAGTGGTTTGTCAAAGTTTACCTTGTGTGAGGGGGCATGTTGAATCTCACATCGCTTGTATTACCTGATTCTGAACAATATGTAAAGCCTAGAGCAATCTTCCTTTTAAAAGCCGTCTTTTGAGAGTGAAAGATATCACTTTAGTCCCTTAGGCCCCGTTTGGTTAGTGTTCCCAACCAAACCCAACCCAACCCAACCCAAAAATTTTGGGTTTGATTTTTGGGAACGTGTTTGGCAAACACAAAACCCAACCCAACCCAACTTAAAAAATAAGAATTGATTCTCAAAATCCTAAAGAAACTAGAAACAAAAAAAAAAGTTGTTTCTTTTTGTGCCCAAAAAATTCAACCCAAAATTCTCAACTTCCGTCTTCATCTGCCTGCCGACCACCACTATCCGCCACCGTCTAGCGACCATGGCCGGCCGCCGCCGACCGACCGCCACCTCCAGTGACCTTCCGCCATCGCCGGCCACCTCCGCCTCCCCGCCGGCCGTCCGGCCACCACCGCAGTTTGACACCACCGCCGTCGCCGGCGTCCGACTACTGTCTGACACCGCCGCCGCTGCCAAAGACAAAAAAAAATTCAAAAAAAAGAAAATTAGTTTTAAGATAAAATCATTACCAAACAATTCTGTTTTCAGCACAAAATAAAAATTGTCGTTACCAAACGCAATTTTGTTCCCAAAATTCTCAACCCAACCCAATTCAATTCAATCCAATCAATTTCAGTTGGGTTTAGAAAAGTGGGAACACTAACCAAACGCCACCTTATTGTTTTGATTCTAAATAATAAATGGTGTCTTCTTCTTTAGTTTATGGTATAAGATAGTTCAAATGTTAAGAAATTTTATAAGGACTAAAGTGACAGTCACATGAAACATTGGGTAACAATAATGTAGTTTTCTTCTTCCAGCCATCTAGCTCTGTATAAAGAAGGATCATCCCATTTTTTGGAGAAATAATTTGTAGTTATTGAGCACCAACTCATCAGCCGACATAATAGACTACAACCGTCGTAAAAATTCAATGCGCCTAATTCGCTCTCGACTCTTGAAAAAGGAAGATTGTCCTAGATTTTATATATAGTTCATGACTAACAAATCATTACGAGTAGATATCAAGGGACTTAACATCAATGTGGGATTCGACACGCACCCTCACACGTATGGTGAACTTTGACAAATCACAGCGAACGGATATCAGGGGACCTAACATCTATGTGCGATTCGACACGCCCCCTCACACGTAGGGTGTAATTTGACAAACCATTGCGAACGAATACTCAGGGGCCCTACATTAACGTGAGATTCAACAAGCACGAAGTTGACACCAGTTATGATATATTGGTTGACCGCAAAAATCTGTACAATTTTTAATATGACTTGTGAAATTATTATTTTGAGTAATACCACATTAGCCCATGGTACAAATCATTCCATTTAAGGAACTTGCGACATGTTTGGTTGGACGAAATCAGGGGCAGAATGGAATCACATTCCGCCCTCTATTCCTATTATTTTGTTTGGTTCTCCAATGAAAATCAAGGGAATGAGATTTCATTTGAAATGCGATGAAATCAAATCTAACCCAATAGAATTAAAATTAAAATTACAAAAAAAATCTTCGTTGATCCAGCCCAATCCATAAATTAGATAACAGAACCAGAAATTAGAGAACAAAAACAGAAATTAAAGAACAAAAAATTAAGAACAAAAACAGAAAAATTGAGAACAAAAACAGAAAAATTGAGAACAAAAACTAAAAATTGAGAACAAAAATAGAAAATTGAGAACAAAAAATTGATAACAAAAACAAAAAATTAGGGAACCGAAAATTGAAAATAAAAACAAAAAATTAGAGAACAAAAAATTGAGAACAGAAATAAAAATTAGAGAACGGAAGCTGAAAATTGAGAATAGAAATAGAAATTGAGAATAGAAATAGAAATTAGAGAACAAAATTGAAAATTAAATGGAATATTGAAATATAATAAAATAAGGGAATGAATGAAATAGTGAAATGTAATAAAATTTTATTATAAGGATATCATGGTAATTTTATTATATTTTACTATTTCATTCATTCCCTTATTCTATACCAACCAAATAAATGAATAGAATAGTTATTTTATTGATAATTTCATTCCATTTTTTCTCTCATTTCATTACTTATTTTATTTCATTTTATCCTCATTTCATTTCGTCTAACCAAACGAGCCTGACAATTATCACATGTCATCTTATCAAAAGGATGCCAAGTCTGCTATATAAGATAATGTTTGATATAAAAAAAAAAAAAAAAATATTGATGGTCAATGGAAGATGGTTAAATTACACTTTTAGTCCCTGAAGTTAAGATGTAGTGCACTTTATTCTATATAGTTTCTTCTTTAGTTTTTGCGATCAAATAGCCGAAATGTAAGGAATTTTTGTCCAAAATTAGGTAGTTAAAAATAGGTGTATTTCATTTCAAAATTATTTTTTTCTAGTTGTTCATTGTCGTCCCGTGTCTCTTGCCCGTTTACATTTCCTCTACCCACTCCGGGCTGTTTTTTTGGACTGATCAAACACGATTTGAAAAACATGACGATTTTTTGGTAAGAATTCAAAATCGAAAGGACTAAAGTGACACTCGCCTAAAACTTATTGGGCAAAAACTGTAGTTTTCATCTGAAAGGATCACTGCATGTGTCTGGCCAAACATGGCTGAAGCGTCTTCCCATTTAAGGCAATCAAGTTAAGTTTCGAGTTGAGTACTTTAGTTTGCTATATTAGGCAATGTTTGGTATTTCTTTAATTCCTTAATTAAGTATCAAATCAAGTGGTCAAGTTGATTTATATCCCATTGACCTTCTTTTTCATTTTGCGTTATATCATATATTTTTTTTATTATTTTGTAAATACCAAAAATCTCTCTTGGCTTTTTCTCAAACACAACTTATCTCTCTTATTAATTAAAAAATAATAATTTTTTTATTATAATACTAATTTTACACTTGACTATTTAAAATAAATTAAAATACATAAAATAACTCTTTAATTTATATATATTTATTGTTACCTCCTACCACTGCACCCACCGCCGCCACCCACCACTCGCCACCACCTCCCACCACGGCCGCCCACCACCTCCCACCACCCGCTGCCACCACCTACCACCCTCCGCCACCTCCCACCGTCGCCACCCACCACCTTCCACCGCCACTTTCCACCCCCATTTTAATTTTTTTTTTTTTTAACCATTTCATTAAAAAAAAAAAAATTTAACCCTTTCATTAATCATTTTCTCTCTCTCCGGTGGTGGTGGTGGGGGTTGATGGTGGCGGCGGTGAGTAGTGGTGGCGACGATGGGTGGCGGTGGGAATTGGGAGGTGGGTGGTGGTGGTGGGAGGTGGCGGTGGGAGTTGGGCTGTGGCGGTGACGGTGACGGTGACGGTGGGAGGTGGTGTTGGGTGGCAGCAGTGGGAGGTGGCGGAGGCGGTGGCGGTGGAAGTTGAGTGATGGTGAGAGGTGAATGTAATTATTTAAAAAGTTAAGGGTAAAAAATATAATTTTAAAAATATAGGGGTGTTAATGATTTTTTTTTTTTTTTTTTTTTTTAAAATAACCTAAGGACAATTTTATCCAAATGGATGTAAGTGGTGTTTAAGCAAAAAAAATAAGAGAAATCTCTGATATTTGAAAAATGATAGAGAAAGTATCTAGTATAATATAAAATGATAGGGGAGGTTAATGATATATACCTAATTTTTCAACTATCATATTTTTATTTTTGGAAGAATTATTAGTTTGCCTCGTTATCATTTTTATCTCGTTATTTTTTTTCGTTATTCTGAATAAGTTTTTAGTCTGCTCGTTTAATTCTACAAATAATTTAACTTATTGTTATATTTTAATAGTTAATATCAACTACGACTGAAAAATAAATTAAAAAGATAAAATTCCTATTTTAGGATGAGATTTTCTTCTTTAGTTTATGCTATAAGATAATTGAAATGTTAATGAAGTTTGTCTTAAGACACCAACTTGTTTTTTGGCGATTGAACTTGTAGAAACCCCATGGCCTAATTCGTTGTCAAAAGACGCTTTGTAAGATAAGGATTATGCTACATCTTTTTATATATAACTCAGGATAAGATAACACAAAAGATGTGGGATTCAACATGTCCTCTTACACGTAAGGTGAACTTTTTGACAAACCACTGTGAACGGATATCGGAAGAAAGGTCCAACATCGATTTGGGATTCAACATGGCCCCTCACGTACATGGTGGATTTTTTTGACAAGTCACTGCCAACGGATATCAAGAGGCCCAACATCGATGTGGGATTCAAGACACCCAACATCGAACAACAATTCTGACTTTGATGCCATATTTGTAAGATGAGGATTGCCTTGGGATTTTTTATAGATAGCTCAAGTGATGTGAGAGTCAACACGTTCCCTCACGTGCAGATTGTACTTTTTGACAAACCACTGAGAATAGATATTGGGAGAAGGGCCCCATATCGATGTGGGATTCAACAGAACTTGTACGATTTGAAAAAAATGTGATTTTCGTTGGGACTAAAGTGCTCTTCACCTAAAACATTGGGGGCCATTAGTGTAGTTTTTTCCTGTCGTCTAAATCTTGGATAAGATTTCCTCTAGTTATTCAACGGCGTCTTGATCCGGATGCATTCCATTTAAGGAACTAAATGGTGTGTCATGTTGTGCTCTTAACAAATACACGTGGCGTCTTGTCATTGGTAAAAAACGGGGCTAAAGTTTGCTTAGATTTGGTAATTAGTAATGGGTAATTATTGTGTCATTTGAAAATTGGGTTTTTGTGGCCACTTGAAGGTAGCTATGAGAAATGAGAAATTTTGAACCGGGTTTAGTCTGGTTGACAATGAAAAATATCATCTACAAAGTATTATATGAATTAAATATTGAATTTAATCCTAAAAGTAAACTTCTATAACTGATTCTTATATATTTATTCTACTCAAATCAATCTCAACAATTAATATAAATATATATATATTTTATAGATATTTCCCCATTTGTTTACGTCTTAACCAAATGAAGAAGGCTTATTATACAAATATTCCCACTCTTTTTTTATTCTTATTATTAAATATCTGTAATTATTAATTATAGGAAAATTTGGTGAAATGTCCCATTCCATAAAATCATCACTTTGCGCAGCCATGTAGCAGTGATTTTTTAACACATGACAGGATCCTTACAAAGTGATTTTTTGAGTCTTGGGACCTCTCAACAAGATTCCCTTAATTATATCTACGCTTGTAGTCCGCCCAGAGTTGATCCACCGACTTCCCCAATAGATCCACGAAATATCGTTGTGTGTACCCATTCCGCATCCTTTTGTTCAGTTCCGCCACGAAACCCCCTCTCAGACTGTTACAGTAATCCAAAAATCTAGCCGTTACGTCGTACCCTTGGTCCCACCTGTCGCCACCTCCGGGTTGGACCCAATTACTTGGAGCATAACCTGCTTTTAGCCTCACGTAATCCGCGATTCCTTCTATGAGTCCATCGGGCGCGTTCACGTCCCATTGCCACACGTGCGTCAACTCGTGATAGAGTACCTTGGAGGATAGAAAAGAGAAAAAATTTAGATCCAAAAATGAATGTCTACGTGGATCTTGAGGTTTATCAAATTACACATTTGATCCCTAAAGTCGACATTTATTTTAATTCCACAAAATTGAAAATATTGGTAATCATTTTGAAAAAAAAAATGGATTATACTCAGCACATAACCTTTTAATAAGTATATTTTCATCATTCCATTACTTCACCAAATCTAAGACGTTTTTTAGTAGTAATTAGTAGGCATCTGTTCGTGAAAGTCTTAAACAGGATAGACTTCGATTCTCTAACATTCAAAGCGTAAAATGAATCTTTTAACTTTCTTTCGTGTTTATTGATATGTGTTCATTTTGTTACTTGTATTCATTTTTTCTATGTTCGTTCTTCTCTCATAGACCATAGTTGAAATTTCCCCAAAAAAAGATCAAAGTTAGTATTCGGTGTCCCACTCTTAATTTTGTATTCTTTTGATTACGTTGCATTTTGTTCCTTTTTTTTTTTTTCTCCGAAACTATGCAACGGGGAAATTAGATGCAAAATTGAAGAGTTAAGGAGCAATATGTAAAAATAAAAAGTTCGAGCATCAAAGTGAATTTTTTCCGAACTTGAGGGGTATAAAGTGTGATTTAGCTGTAAGAAAAATACCCCCGTAAACTCCCGTCTGATATCGCCATGAAAACGACTTATGTAGTCGCTGCTGATCGTTATCTGGTTATAAACGGTGTTCGCAACGCCGCTGATGCTGTCGATGTACACCGTCACGCGCGAGTAGCTTCTCCTGTCCGATCCACTATCTTGTTCGAACAGCCGGAATATGAACTGCGACGCGATCTCCAGTCGCTGACGAGTGTAGTCGTAGCCGACTTCGTCAGCGAATCGGAGACCGCCGGGAGATCTCGGGACTCGGTTGGTGACGCCGTAGGTGACGGCGCGTGTCCCTCGTAGTTGTAGGGATGTTAGGACGAGAAGACAGAGGAGGAACAGTGGTTTATAACTAGCCATGGTTTTAAGCTTTGATTTACCATGGATATCGCGCGTGTATATATATAGGGGGGAAGGTCTGTGAAAGGTTTCCATGTTGGCCACTTGAACATGTAGATCTAAGACTTCCTCAAGCTATAATAGATATTTTTATGGGATAGTCGGCCATCAGTCTTATTATTTTTAGGGTTTAATCCACAATTAATTTTTTTTTATTATTAAGTTTAAAATTAGTCCCTTAAGTTGGTTTTCGCTTGAATTTTAGTCCCACATTGCAGGGATTGTAGGGAGAATTTGGTGAGTAAATTCAATTTTATAGTGAATATTAATTATAATTTAATAATTGTTATTGTTTTACATATATCTGTGTATTTTTTATTACATGTAGTTATGTAATATTAGTTACATGTTACAATTACATATATCTGTGTAATATTTGTGACATTTAATAAATATTGAACACAAAAATTAGTTTAATATTAGTGACATTGTACTTTTTGTTATATGTAACTAATTACATATATTTTATGTGATTTTTGTTACATGTACTTATGTAATATTAGTTACATATTACAATTACATATATCTGTGTAATATTTATGATATTTAATAAATACTACACACAAAAATTAGTTTAATATTAGTTACATATATTTGTGTACATTTAGTTATATGTAACTAATTATATATATTTCGTGTGATTTTTTATACATTTAACAAAATTTTACACATAAAATTGTTGCATGTTACAAAATATAGTAATATTTATAACATGTAATAAATTTTTATACACAAAATTGTTACATGTAACTGAGCGTGTACCAGTGTACAGGGTTTCTGCTTTTTTTAAATAGACGAGAGTAAAACATAAGTTCCTTTTGTTTCAAAGATTTCTTTAAAATTAAAGATGAAATAAGGGTCTCCCAATGAATCATCCTATTTTTATTTAAGTTAATGGATGAAATTTAAAATTTAAATTTAAATTATTTAATATTATTATAACAATTGCCATTACCATTTTGGGAACTAAAGAAGGGGCAGCCTTATCCCAATGCCCATTCCCAGGACAGCACATGGTCAACGAAGACAGGGTGGCTGCCACGTCATCTTTGATATTGAACACAACGATGTGATTGCGAACGGAATAAAATAGAACGATAATAAAATTTAAAATGATAGTTTTTATTTTTATAATTAATAATAAAAAAAAATTACATATGATATTAGAATGATATTAAATAATAAAATAATAATTTAATTAAATTTTCAAATAGTATAATAGTTAATTTAATTTATTCCAATTCAAATATTTAATTAATATTTAGTCTCGTTTTTTTGGTCAATGAATAATTAAAACCTAATTCAATGTAATTGAGATTAATTAATATTAAATTTATCTTTGTATTAGTTAATCTCATATTTTGTGGGATGAGAGAATCCTCGATAATGGGAATGGGATTTAATCCCGTGTACCAAACATAGGAATGAAATGACTATTCTCGTGGCCATTCAAATCTCATTTCGAATCCTGTGTACAAAATGCAACGATTACATTTGTGTGATTCAACTAAAAATGTAACAATTACATTTGTGTGATTCAAGCTATAATAGATATTTTTATGGGATAGTCGACGACCAGTCTTATTTTTAGGATCTAATCCACGATTAGTTTTTTTTTAGAGAAAATTAGTGAAAAGTCCTATTTTTTAAGTCTAATTGGTGAAAAGTCTTTTTGTTTTATTAGGTTTTGATTTAATCTTTTAAGTTAGATTCCATTTGTGTTTTAGTCCCGCATTGCAGGAATTGTAGGGATATTACAGGGATTGTAGGGAGTCTTTTAATGAGTACATTCGATTTTTATAGTGAATTCTGTTACATGTAACTAATGTTAGTTATAATTTCATAATTGTTACTTTTCACACATATTTGAGCATTTTTAGTTACATATGTTTATATAATATCAGTTACATGTTACAATATATATATATATATATATATATATATATAATATTTTGTGACGTTACTGAAAAAATATCAAACTTTTTAGTTACAAATCAGAGACATGTAACTAAAAAGTTATATATTATTAAAACATGTAACTGAAAAATATCAAACTTTTTAGTTACATATCAGAGACATAATTAAAAAATTACATATTATTGAAATATGTAAAAAAAAAAAAAAAAAAAAAAAAAAAAGAAATTAGTTACCTGTAACTAATATAGTGATATTACACAGAAAATAGTTACATGTAACTAACGCGTGATTATCACATGAATAAGGTTTCTGCGTTTTTAAAAGAGATTGGACTAAATCAAAAGTTTTTACCACATGTAGAACTTTTGACCAATTAGAGTTTAAATATATCACCTCCTACCCATTGCCCCTTTTTTTTTATTATTAGGTTTAAAATTAGTCTCTTAAATTGGTTTTCACTTGAATTTTAGTCCGGCATTGCAGGGATTGTAAGGAGAACTTGGTGAGTAAATTCGATTTTATAATGAATATTAATTATAATTTAATAATTATTATATTTTTACATATATCTGTGTATTTTTTGTTACATGTATTTATGTAATATTAGTTACATATTACGATTTCATATACTTGTATAATATTTGTGACATTTAACAAATATTGAAAACAAAAATTAGTTTAATATTAGTGACTTCGTACATTTAGTTATATGTAACTAATTACATGTATTTTTTGTGATTTTTATTACATGTACTTATGTAATATTAGTTACATATTACAATTACATATATATGTGTAATATTTACGATATTTAACAAATATTATACATAAAAATTAATTTAATATTAGTTACATATATTTGTGTACATTTAGTTATATGTAACTAATTACATATATTTTATGATTTTTGATACATTTAACAAAATTTTACATATAAAATTGTTGAATATTACAAAATATAGTAATATCTATAACATGTAATAAATTTTTATACACAAAATTGTTACATGTAACTGAACATGTACTGCGCGTTTACATGATCTCTATCTCTTTTAAATAGGCGAGAGTTAAAATAAGATCTTTTTGTTTTTGAGATTTTTTTAAAATTAAAGATGGAATAAGGTCTCCCACCGAATGATCTTATTTTTATTTAAGTTAATGGATGAAATTTAAAATTTAAATTTAAATTTAAATTATTTAATATTATTATAACAATTGCCATTACCATTTTGAAGGGGCAGCCTTATCCCAATGCCCATTCCCAGGACAGCACATGGTCAACGAACAACGGCGGTGAATAGGGTGGCTGCCACGTCATCTTTGATATCGAACAGAAAGATCTGATTACGTTGATTTCGATAATCGAACGGAATAGAATGGAACGATAATAAGATTTAAAATTAATATTATAATAAAATAAAATGATGATTTTTAATTTTTTAGGCAGTGTTTGCCTGTTTGGTAACCATTTCCTTCCCAAAATTTCTCATTCCATTCCCACGTTTTTGGGATTGATTTTCGGGCATAACGTTTGGTAACCATTTCCTTTTTTTTATTTCCGTTCCCAAATTAGCACAAATCAGAATCCATCCCATTTTTTTGTGAAGGATTGAGAAACAAAAAAAAATCACTCCCAACTCATCCCATCCCATTTCCAACCAAAAAAACATCTGAACAAAAAAAACAAAAAAAAAACATGATCAACCTTCTCCATCGTCGCCGTCGATCAACCCATCGTCTCTGCTCCGATTTCATCCTCCGTCGTCGCCTTCCTCCTTCTCCATCGTCGCCGTCGTTCGCTCGTCGTCGTCTGGTTCTTCGTTCGTCATTGTCCGCATCGTCCGTTGCCTTCGTGTTCGAAATCCTGTTTGAAATCGAAATCGTGTTTCGATTTCGAAATCAAAACCCTAATTGAAATAGGATTTCGAAATCGAAATAGATTTCGATTTCGTCCCTCGATTTCGATTTTAAAATCGAAATAGGGTTTCGAAATCGTTCGCTGCTCGTCATCTTCCTCCCTCGTTCGCTGCTCGTCATCTTTCTCCCTCGTTCGCTGCTCGTCGTCTTCTTCGGTTTCGATTTCAAAATCGAAAATCGAAATAGGGTTTCAAAATCGTTCGAAATCGTTTGCTGCTCATCGTCTTCCTCCCTCGTTCGCTGCTCGTCATCTTCTTCGGTTTCGATTTCAAAATCGAAACCCTAAACGGCGAACGAAATAGGATTTCTCAGATTTCTTGAACGGCGAACGGATTTCTCTCAGATTTCTTGAACGGCTGTTGAAAATGGGTAACGGCGATTAGGGTTTCGAATTTATTTTTGGATTTGTTCATCGATTTGTTCTTGAATTTATTCTTAAAATTGTTCTTGGATTTGTTCTTAAATTTGTGGTTTAGAATTTGTTCTTGATTTCTTGGATAAAACCAAACACGACTCTGTTCCCAGATCTAAAAAAAAAATTGTTGTTACCAAACGCGATTCTGCTCCCAAGAATGAAACAAAATTCTCATCCCATCCCATCCCACTGCATGGGATGGGAACAGAAATGATTACCAAACGGGTCCTTAATTGATAATAATAAAAATTACATATGATATTGAAATGACAGTAAATGATAAAATAATAATTTAATTAAATTTTTAAATGATATAATAATTAATTTAATTTATTCCAATTCAAATATTTGATTAATATTTAATCTCATTTTTTGGTCAATAAATGATTAAAATCTAATTCAATGTAATTGAGATTAATTAATACTAAATTTATCTTTGTATTGGTTAATCTCATATTTTGTGGGATTAGAAAATTCTAAATAAGAGGAATGAGATTTAATTCCATATACCAAACATAGGAATGAAATGACTATTCTTACGGTCATTCCAATCTCATCTCGAATCTTGTATACAAAATGCAACGTTATAATATTATAATATTTTATCATTACTTATTTGTGTGATTCAACTAAAAATGTAATGATTACATCTTTTAACTTTAGCTATCAAAACTCAAAAAATGAAAATTAATAAATTATTTAACATTAATTGATAGTAGTTATATCCGGTGATGAATCGAGTTGGATAATATTTGTTTGTCTTATTTTTTTCTCTTTTTTTTTTTTTATTTACTTGGGTCTAGCCTGGAAGGATATTAAGATAAATTTGTCATTTTTTCTTTTTCTTAATTCTCTCGGGTCTAGCTTGGAAAGGTATTAGGAGGAATTTGTTATTTCAAATAATTCAGTTAAATATTCAATAGTTGCACTTAAGTCTAAATTATAACGATAAGTGATGACAAAAAAAAAAAAGGTTTTTTTTTTTTTTTTTTTTTGGAGATAATCCGAAATTAAGATGGGCCCTAGCCCATAATTTTTTTTATTTTTTGATAAAACACGGTTTATAAAAACAATTATAATAAAACTCATAATTTTATTTTAAATTACTAAACTGACCTTTAGAAAAGATCATTTACATTAATTATCTTATTCATCAGTATTCATTGCTCTTGCCTCTCTCTCTCTCTCTCTCTCTCTCTCTCTCTCTCTCTCTCTCTCTCTCTCTCTCTCTCTCTCTCTCTCTCTCTCTCTCTCTCTCTCTCTCTCTCTCCGAGTAGCAACACCATGTCGGTGGTTGTAGTGGCCGGTGGCCTGACCAAACCCGACGACAACAATAAGCATCACCGTATCATGCACCGTCGCGCCACCGCCCCGGCATGCGTTAAACTCACCTCGTCGAAACGACCACCTTCTCCATCTCTCTCTCTCTCTCTCACACACACACCAACACACAGCCATCACCACCAGATTCGAGGGTGGTTGTGCATGATCTGGCCATCTACCACCAACATTCTGCCGCGGTCGCGCCACCAGGACCGCGTGGTGGCAATGTACAGAATAGTGGCTCCGGCGATGATTGTTAACCAAACCAGAGACTCGGGAAATAGTCGGTCCACCACCACACTCTACATTATATCCAAGCGTTGGAAGTGTACTTTCGCTCTTATGGCATCTATATACACATTTACTCCCCTTTTTCTCCTCTAGAAATATTTGTTGTCACACTGGCGGTCATAGCGGTGACAGCGGTGACAGTAAACATTGTTGTTGTGGTGATGATGAAAATTTGTTGGGGTGGCGGCAGCGGTGGTAGTAAATTGGTTTTTGTGGTGGTGACAATAATAATGACAAATATTTGTTGCGGCGGTAGCGCTGATCATATCTAAATTTTATTACGGTGGTAATAATAAATATTAATTTTTGGTGGTAGTGTTGATAGCGAATTTTTACTTTAATGGTGGTAGCGACAATGATAGTAATATTTATTGTTATTATAATGGGATGATTATTATTGTTTGTTGTGGTTAATATTTATTAGAAAAGAATAATTGAAGGATATATTTGTCATAAAAAAATAGTACATTTTTTGAATTGGGGTTTTGATAAAATAGAAAAGTAAAGTGGGGATAACCTAGAAAAATGTGTGTGTGTTGGGGGTTTAAAATTTATCTTTATCAAAATATTGCTTTTATATTATTTTAACATGTGTATATATATATACACATAATTTTTTCCGGTGATTAAAATTCACAACCGGAAGCTTGAGATTCGAGGGCTATTGGCAGCAGGCAACGACAAATATGGCATTAGTGGCCAACAACAATTCAAATCTTAATTGAAACTATTTAATCAGAATGTAAAGAAACATTGATCATAAAATTAAAACGCAAGGTAAAAGGATAATAAAACGATTTATGCTTAGCTTAAAAATTAAAATAGAAAATAAATTATAAATTACATTCTTTAATTATAACTTAAAAACATTAACTAAACACTTCATTAAATAATCACTGCTGAGCAATACACATGATGGAGCTAGGGATGGACAACGGGCAGATTGGGGCTGGTTAGGTCAAAATCGCGAGCCAAACTAATATTAGACGGGTTGGGTTAGTTTGAACCATGGACCGCCCAATGATATACGGGTTAATTAATTTAAACTGTGGACTACCAAATAGTGTACGAATTGAGCCTATTTTCGGGTTGGACTAATTAGAACCGTGGATTGCTGCAATATATATAATAAATGTTGTTAAAAAAAAAAAAAAAAACCATTATATTACAAAACATTTGTAGAAAAATTGCGACAAAATTATAGTAACACAAAAATAAGAAAAAAACTATAATGTAATTTGTAAATCATCACAAAAATAGAAAAAAAATTACAAACGTATCTAATAAAGTTTAAAACGATGTCGTTTTGTGTCTACTTGGGCGGGCGGGTTAAGCCCATAAGAACATAGGTCAAACCGTAACCTGACCTTATATGTGCGGATTTCAAGATTTAATATCCATGCAATGCGCAAATTAATATTTTAATTTGGGCAATTTTTTTACGGTGCGAGTTTGATAGGTCGACCTGATCCGTTGCACAGCCCTGCACGGAGCTAAGATGAAAAAATGGCCAGGTTCATTGTATTCCTCAGCGTTACTGCTCCCTTTTTGGAATAATTTTCAACGAATCTGATTCGTGTTTCTCCTCGCCATCACTGTCGCTGTCAACACTCCGACGTTTATCGTGCCTTTTTTGATCCACCGAAACCTCGAACTCGCCATTTTTCTGCATCTTAAAAACCCATAAAACTTTGTCGCTTGACCAACTATCGTCGCTGCTTCGCCACCGCTGATAATGGCAGATGGATTCCGCCAGCTTGACGAAAAGTCCTTAATCGAGTACATAAAAGCTACTCCCGCTCTCTCTTCGAAGCTCGGCGACCAACTGGACAACTTGAAAATCAAAGAAGTCGGCGACGGCAACCTCAACTTCGTTTACATTGTCCTTTCCAGCTCCGGCTCCGTCGTCATCAAACAGGTAAGCTTTCCAACTTCCAATCATCGTCGATTTTGCCCTAATCGTGTTTTCGATTAGCGATTATTCAATTGACATTCAATATAAGTTCAATTAACTACGAATTAGTTGTTACTTCCTGAAGTTCGACAAATTTTCTGGTTGTTGAATGGGTGTATGGGTATGAGCAGGCTCTTCCTTATGTACGCTGTATCGGGGAATCATGGCCGATGGCGAAGGAGAGGGCTTACTTTGAAGCAATAACGCTCAAAGAGCATGGTCGTTTATGCCCTGATAATGTTCCGGAGGTTTATCATTTCGATCGCGCCATGTGTTTGATTGGCATGCGTTACATTGAGCCGCCTCACCTAATACTGAGGAAGGGATTGATTGCTGGAATTGAGTACCCATTGCTTGCTCAACACATGTCGGACTATATGGCCAGGACTCTGTTCTTTACATCCCTTCTTTATCGTACCACTACCGAGCACAAACAAGCAGGTTTAGATTTTAATTGCTTTTCTGAGTATGTCATTTAATCTATATACATCTATGTATACGTAATGTCTATGCAATTTTGTAATTCTTTCGTTCTTTCTCTCTTTTGTACTTGGTAGAATCGAAAAAATTGAATCTATGCGGCTTCCCAAAGTAGTTTATATATGAAAGGAGTTACTCAATGATTTCATATGATTTTCAGTTGGAAACTCCTAACAAAGTATCAAAGTTCGATTTGAGAAGGCTTGTTTGTTTGTCTTTGATTATTTGAATGGTTGTCTCTGATGGGATGTGGAAGAGGTTGGTGGTTAGGTTATAAGTGTGAAGGAAAATCTCACTTCATCAAGTAGATTTTGGGGTTGAGAGAGGTCCAAGACCACCTTTCAGTGGTATGAGAGCTCAGATTACAACAACTATAGCCCAATAGCTACAAAGGGAGAGACTGGTCGATAGTTAGCCGATCAAAGGTCTTATTTATGAGGGGAGATTGTTGGGTTTATCCCATGTCGGATGTGGAAGGGGTTGGTGATTAGGTTATAAGTGTGAGGGAAAACGTCACTTCATGAGCTAGCTTTTAGGGGTGAGAGAGACCCAACGCATCAATGACATAACATGTAAGGCGGGATTGCATGTAAGGATGGGTGTTAGAATTCCACATCGAATTTGTAAGGTTGCACAAAGTAGTCTATATGTGAAATGAATTACTACACTTGATACTATATGGTATTAGGTTGGAAACTCCTAATAGTACTTACTATCTTCCCACATGAACAAATATTTGCCCTTGAATTTTTTTATTTTTTGTGGGAAACTCAATTTGGTTAATATGAGCTTATTTCTTGCTCATTTTAGAAGGGTTTTATTGAATTCGTTTGTTCATAAGGTAGCTTATTGTAAAACTTCAGCTAGTTAATTTGTAACCACTCAATTGAACTATTTGATTAACACAAGGAATTCTTCACAACTTTAAAGATATGGTACTTTACCTGATATGGTGTTACATAGGCTACATGTATAACTTGTAAACAAAGTTTTGTAGTTAGGTTGAAGTTTTGCTAGCCATGTTAAAAGGATTTTGGAGAGGAAGATAATATTTGTTATTATGTAATATAATTCTATACAATAAGACTTTACACTCCCCATTATATAACCACATCGGTGAGCTAAGTTAGGACAAATATCGCCCTATTAAATGGCTCAATAAAAGGAAAACGGAAGCTATCAAATTGGTCAACATTACCTGATATTAAATATGACCTAAATACTAAATAATACATTAATGTAAATATTAAATATTCCAACAAAGTTGCATAAGTTGTGAGTAATTTAAAAGGCCGTTCGTTCATGTAACATAGAATAATAATCATGTAGTATCATAATATGTGATCTGCTTGGCTCCTTGTTTTTGTTTGGAAGTCTATACTGACTCGTATTATTTTACCTGAATGCTTGTTGCAGTGTCTGAATATTGTGGAAATGTGGAGTTATGCAGGCTTACCGAGCAGGTTGTTTTTTCTGATCCTTACCATGAATCCAAATACAATCGTTGTACTTCTCCTTATCTCGATAGCGACGCAAAGGCTGTCCAGGAGGATAATGCACTGAAGGCTGAAGTTGCTGAATTAAAATCCATGTAACGTAGTCATTCTTGATGCTATCATTTTTGTAGACATTTGTTTTCAATTTCCTACTGGTTTACCCTATTCATTTAGCTACTATGACATATATTAGGTATAAGTCTTCATTATATCAGCTGGTCTTTTGTCTTCAGGTTCTGTGAGAGAGCCCAAGCTCTTATACACGGTGACCTCCATACTGGTTCTGTCATGGTTACTCGTGAATCAACTCAAATTATAGACCCCGAGTTTGGTTTCTATGGACCTATGGGATTTGATATTGGAGCATATCTGGGAAACTTGTTTTTGGCTTACTTTGCACAAGATGGTCATGCGGATCAGGGGAATGATCGGAAAGTATGGCCTACTCTATTTCTCTGTCTTCATTATTTAATTTCTTTGCCCATTCATGCACATTTGGTTCTGTCAAAAAAATAAAAAATAAAAATTTGCACCTGTCTGATATACATAAAACATATAGACGTTAATGCGTTCTTCATATTTTTACTCCTATTCACAGTTTGCTCTTGCCCGACTTTATTTCAAAATTATTTTCCATTTTTTATTCTTATCATATTTAATAAAATTCCAGACATACAAAGAGTGGATTTTGAGTACACTGGTGGAGACTTGGAATCTCTTTCACGAAAAATTTACTGCTCTGTGGGATGAACACAAGGATGGCCCTGGGGAGGCATATCTTCTGTCAATTTATAACAATCCTGAAGTCCAGCTGCTTGTCAAACAGAAATACATGACACAATTGCTCCATGACTCTCTTGGATTTGGTGCAGCAAAAATGATAAGGTAAATGGTTATTCCTGCTTTGTTGACTGTAGTATTTGTCTCCTTGTTTGATCTTCTTGTTTCCTTTCTTGTAAATAGATGTTGATTGTCCTTCTTTGTACTAATGTACTCAAGCTACTTTATAATTGTTGAATCCCACATCGATGTTGGACCCCCCGATATTCGTATTGGTTTGTCAAAAGTCCACGCTATGCGTGAGGGAGCGTGTTGAATCCCACATCACTTGTGTTACCCGAACTTGAGCTATATATAAGTCTAGAGGCAATTCTCCTCTTATAAGGTGTCTTTTGAGAATGAGTTGGGGCCATTCTACAAAAATCTATTCTTACAATTTTTGCAACTTTTCTGGTCTTGAAAATTTAATAGGAGTATGCCTTCCTTATGTTTCTTTTGATATCTATCTATGTGCCTACAATTTTATCCGCCAACTCCCCCACCCCCCCCCCCCTCCCCCAAAAAAAAAAAAAAAAAAAAACTCCCCTCTTCTCTTTTCTAGGATGGTGCTACTGAGCATACAATCCAAGCTTGTTAGTACCGCACTCAACCTGTCAAATCTTACTTTATGTACTTTTAGAGTTGAGACATATTCACGCTCCTGAATTGAATGCGGTGTGAATAGTAGTTCTGCAACAATAAACCACTAAACATATGAATGCAGTTGCATCTTTGAGCTTTCTAGTTTGTTATAGTTTGATAATTCTGCTGGTTTTATAATTACATCACTGGTTTGGACTCTAATGTACTGATCATTGTATCTATAACGGCGCTGCTTTTATCTTTGAATTAACAGGAGAATTGTTGGGGTTGCTCATGTCGAGGATTTTGAATCAATAAAGGATGCTGGAAGACGAGCTGAGTGTGAGCGGCGGGCTCTTAACTTTGCCAAGATGCTCATGAAGGAACGACGGAAATTCCAGGCAATTACTGAAGTTGTGTCTGCTATTCACTAACGCCTTCCATTAGGAAGTCTTGGTAAACCCATTTTATAAATTGTGTTGTACTGGTTTGAGTGCGGTTAAGTTCTACTTGAACAATTGTACCGGTTTGAGTGCGGTTAAGTTCTACTTGAACAATTGTAGCTTAAAGAGTATGAGTGTTATAATAAAATGTGCTTGCTTTCTGTATATTCTTTTCTTATTGTCTAGTTCGATTTTCTTAGGTTTTAATTTTGGTTCCATTTGTAACAACCTCTTTGTAAACAGAGGTAAGGCTGTGTACATTTGACCCTCCCTAGACCCCGCAATGACTGGAGGCACTAGGTTGCCCTTGTTATTAATAGCTGTGCAATGGGTAGTTTTAAAACCAGCCTTAGAATGTTAGGTATGCTACAAATGGGAAGATGATTGGCTTGTTTTCTTGTCTATGGCTTAGGTTAGTTGAGGGACAGATATAATGGATCTAAATGGCTCTGGGTGACTTTGTTGACTTCACCTAATCCTATCCTCTAATGGTTGTTGTCACATAGTGGAGGAACCCAATGGACCTAACTCAGTCTCGAAACACGGCTCGTAAGAGGAAGATTGCCCTAGACTTTATATAATACTCAGGATTAGATAACAGAAGCTATGTGGGATTCAACACGCTCCCTCACGGGTAGGGTGGACTTTGTCAATCTACTGCGAACTGATATCGGGAGGCCCAACATCAATGCGGGACTCAACCTGCCCTAGACCTTATATATAGCTCAGGATCAGGTAACACAAGCGATGCGGGATTCAACACACCACCTCACGCGTAGGGTGGACTTTAACAGACCACTGCGAATGAATATTGGGAAGCTCAACATCAATGTGGGACTCAACCTGCCCTAGACTTTATATATAGCTCAAGATCAGGTAATACAAGCGATGTGGGACTCAACCTGCCCTAGACTTTATGTTTATGCTTATTTGAGGATAGTATGGACTGAGCATTGACCATTTGCCAATGGATGGATAGTTTTCCATTAGGCTTATGTTCATTATCTTGGTAGTGGGTTTTATGTTTGAACCACTACCTTATTGTGGTATGCAAGTTGGTTGGTGCAGGAATTGAAAAATTGGTGTTTGGGGCTGCTATTCAGAGTGGATGTGGTGCAGCAGCAGGTAATTTCCAAGTCATAATTAACCTCTCAGTGCAACACTAGTTTTACCTCCAGCCAGTCATATGAGTTCCTTTTATGTTTAATTTATTCTCCTAGCTTGATTAACCCTTCTTTACATTGATCCCTTTCTACATGTGAAAAACACCAATAAAAATGAACCTATACATGTAATATATATATATATGAACCCAATGACCCTAACTTGCTCTCAAAAGATGCCTTGAAAGAGGATGATTACCCCTAGACTTATGTATAGCTCAAGATCAGGTAACACAAGTAATGTGGGATTCAACATGCCCCCTCACGCGCAGGGTGGACTTTGACAAATCATTGCGAACTAATATCAGAGGACCCAACATCAATGTGGGATTCAACATGCCCTCTCTCGCGCAGTATGGACTTTGACAAACCACGGTAAATGGATATTGGGAGGCCCAACATTGATGTGGGAGTCAATACGCCCAACATTAAACAAAAAGTTTGGTTTTGATACAATGTAGGAACCAAATGGGCTTAACTCACTCTCAAGAGACACTTCGAAAGATGAGGATTACCCCTAGACTTATATATAACTCAGGATGAGGTAGCACAAGTAATGTGGGATTCAACAATATATATACGCAGTTACACACACACACAAATATATTAATATATAAAATTTAAAATGTACAATAATACTTAATTTGCAAAATTTTCACCAATAATAGTGAACTTATCTATCTACATATTATATATATTAAAACAGAACAATAATAAAATTTTCAAAAATGAGTTATGCTCAATTTGATTAGTTATATAATAATTAAATTCTACTTCTTACAGGAAGAACCTACTGTATGACCAATCAATTTACTAATACATCAATTTGTGCATTACTTTATTTGTAGTTCTAACATTATATATATATATATATTCTTTTTCGTCATTTCGATTCATGAATACAATATAGGATTGATTTTTCCTTTTTTCAGATTTGAGTTACCGAATGTGATTGCTGATGGTGGAGGAAATATTGCAACCTAATTGTGATACAGAATTGCTTTGGCTCTGGAACAGGAGAAGTGCGTTAGCATTTTCAGGAAATGGCAATGGATAGAAATGGAGGAACAACAAAGATGGTAAGATTTGAACACCTTTGCAGGAAATGAAAATTTATCCAGTTCATAGTTAATAGTGAAATCAAGAAAGCAATGCCTCCATTTTGATTTATATATGTGTGTGTATATACAAACACACACATATTTTACAATTAGATATAGCGTCTAATCCCTTAATTCATCTTGTATTTTGCCTTGTAGTCACTCCAGAGCTGATCGACTGTCTTCCCCAGTAGGTCAACAAAGTAGGTGGCGCTGTATCCGTCTCTCATCTTCTTGTTGAGCTCTGCTACGAACCCATTCCTCAAATTGTTGCAGTAATCTAGAAAATAGGCTGTCACATCATATCCCTGATCCCACCTGTCGCCTTGCCCAGGCTTCACCCAATGGCTAGGCCCAAGGTTTGCCTTCAACCTCACAAAATCTGCAATCCCTTCTATCAGTCCGCCAGGTGTGTTCCCTTTCCCGTTCCACTGCCATATGTGTGCCATCTCGTGATAAAGTACCTGCGTTAAAAATAGAAAATTTTAGAGAGAGGAAGTGGCTTGGGAGAGAATTTATTGTGACAAATCTGTAGAGAATGAATTCTTGGGTGGTAAATTGTTTGAAGAGATTTTTTAGAGCATGGATAGAGAGAAATATTGATGAAAAATTGTATAAAGAGAATTATAGAAAATTCTATGAAAGAATAGTCTTTTGGACAGAAAAATTGTAGAGAGAGAAATCACCTAAACAAAAAATATTCTTTCGAAATGAATTCTGGGTTGAGAAACCTACCCCGGTGATCTCTTGTTTGACGTTGCCTTGGTAACCCTGTATGTAGTTTGCGCTGACGTGTATCTCATTGTTGATGGTGTAGGCAGCATATTTGTCCATGGTTTCAACGAACATGTTCACAGATTGAACAGTCTTCCGGTCAGACATAGTGTTCTGCTTGAAGATCTGCAATATGAAGTTGGTGGTGGACACAAGCGTCCGCTTGCTGTAGTCGAGCCCGATTTCATTAGTGAAACGAGTGCCGCCGGGGGTAGTTGGGACACTGTTGGTTACACTGTATTTCACGGCATGGATCTCTTGTAGTGATGCTGCTGCTAGAATAGGAAAATAACAGAGGAAGAGTGTTTTAGAGGCCATAAGGATTTTTGCTGCTTTTCAAATGAAGCATATTATCGTGTCATCTATATATAGAGTGGGTGGAAGAATTTAATAAGTACAGCAGTAGTGGACCAATTTTAAAAGACCCAACTCGAAACAGTCAAAAGAGTATATATGTGTGAAAATTTCTCAATCGAGAGAGTTTATTTTTCTACAAATTTGAGATAACGATTGGCTGGTGGGGTGTTTCCTTAGGTTGCCGTTGGAAGCACGATATTGGAGCTTTGGAATTGGAATTAGGAACTGTTGAATCCTGCATCAATTCCAACGAGCCTTTCAAACTACTAGTTGGGAGGTAACTTCAAGCGTAGAAGCTCTAGCAGTATCAAGTTTTGGCTATGGTTTAGGCTCTCCAACTCATGGCTTTAGCCCCACTTATCTTTCAAGGGTAAATTTATGCACTTGCTCGTAATCATGTTTTAGATAGATCCACATCCATTTTGTTAGAAATAAAGGTTCATGTTGAGCCCCCTAATGTCTATTCAAAGTGGTTTGTCGAAGTTCACCCTGCGTGTGAGGCTACGTGTTGAATCCCACATCGCTTGTGTTACTTGAACTTGAGCTTTATATAAGTCTAGGGGTAATCCTCCTATTTCAAGTTGTCTTTTGAGAGTGAGTTAGGCCTACTGGATTTCTATAGAAACGAACACAGGGCCAAAAACAAAAAAAATAACTTACATTCGTTTTTGAAATTCCAATTCCGAGGTCTCATTTTTGTGCAACCAAACCCTACCTTAGTGAAATTTCAAGCCTGATCGTCAGTGATCTGATTTGTTAAATTAGGGTTCTTTTACACTTTTTACCCCTGAAATTTGACCCCTAATTTATCCTCTTATGCTTGTTGTCACACAGGGAGAATTACTTATTGAATTACTAATTATTAATTCTTAAATGGAATTTCACTTGCTAGTAAGTGGTAGAGCAGAAAAGGTCAACATTTGCTGCTTTGTTGAGAATATGCATCTCTTAGAATTTGCAAATGGAGGGATGGTTTTCCTTTAGTTTTATGTTCAATATCTTGGTAGTGGGTTTTATGTTTGAACCACTACCTTATTGTGGTATGCAAGTTGGTTGGTGCAGGAATTTAAAAAATTGTGTTTGGGGCTTCTATTCAGAGTGGATGTGGTGCAGCAGGTAATTTCCAACTCATAATTTTCTTAGTGCAACACTAGTTTTACCTCAAGCCAGTCATATGAGTTCCTTTTATGTTTCATTTCTTCTCCTAGCTTGATTAACCCTTCTTTACATTGACCCCTTTCTACATGTGAAAAACACCAATAAAGTGAACCTATACATATAATATATATACATGTACACATACACACATATGAACCCAATCGGTCTAACTCACTCTCAAAAGACGTTTGTAAGAGAAGGTTTACCCTAAACTTTATATATAGCCCAGAATCAAGTGACACAAGCGATGTGCGATTCTATCACACACCTTCACGTGCAATCCTGCCTTACACGTAATGCAATCAAACAAATAGAAGAGAGAAGACAAACATTTAAATAATCAGGGACAAACAAACAAGACTTTCCAAACCTAGTTCTAATATCTTGTTAGTAGATTCCAACTCAAAACCACATGATATCAAGTGGAATGACGTCTTTCATATATAGACTAATTTAGGATGTCTTACAGATTCGATTTGAGATTCTATCAAATACGATATAGGATTTTATTTTATTTTTAAAGGTTTGAGTTATTTAATGTGATTGATAATGGTGGAGGAACTATTGGCAATCTAATTGTGATAAAGAATTGCTTTGGCTCAGGAACTGGAGAAGTGCTTTAGCATTTTCAGGAAATGGCAACGGAAAGAAATGAATGAACAACAAAGACGTTAAGATTTTGAACTCCTTTTTCGCAGGAAATGAAAATTTATCCACTTACACTTAATAGTGAAATTAAGAAAGCAATGCCTCCATTTTGATTCATATTATTTGTTTTTACAATTAGATAACACTTCTAATGCCTTAATTCCTATTGTATTTTGCCTTGTAGTCACTCCAGAGCTGATCAACCGTCTTCCCCAGTAGGACAACAAAATAGTTGGCACTGTATCCGCCTCTCATCTTCTTGTTGAGCTCTACTACAAAGCCATTCCTCAAATTGTTGCAATAATCTAGAAAATAGGCCGTCACGTCATATCCCTGGTCCCACCTGTCGCCTTGCCCGGGCTTCCCCCAATGGCTAGGCCTAAGGTTTGCCTTCAACCTCACAAAATCTGCAATCCCTTCTATCAGTCCGCCAGGTGCGTTCCCGTGCCCGTTCCATTGCCATATGTGTGTCATCTCGTGATAAAGTACCTATGGTAGAAAGAGAAAATTTTAGAGAAAGAAAGTGGTCTACGATAGAGAATTTATTGCGAAAAATCTTTATAGCGCAAATTCTAGGTTGAGAAACTTACCCCGGTGATCTCTTGTTTAACGTTGCCCGAGTAGAACTGTATGTAGTTGGCGCTGACGTGTATCTCGTTGTTGATGGTGTAAGCAATAGCGTCCATGGTTTCAATGAACAAGTTCACGGATTGAACGGTCTTCCGGTCATACTTAGTGTTTTGCTTGAAGATCCGCCATATGAAGTTGGTCGCAGACACAAGCGTCTGCTTGGTGTAGTCGAGCCCGATTTCATTCGCGAAACGGATTCCTCCGGGGGTAGTTGGGACAGTGTTGTTTACACTGTATACCACTGCATGGATCCCTTGTAGTGATGCTACTGCTAGGAGGAGAAAACAAGAGAGGAAGAGTGTTTTAGAGGCCATTATGATTTTTTCTGCTTTTCAAATGAAGTTTGTTATCATGTCTTCTATATATAGAGGGTGTGGGGTGTGGTGGGCTCGGTGGGTGGGGGTGTTGGGGTGGGGTGGGGTGGGGTGGGGGAGGGGAGAGAATTTAAATGGTGCAGCAGTAGTGGACCAATTAAAAAAGACCCACTTGAAACAGTAAGAGTATGTAGATGTGAAAAATTCTCAATTGAGAGTTTATTTTTCTACAAATTTTAGATACTTCGCGATGGATGAATCTCGAGCATCTTTACATCCAGGAAGCTAAAACACTTTCTTGGACTGAGTCTCTTTGTTCTACACTATCAGAGCTACCTAATATTAGAATATTTCGAGAGCGGGATGGTTCCATGCTTCCATTGCAGGGAATTCATGTAAAATCGAGCCAAAAAAAAAGACTGTAGCATAACGCAATTGGCTTTCTATAGGTTGGTGGGGGTGTTTTCTTATTTTACTGTTGGAAGCACGGAATTGGATCTTTGGAATTGGAAATAGGAACTGTTGAATCCTACATTGATGTTGCCTCCTCCCCGATATCTGTTTGCAGTGGTTTGTCAAAGTCCACCTTGTGTGTGAGGGAACGTGTTAAATCCCACCTCGCTTGTGTTAATCCTCCTCTTTCAAGGCGTCTTTTGAGAGTGAGTGAAGCCCATTGGATTTCTATAGAAATGATAACTTGCATTCATTTTTGTAGTAATTCCTATTCCAAAGTCTCAATTCTGTGCAACCAAACACTACCTTAGTGAAATTTCAAACCTGATTGTCGATGATCCGATTTGTTAAATTAGGGTTCGTTTACACTTTTTACGCCTAAAGTTTGACTAAAATCTTACTTTGATGCTCATAGTTTCCATTTGCACATATAACACCTTAAAGTTTCTTAATCATCCCACTAGAGTCCAAGTTAGTATCTCCATTACAATTTTGAACATAAAATAGTCACATGCCATATAATTAACTATTTTTAAGAGGCTTTTATAGGCAATCCCAGCGTCTTCCTTTCCTCTGATTCTCTTTCCCGCTCAAATACTGATGAATATACATATATCATATTATCATGATATATATAGAGAGATTTTTTTAGGTAAAATTATAAGGGGGAAGGAAGAGGTTGAAAGTTCCCTTAAAAATAGTTAGATGCACGTCAATTGACTGTCTTGTCGTCTGAAAGTTTAATAGAGTTGATTTGGTTTGATTTGGGAGGATTATAGAACTTAAACATGTTATATGTTCAAACCCGGTAAGCAAATAAAGGAGGTCGATAACGGTTTAGGGTTTTCTAGGAGTTTTAGTCATGTTCTTGGTTGGTAGAGGGTTCTTTTATTTTCTATGATATTTTTCAAATTTATTTCTGATTTCTTCTTTGTTATGTTGTTTTGCTTCATAGAACTATGTTTGTGTATGTATAGATATGGATATATAAGATAGGATAAATGGTAGTGTGAACACCACCTCCTCTCTTTTGCCCTCCTCGCGGCAGCGGCTACCGGCCTAGCCTGAGCTCTTGTTTGTTTAGCGTTTCTGTTTTTCTGTGTTTTTTGTTAAAATAAATAAATTGGGAACATAAACGAAAATGTAAGGTAAAAAATGTTCTTGTTCTGTACCTAGATAGTTGGAATAGATATTTTTGGAATTGGACAAACCTATTTTTTTATATATATACTAACGTATAACTAGAGGCCTTCAGGCACGGGTGTAAAACAAAAGGATAAAAAAAATAGATTTTTTAAAATTATCTTTTTTGTTTATACAACATTTATATATATTTTATCATAATATTAATAATAACAATAAAATAATAATAATAAATAAATTGCATTGAAAATCATCAGAAAATAATAATCATTTCATTCATACTACATAGAGTCCGGTAAATTCTCTTTTTTGCCTCTTCTCATCATAAAAAATGCTTAAAATACCAAAAAAAGAGTTATATATATATAAAAAAAATAGACATGAATCATAGTTGTAGAAATTATTGACCATAAATTAGAACAATCAAAATACATAAGAGTTATCAATTAACTTGCAGTGAATGACAAATTTACTAATTATAAAATAAATGAACCATCAAATTGTTAAGTTTTTTATTATCAAATAATTCAAATGAACAAAAATTAAGCATAGATTAATAAGACATTTACAAATTTAAAAAAAAAAATTACCCTTATTTATATAACATTTTCAAGGTTCGAATCTTGCTTTCAAATTAATAGAATAATAACCAATAACAATCAATAAAACTTGACCAACAATTCAAAAAAATAATGAAACACTATTCATTTCTCAAGTTCTCAACTCCCAATTTTTCAAGTGAACACAATAATAACCAACAATTGAAGAAAAGAAACATTACTCGGTTTATACAACATTCACAAATCTTGTTTATACGACATTCCCTTTCAATTACAACAATTGAACACTTCTTGCAAATAATAATCCACCGCAGATAGAATTACACCAATTGAACCCAACTGTAAGCAAAAAAAAGACAAATATAATGTAAATAACAATCAATCAAACATAATTTGAAACTCTGTGTGAGATAAAATACCAGAATACCCTTCTCATATCCATCTCTTTGTGTGTGTGAATTCAAGGAAACTCTTAAGGAAGAAATATATTGTATTCCAAAACAAAGTTATCACAATCCAAGAGAAAGATGGTGATTGATTGGATAATATATCAACTCAAGACAACATTAAAAATATATATATATAAAAAAAAAAAAAAAAAAAGTTGCAAAATATATAATGAGACGTAGACATCCTAAACAAAACAGAGATTGACACTACATGTTCTGAAAATAAAAATTAATTGAAGATTATGAACCGAAAAACAAATACAACAACAACAAAATAAAATAAAATAAAATATATATATATATATATATATATATATATATATATAAACTACATTTATCTCGGGTAGACATCATTTGCTTATTCTCTTACAGTTAGAGCTAGTTGTGGCTGAAATTGGATACATTTTCAAAAGAAAATTATGATAAAACAAAAGTCGGTCATTCACTTCATGCGGCAGAAACAAAAGACAAATGTTGGTCACTCATTTCATGAGGCAGTAATTTACTTTAGACAATACGTCAACGCACTAAATAAAATCTAATAAACAAAAATGAAAGAACTCAACAACAATTGATTCTCACGATGTCTTAAATTAGAAACCTGCAAATATTAAATATATACTTAATGTATGCAACATATGTAAAATTACAAATCGAAAGCCTAAATTTCTTAATTATTATTGAAAATGCAACTTCAAACTTTAGGTGATGGTGTTATTCATGGCCGATGCATACAAAATTAGAGAAAAATAGCAAAAATGTTACCTAAAAGAATTTTATATCGTGAAGTAAACCATGAAGAAGAGCATGCACTCCAAATTCTCAATTGTCTCCTCCACTTCTCAATGCACATACGAACAAATAACTATCCATTTCTATCATCGAAATCTCTATTGTTAGCACTTCAAGAAATTTCGATCATCAGTTTTAATAGATCTGTTGAATTGGAAAAAAAAAATATACGCTTCTTCAAAAAAATTAACCCTAAATTCTCACATTCACGTGAACTATTTTCAATTTATTTTTTACCAAACAGGGCCTCATTTCAACAAAAAATTGAAAACAATTAAGAAATATTTGTTCTCCAAACATGGCAGCAGAATAGAAACAAAATTTAATTCTGGGACATGACATATCACAAAAACATACGGATTTTGGCAACATATTTTAGGGCATCAATTGAGACACTAATTCAGGAAATCAGTTTAATTTAGGCATTTACCCAATTTAATATCATAAACTCTCAAACTTTGCACAAACTAATCAAAATCTCAAGCTATCTTACATTTGGGTTTCCACAAAACATATTGCAACCCATCTAGTATATGTGTATATATATATAGATGTCTTCTTGTTCCACAAAAGAAGAACTGAAAGACGTCGGTGATTAAATTTGATCAAATTCATTAACTATTAAGCAAAATGCCACTCGAAAAGAGTCCAATTGAAGAAAACTCTAAAAACAGATCCCATGTATCTTTGAAAAAGCTTAAAAAAAAAAAAAAAGAAGATAAATATGATAAATATGAAATCAAGGAGATTTAAGAGATCAAACTATAATTAGATCTGGATTTTGGGACTCAACGTGCCCTTCAAATGTCCATTACCGTTTACCGTTAAGTTTAAAGATTACCGTTTGCAATGAAAAATAACAGTGGCGGCGTTATGCGTGCCGGTAGGGTGGTTGAATGGCAACAATGAAGATAGATAGGAGAGAGATGATAACTTACATGAGAGCTGCAATGTTGAGGGTTGCTGTGAGAAGTGAGGAAATATGTTGCAGTTATAAGGGGCGGATGTTAAATGAAAATCAAAATAATTAAACATTCTAAACACTACCCAACAGATAATTTAGGAACATAATAGAAATAGTATGTTGGGAACAACAACACGGGAACAGAATAATAATGTAAAAAACATTAAAAGTCACTAATTGAACCCTTATTTCAAACAGAGGAAAACATGGACATGATCTACAAATCGGTGATGTTGTTGACAAATAGAAATAGAAACAGAGAATAGAAAAATTAAACGATGACTCACCTTTTTTCGACGGCGGAAGTGATTTGCTTCATGGCGAAGAGTGACGATTAGTAGCGGTGGAGCCACCATGACGGCAATGAACACAAAAGCAGTGATGGTGATGCTCTGTGATGGGTTTTTGAAGCGAGGGTTTGAAGTGAATTTAAGACGCAGATAGGGAGGGCTAGGTTATAGAGTGAGTGATTGAATTTTGGGTGAAAATGAGAAAATGGTTATTGCAAATACTTCTTTCACTCGAGGTACCGAATATTGCAAATACTTCTTTCACTCATTGATTTTTCAACCAATTACCTGCATAATTCACATAATATATTGTCAATTGAGCATATAGACTTTGTCAATTCACTAAATCCTATTTGGAAACACAAAATTTTGCCCAAAAGTAAATACTTGAAACAGGTGTAGTGCAAAGTCTGAAGAAATTAGATATGCGTATATATTTGTATGTATGTATAATTAGGGGTTTCGAAATTGAAAGGAGCGTTTGTAGAGAATAAACCTTGGGCGTTGGAATTGGACTTGAAGCTGAAGATCATGAAGATGTTGGAGATAGTAATGCTTCATACCTTCGCCACGCTACGTTGTTGCTGCTGTTGGTGCTTCATTGTCCTTCAGATCTACACAAATTCAAGTCAAATATACACAAATCATTATTCAATCTAAACAAATCGAGTTCATATCTAAAGAAATTGAAATCAAATTTTACAAAACCGACCTTCGATTTGGGTTTTAAGGGAGACGACCAATCAGATCTACACAAATTCAGGCCAAATATACACAAATCATTATTAAATCGAAACAAACCGAGTTCATATCTAAAGAAATTGAAATTAAATTTTACAAAATTGACCTTCGATTTGGGTTTTAAGGAAGACGACCGGAGGTGGTGATGGCGGTGGTTTGCAACGATCGGCGAGATAGACGGTAAAGCATAGAAAGAGATTCGAGAACGTACGGAAGGAACAAAGAGAGATGAAGATATACCATGAGACAGAGAGCGTATCTGAGCGTGGCGGTAGCAGCACTGAGAGGGAGATCTCGCAGATCTTCGAAGATGAGGATGAGGACAGAGGTGGGATGTGAAGGAGGGAGTATGCTTCGAATCATAGATGGTGATGGAAAGGCGGTGTGGCTTGCATGGCGGTGGTGGAGGAAGCGAGGAAGAGTGAGAATGAGAGAAAGTCGTCTGAGAGTTAGAGAGAGAGCATAAACCCTAATTTTTTTTTATTTTCGTTTTATATGTTGGTCAAAGTGATCCGACGGCCTTAAAAGGTCTAGAGTTTTATCCCTCATCCGAAGGCCGTGTATATAATAGTCTTGATTTATTAAATAGATTAGGGCATAACCCGTGCCTGAAGGCACGGGCGAAAAAAAAGAAGAAAAACCCCCCTATAAAAACTGATATAACTTCCCCTGTTTATACAACATTTTACAATTGTTTTATTAAAAATCAATAATAATTGACATTTAAATATCAATATCTAATAACACAGATATTCGGCTATTAAAATAATACAACTACCAATCCAAATCTCATTAGTATTTATTTGTCGAGAATGTTTTTTTTTTTTTGGTACATAAGTAACAATTGAACATTAATAATCAATTATACAACAATAATAGTGAACAATCGGGGTCCCACAATCAGATAAAAATTAAACAACAATGAAAAACTAAAATCGATCATAAATAAGCAATACTCCATCGCAACACCCAGTGCTACTGAAACTTACCAATATTGCTCCGCGATTAAGTGATTGATTGTATAGCATGAAGCCATCATGGAGACGTAATAATAAAATAACAATAACTGACTAATTCGGCCCACTCCCCTTTATGCTAAATTGTGATTGCTGAGAATATGAAATGAAAATTTGAAATATATAAAATTAATTCAAATGAAATTTTAAACCAAAAAAATTGATGATGATTGAACTACACCACCAATTTTTTAAAATCCTTTAAGCTGAATAAGGATAACCACACCAACAATTACCAAGAGTTACTTCCACCAAGATTATATTTTAAGCTTGGCATTGGTGGTTAGTCTTATTAGACTAATAACCATATCCAATTACTTTTCAAAGACCAAGTATTTTTACTTTTTAGTGTGAAAAATAACTTAAATTTTCAAAGTATGTAAAATTTTCAACTTTTTTTTCCAAATAAGCACAAAAAAAAACACACAACCAATAACTTGTATATAAAAATTTTGACATAACCCCTTTTATTTATGCAACATTTTCAAATTCTGAACTCCTGTTTTCAAATTAACACAACCAATAACTTCCAAACACGATATTAACCAATACAACTATAACAAACAAAATAAACACCACCAAAGTTTCAAATGAACAGTAACACAAAAAAAATTACGAATGAACAATAATACATACTTTGTGATATGAATTTGACAAACACAACTAATAACAAAACAACCAATAACAAATAAATATAAACTTAATAAAACAACACCACCACCCAAGACACTTAAGCCCACCATCCAAGACTCCTAGAACTTACCTTAAACATATATTGTCAAACCATAGATTAGCTTCATTAGATTTTGAAATGTTTGGGATGTCACATGTATGTATATTGGCCAATGAGAGACAAACACAATACACGTCAATTTTACAAATAAATAAGTTATTATAAAATTGTGGACAACTTGAATTAAATTAAAATGAAGCAATTACCTCATGATTGTACCTCCATCAATTTATCGTCATCTTATTTTGTCGACCTACCTAAATCCATAATAAAAATAAGATAAATCGATAATATATATGCATCTATCTATTTAAATGTTGAAGTATTTTTAAATCATAATTAGTCCAAGCGCATAACATTTAAAAAAAAATTGCAATAAATGATTGACAAAAAGAATTCAGTAAAACTTTTTAATTCTCCAATTTTATATAACAAAAAAATAATAGACAAATGATTAGCAAGTACTTAATCACAAATCCAAACAAAAAATATTCATGTCTCATATCAAATAACTTAAATTAAACAAAATCTAGATAAATTATAAATCCATAATCCTTGAAAATTGATACATCATTATAAATGAAAATAAAAACGCCAACAATATCTTAGTTTTACCTCAGATTGAATGGTAGTTGTGTTTTTTATCCATGGCAATCAAATACATATCGTAAATTGCATAATAATTGATAAACAAATAACTATTTAGGAATTAATATTGTGAATTTCATTCGTTTAATCGAAAAAAATTATCAGAACAGCGGGGCATAAGTGAGGACGTTGATAGTGTGGTAAGACATACCTAGTTTAGAGTCCCCAATGCTCAAGAAAATATGCCCAAACCATAAAAGTAATTGCTCATACAAACAAAATTCAACCATCATTGACAAAACAAAGTACGGAATCAATTGAAAACAATTGAAAGGGGAAGATCAATATAGAAAATTTAAATCAATAATAAAATTAAATAACCATCACCGATTTGCCTAAAAATTTTTGAACTAATCATCAAATTCATCAAAGATTATGGGTAATTAATGCGGTAATGATGAATTGAGCTAAGGAGAGTGTTTTTATTCTCAAATTTAAGTTTCTGGAACAAAAAATAAAATTAGAATAGAAAAACAAATCTAGGAACAATCATGTTTTGTTCCTAGAATTTAAAAGTATCAGGGAAAATAACAGAAACACATTTTCCCCATATTTTTGTTTCCATTCCTAGATTTCTATTTGTGTTTCTAGATAATTAAGAACAAAATCATGGAAAAGGGGAAAAAAATCTCCCTACGTTACCAGAATTTAGAACAACATTTCATGTTCCACCTGAATGGGCAACGTATCTAAAGAACTACTAATTGAAGAAAAAAATATACAAATCCCTAAGTCAAAACTACTACTATAATCGGCTTAACCAATACAAATATACCTGGATGATTTAACAGGAGATGCAGACGGAGACCTTGATGGCGATCGAGAAATATATCGTGACTTGCTGGAAATAGAAGTGATAAATATATCAGACACTGGGAAAGATGTTTTTAGAGGGGAAAATGAACCCCAAAAGATATCTGCTCTTACCTCCTATTCTTTTTTGGACTCCTGCTTCTGCTCCTGCTCTTACTCCTACTACTGAGGCTGTGGCTACGGCTGCGGCTCCTTGAAGGACTATCTTCATATCTCCTTACCTAACCCATATATAAATGCAGACATCCATTAGCAAAATCTCATTAAAATGGAAACTCAATAGTCATTCAGCATTATATATAAGTAGACCTAAACAAAACAGAATGAATTAGGGAATGTTTGTGCATAGTTGGCACAATTATTTTCTGGTGTGAGATAATACAAACGGTATGTTACATAAAAGCATTTATGGATTTTCTTTTCATATCCTTGGGTTGTAGGTAGGATTGAAAATGGCATGGATCTTTTTGGTTAACCATCAACTTCTTAATCAATCATATTACTTTTTTAATTTTTATTAATTTAAAGAAATTTATAACTATTTTCAATCAATCACATATCAATGCACTCTTTCTTCACTTTTCAAAATTTTCAACTACTCACACCAAATAACTTCAACTTTTAATTTTTAAATATTATTAATAAAGATCTTCTTTCAAGAAAAAATCCTAATCATACCAAATAAGTTTTTACAATTTTAAAAATCTATATTAGAAAATACTTGAAAATTGATCTATGAGTTCTAAACCAAACGATCCCTAAAGATCTCGGGATGAAATAGGGTTGGTGGAAGTACCCGAATGTAAGATCTAGTCCAAGGATTCCGGAATTCACTGTCATCCAATTTCCGAATCTGAGCAGCAAAAACAATGTCAGCTTTCAAAATTGAACTGAAAAGAAAGGGAGGAACTGAAACAATAAGCAAAAGCATTCATATCATACAGTAGGTTCCTGAATATCAACATCATACAGAATTATAGAATACGGAAAGATCAAGCAAAAACATTCATATAGAACAGTATAGAGAGAGAGAAGGTGATGATCAGCAACCAATTACATGACATACCCTCTCTGTCACGGAAAACCTCAAAATACAACAAATTAATGTCTACACCTAGGTGCAAAGTATGCGGAAATTAGATATGCATATATAGATATATGCATAATCATGGGTTTTGAAATTGAAAAAAGGAACTTTTGTAGAGAATAAACCTCAGGAATTGAGATTGTTGCGCTGGGCCTTAAGGCGTTGGAGATTGTGCATCTTCTGGTGGATTGAAGTTGACATAAAAGAAGAAATCCAATGTCAGCTTGTGGTCACGGCTGCTTGATAGCCATGACTCAAGCATAAGCCCCTGTTTGGATCCAAATAGAAATAGATTTAGCCAAATCAAGCTCAGTTTCGAAGCTATTATTTCCTAAATCAGAAACAAAAATCAATTTCAAGGAGAATAGTGTTAGGGTTTCAAGGGAGACGGCGGAGGAGAGTTAAAAAGAGAGAGAGAGATAATCATACCAAAGCGCGAGCATGTTTCACATTGAGCCTCTGGGGGAAAAAAAAAACAATTTAGGTAAAACAGAAAAACAATAATTAGTACACACAGATAGAAAATTATAGTTAGAAATTCATATTATTTTAGGTGTTTTGGTGAAGTATTTTGGGAGAAGATTTGATTCTGTTATGGGATCTCTGAAATTCATAAATTAAAATTTCTTGGATTTTTTAAATTGGATTTTGGGAGGCGGGGGTGCTATAAAATGACATTAAATCAATAAAAATTGAATTTCGAAATATTTACTCAAACAACGGATTTGCAAATGAAACAATGTAATTCCATATCCAAACACACTTCAAGAGAATGGTTCAATACCTTCATCTGTAACAACATTTTCCCGACCTCCAAGTCCAACAGCAAATTACTTGAGAACAACCTATTGTGACATTGAGAAAAGAAGGGGGATGAGGGATAATCAGCGACAAACAACGCAGAAGAAGGTTACAGATGGAATGATTAAATAGATTTATCAATAGCCTAATTAGCATTCACAAAGATACAATTTATCATCTCAAAACTTGGATCAAACTATAACATGAACAGATCAAACACTTTTCTACATAATTGATTACAGTAATAGCTGTAATCAATCCACGCACACAAAAATTGAAGATGAAAAGATGCAATCAGAGTCAACGATGGATAGAACTAACTGAATACCGAACAGATGCATTCTAAAGGTGAAGAAACAACAACTATTTTTGATCTACAACTCGGTGAATCGAATCAGGGCTTGTCCGCCTCTATGTGTGTGTGAGAGAGAGAGAGGAATTCATACCTGTTGTTGCCTAGTGACCTGCTCTCTGAGCTTTGTTGCTTGCTTTCTGTTTGGGCTTCAATGACAACGGTGAAGGAGTCCGGTGGCAGTGGTGGTGGCGGCGGCGGCCTTTGAAGAGGAGGAATACAGGTGAGAGAGTGAGCATGATGGTGGTCGTCAAGGCGTAATTGATCGGCGGGGATTGGTGGTCGTCGAGAGAGCGATGGTGAGAGAGGGAATGAGAGAGCCAAAAATGAGAGAGTAAAGGCTGAGAGAGAGAGTATGTAGAAGAGGAATTCAGTATAATTCGAGAATAGGGAGAAAATTGCGAGATTTTGGGGCTGTTTGGGTAAAGGGGTGGCGAGATTTTGGGTAAAAATTATAAAAAAGTGTTGAGATTTTAGGGTGATTGGGTAAATTTTAATCTTTGACCCTTAGATCTAGTCTAATCTGACGGCTCAAAATATCTCTTGATATCATTCAATGTCGGCCGTTGGATATTCGATCCAATGGCCTAAAATGTCTCAAATATAAAATGTCTCAAAATGTAATTTCAGCCGTCAGATATTCAATCTGACGACTCAAAATGTCTCAAAATGTAAATATGTTGTGATTTATAAATAGATATACCTGAGCCCTGCTCTCTATATATTGTACATATGTATTTACAGAGGGTGGTGCGAAGAAGAAATGAGGAGGAGAATGGCGTGGAAGCTGGGTAATGGAACGGTGGTGAAAGAGGGTGGGGGTGGGAGGACGGTGAGGCTCGAAAGGGGAGAAAGAGAGAGACGGCGACATCGCTGGCAAGTCCACCGGTATCGGCAATGTTGCTGGAGAATGGGAGGAGGAAGAAAGGGGAAGAGTTGGGGAAGATAGGGGGTTAATGTATATTTGTAAAAATTCATGGGTAAAAAATAAAATTATGTTAAAAAGGGTAAAAAAAATATTTTTAAAATATTTTTGATTTATTTTTTAAAAAGAGGTTTATTTTTAGTGAAAATAGGTGTCCATATGGAATTACATATTTATCTTTGAAAATTTTAAAATTACAAATTGATCCTTAATTTTTTATAAAATTGGCTTCCAAATTATTAGATTCACTAGATCTATGAAATTACTTCTCCATCTCCTGAGTCCTGAGTCAAAGCAATTCTGTATTACAAATAAATATAAATAAATAATAAAGCATCATCTCTAATTGAGAGAGCAATAAAAAAAAAATAAAAAAAAATACTGGATATGTAGAATTTATAAAACCTTTGCCCAGTCAATAAATTGTATATATATAGAGAGAGAGACACTCTTTGCACGTAGGAGTGAGACTGTGTATATCTGACATTTTCTAGACCTAGCAATGACAAGAGTTTCTGTGTATTGGACTGTCCTATATAATAAAAAGAATATATTTTCAAACTAGAGTATGAAAGAGAGAATCTTGTAAATGTTATATCTACCTAATGTAAAAAAATGAAGTGATATTTTTATTTTATTTTTTATGTAAAACAACTCATAGAATCACGTGTACAAAGACGCAAGTCCCCTCAACGTAGATTTTGTCGTTTAATTTAATTTGTTTACTGGTTCAATAAATTAGTCCATGGATTTTCGTCGCTTCAATCGTTGGGTTATACAATTTTAACAAATTTGAGCCAAAAATAGTCCAATTTTTTAAAATAAATCAGTCGTTTTTTAGATTTAATCAATGGTAACAAGAAGTTGAACCGATCGGTCGAATTATTAAATCACTCCCAAATATTAAGTTAAGATTTTTCAGAATTAAGGTTATCTTTTAATTTTTTTTAATTCAAGGGTTTACCCAGGGGCCTCACCGTTGCCGTCCCATTGCCACACGTGCGTTGTCTCGTGGTACAAATTTCGAATATCTCCTCTAGATTTCCAGTGTAATTGTTGACGTATTTCGAGCCTAGGTGTATTTAGTCAAGTTATTGCCAGAAAGTTTTCCAGATGAACTCCGATGCATTCCAAAGGATTTCCACCAAGAATGGCACTTCAATCTGGGAGTTAAACCGGGCAATGCCGAGAGTGGCAATGGCATTGTTTAGGACTAGGTAACAGACGGCGCTGGCCAGGCCAGTTGCCGCCGCTATAAGGGCAAAAATGAGGAGGCGGTGGATGGAGGAGATTTTCTTCCAATGGTTAGGTGATGGTGATGGTGGTTTTTTGACTATTACTCTCCCTCTATATATCTTAAAATCCCACGAACTTGCTAGACCTCTTAAAATAATCTATATATAAAAAGAATTATTCTACTTGACACTACATGATTTTAGGTTGGAACCTCCTAATATGACATTAGAGTTAGATTTGGGAAGACTCGTTTGTTTGTCCCCGATTATTTGAATATTTATATTTTTTCTGTTATTTGTTTGATCACATTACGTGTAACGCGAGATTGCACATGAGAATGGGTGTTAGAATCCCACATCAAATTTACAAGGCTTCCCAAAATAGTCTATATGTGAAAAAAGTTAATTTACGTGTCGCTATATGGTTTTAGATTGGAACCACCTTAATCTAATGCATATATATATATGGAAAAAGTACCATTTAGACCCTCTAACTATTGACACATTTCTAAGTGGTCCCTCTAAATTTAAACGTTTCATTTCAAACCTTCTACGTATCATAACGTTTCAAATTCGTTCCTCCGTTAGAGATTCCGTTAAAACTAACAGAATCTCAAGGGCAAAATGGTATTTTCACGTTTTTTAAAATTTTTTAATCATTTTTAATTATTCTTTTTCTCTCTCTCTCTTCCTCCCCTTCCTCTCTCTCTCCCGCCACCTCCCTCTCCCTCCTTCCCTCTCCCCGCCACCTCCCTTCCCCTCTCTCCCTCCCCTTCCCCTCTCTACCTCCCACCCCACCCCCTGCAACAGGGGGTGAAAAAGGGAAGGAGGGAGAGGGAGGTGGCGGGAGAGAGAGAGAGAGAGAGGAAGGAGAGGAAGAGAGAGAAAGATAAAAAAAAAAAAAAAAAAAAATTAAAAATGATTAAAAAATTTAAAAAACGTGAAAATACTATTTTGCCCTTAAATTCCGTCAGTTTTAACTGAATTTCTAACGGAAGGACGAATTTGAAACGTTATGATACGTAGAGGGTTTAAAATGAAACGTTTAAACTTAGAGGGACCACTTAAAAATGTGTCAATAATTAAAGGATCTAAATTGTACTTTTCCCTATATATATACACACACATGGCTAATTTACATTTTTCAATTGCCGGCCAAATTAACGTTTTATGTTGTCCCATGTAAGAAGGGGACAAGAAGAATTACTAAAAAAGAAGCTTCTAAGGGGAAAAAAAAAAAAGGGTTAATTGACTTTTACAAACCCTCCGACCCCCAATTTAAAAAACCTACCACTTTAATGCCGTCTACTTATAATAAATTTTTTCTTTTTTTAAAAAATTCAACTGAATGTTAATGCCAAAACTTGTTCCAACAGGCATGCGATAATCGCCATTTTGGCACAGCTACTCTGGTTGTGTAAAATATTACATAGACAGGAGCGCAGCCAAAATGACCGTTGGAGCAATGACTACTCCAACGGTCATGAAATCAGAACAGTAAACCAAAATAGAGACAATAGGTAAAATAATAGTTTCATTTTGTTAGGTTGAGTTTAATTAAGTTTGGTAGGGTTGGGTTTAATTAAGTTTGGTAGGGTTGGGTTTAATTAGATTCAGTAGTTATTTTAAATTTTTCATTCAAATTGTTTTTAATTTTTAATTTTAATAAAAAAATAAAAAAATAGCACACCAATTTACCACAACTGTTAGAGTACCCACTAACTGTTGGAGTTGCCCAAACAAAAGTCCCCACCCTAATCTCAAATTCAAAGAATAATCTGATAAAGTCTAAACATTCACACGCTCTTGACTGTTTCAATTCTGTTGGTCCACTAATGTTGCTCTTATTATATTCACACACACACACACATTTATATATATATATATATATGTATGGATGGATGTATATATATAATGATAATAAACTTCCATATGAAGAAAAAAAACATTAACAGAAGAAGAGAAACTTAAAATGGGATCTAAACAACTCTCTCTTCCTTGTTTTCTCATCCTAGCAGTTGCAGCACCGCAACTAGAAGGGATGTATGCAGTGGATTACAGTGTAACCAACCGGGTCCCAACTACCCCTGGCGGGACCTGTTTCACGAACGAGATTGGAGTCGACTACAGCAGGCAGACAATGGTGTCTGCCACCGACTTCATATGGAGGATCTTCCAGCAGAACACCGGTTCCGACCGGAACACCGTTCAGGCTGTGAGCTTGTTCATTGAAACCATGGACGGCGTCGCTTACGCCGTCAACAACGAGATACATGTCAGCGCCAACTACATACAGGGTTACTCCGGCAATGTCAAACAAGAGATCACTGGGGCAAGTTTCTCGCTCTAATTTTTTTTTTTTTGGTACATATGTTGGGAGAGAGGGTTGAACTCTAAACCTTCCATAAGTTTTCCAAAGGGAAATTAAATACATATTCATTAGGCTAAAGGGATATTAAATATATATCCATTAGGCTACAAGACTTGGGATTTCTCGCTCTAAAATTTAATACTTTTGTTTAGTCGCTTTCTCTCTCTACATTTTCGTCTGAAAAACGATTACTTTTCTCTTAATCAACCGTCTCTCTAAAGCCGAAAACTCTCTAAAATTTGTCCTTTTTAATACAGGTATTATATCATGAGATGACACACATATGGCAGTGGAACGGGAATGGGAATGCACCTGGAGGACTGATAGAAGGAATTGCCGATTACGTGAGGCTAAAGGCAAACCTTGGGCCCAGCCATTGGGTGCAGCCCGGGCAAGGCGATAAGTGGGACCAGGGGTACGACGTGACAGCCCGATTCTTAGATTACTGCAACAGTTTGAGGAATGGCTTTGTAGCGGAACTCAACAAGAAGATGAGAAGCGGATACAGCGCAAACTACTTTGTTGAGCTACTGGGTAAAACAGTTGATCAACTCTGGAGTGACTACAAGGCTAAATACAAACAATAATTAAACCTTTTTTTTATAATATACTTATCGGACACAAAATTTCACGGACAAATACACTTATCGGATACAACACGTCATAAATGACTACTAAACACAAATTCTCCACATGTATCCTATATGTGACCCATCCAACGTCTTAATTTCGTACTTTTTTAGATTATCTGGATATTTTGTATTTCAGACAACGTATGTGTCGACTATTTTTGTACTTTTATCTTTTTAAATACTTAAAAAAAAATAAAAATGTAAAGTTAGTTGTGTTTTGGACATACCCGTATCCTCTTTTCTTTTTTCTAACATCAACAACAAAAGTAAGTGAAATCTCATAAATAAATAAAAAATCAAAAGACATCATATATATTTACGCATAATGACACTTTTGCTTCCTGACAAATCAAGTCGATGCTCAATTAGACCCCCGTATTTGAATTTTGACACATTTGTTACCTCACATTTGATTTTAGTTTTAATTTGGACCCTAGGGCTAATGGTGTTAAATCTGAACGTTAAGTGAAGGGTATATTGGTCATTTTCATCACCACATTTATAAATACTCTTCTAACCCTCATTTTTATTATTAATTTCATTTTCACCCATATATATTTTTAATTCTATATTTTTAAAATTTCACTTCCACCCATATATATATATATATATATATATATATATATATCTTTTTTTTAAAAAAATACAAAACAATATAAATATTTTATTGGTCATAATTATAAGGTGTATTCAAACATTATATCGATCATAATTTAAATATCGGCTGAACAAATGTTTAAAAAAAATAAAAATCCACGACAATACAATTTTTGTACTTTAGAGAACACACACACACACACCCAAAAAAAAAAAAAAAAAAAAAAAAAAAAAAAAAAAAAGAATTAAGAATTCACGATAGTGAAGGGCCCAAGGCCTAGGCCCATTGCTCTAATCCGTTGTGCCGCCCACGCGCCTGACTGCTTACTGGTAATCCGAGTTTAAGGCCCTAACACTAATCACACTTCCGCCTATAAATAGAAGACTTTCCCAATACTTTTAGGGGAGAGAACAAGGAATTCTAGAGAGAGAAACTCCACCACAAGTCGTTCAGACAGGTCGAGGTAACAGTAACCTTCTGATCTGAATTTCTACCCCGGGCTCTTACTCTCACGCTGAAGAAAACCCGGCCCATTTTTTGTGCAGGTGACGGATTGGAGCTCGGCCCGGACAACGGCAAGGAGCGGAAGATTAGGAAAAAGAGACCCAGGCTCAAATTCAGGCCGGACAACGCCTGACCGGCCTGGCTGCTACGGTCAAGAAACGAATAGGACTATTCCAATACTACCCTCTTCTCCCTGGTCAGAGGGTACCTGAACCATACTGTTGGTTGGCTAATTTCCGACACCAACACTTTCTTATACTTCTTCAACACTTTCTTATATTTATTTTTTATGTAAAACAACTCATAGAATCACATGTTACAAGAACGCAAGTCCCCTCAACGTAGATTTTGTTGTTTAATTTAATTTGTTTACTGATTCAGTAAATTAGTCCATCTGATTGAAGGATTTTCGTCGTTTCAATCGCTGGGTTATACAAGTTATTGCTAGAAAGTTTTCCATGTGAACTCCGATGCATTCCGAAGGATTTCCACCAAGAATGGCACTCCAATCTGGAATATATACCGGGCAATGCCGGGAGTGGTGGTGGCATTGTTCAGGACTAGGTAACAGACGGCGATGGCCAGCCCTGTTGCCACCGTTATAAGGGAAAAAATGAGGCGCCGGTGGATGGAGGACATTTTCTTCCAATGGTGAGGTGATGGTGATGGTGGTTTTCTGACTATATCTCTCGCTCTATACATGTTAGAATCCCACGAACCTGCGAGACTTTTTAAAGTAGTCTATATATAAAAAAAAAAAAATTACTCTACTTGACACCATATGATTTTAGGTTGGAACCTCTTAATATGACATCAAAGCTAAGTTTGGGAAGACTCGTTTGTTTTTCCTGATTGTTTGAATATTTATATTTTTACTTTTGTTTGTTTGATCACATCACGTGCAACGCGAAGCAGCATGTAAGTGTGGATATTAGAATCCCACCTCAAATTTATAAGACTTTTCAAAATAGTCTATATAGAAAAAGAGTTATTTTATATATGATTTTAGTTTTACGTCGTAACCTAAATATACACGTGGCTATATTACATTTTTCAATTGCCGGCTAAATTAACGTTTTATGTTGTCCCATGTAAGAAGAGGACAAGAAGAATTATTAAAAAAGAAGCTTCTAAGGGAAAAAAAGGGTTAATTGACTGTTACAACACCCAATTTTAAAAACCAACCACTTTAATGCCGGCTACTTATAATATATATATATATATATATATATATATATATATATATATATATATATTTTTTTTTAAAAAAATTTAACTGAACGTTGAAAGCCAAAACCTGTTCCAACAGGTATGCTATCATCTATGCCATTTTGGCACAACTGTTCAGGTTGTGTCAAATATTGCACAAGCAGGAGTTCAGCCAAAATGACCGTTGGAGCAACGGCTATTCCAACGGTCATGAAATCAGAACAGTAAACCAAAACAGAGGCGGTAGGCAAAATAATAATTAGGTTTTGTCCGGTGGAGTTTAAATAGGTTTGGTAGGGTTGGGTTTAATTAAGTTTGGAGGTTATTTTAAATTTTTCATTCAAATTGTTTTTAAATTTTTAATTTTAATAAAAAAATAAAAAAAATAGCGCACCAATTTGCCACAACTGTTAGAGTACCCATCGAAATAATTGTGTTGTCATACTACTATTGATGTGTCACATTAGATAAACCGCACTTAATGTTGGAGTTGCCCTAACAAAAGTTCCCACCCTAATCTCAAATTCAATGAATAATTTGATAAAGTCTAACATTCACATACTCCAGACTCTTTCAATTCTGCTCTTATTATATTCAAACACACACATTCATATATATATATATAATGATAATACACTTCCATATGAAGAAAAAAAAACATTAACAGAAGAAGAAAAACTTGAAATGGGATCTAAACAACTCTCTCTTCCTTGTTTTCTCATCCTAGCGGTTGCAGCACTGCAACTAGAAGGGATGTATGCAGTGGATTACAGTGTAACCAATAGGGTCCCGACTACCCCTGGCGGGACCCGTTTCATGAACGAGATTGGAGTCGACTACAGCAGGCAGACAATGGTGTCTGCCACCGACTTCATATGGAGGATCTTCCAGCAGAACACCGGTCCCGACCGGAAGACCGTTCAGGCCGTGAGCTTGTTCATTGAAACCATGGACGGCGTCGCTTACGCCGTCAACAACGAGATACATGTCAGCGCCAACTACATACAGGGTTACTCCGGCAACGTCAAACGAGAGATCACTGGGGTAAGTTTCTCGCTCTAATTTTTTTATTTTGGTACATATGTTGGGGGAAGAGTTGAACTCTAAATCTTACACAAGAAAAACTAGATAAATATCCATTGAGGTTACAAGCCTTGGGATTTCTCGCTCTAAAATTATTACTTTTGTTTAGTCACTTTCTCTCTCTACATTTTCTTCTGAAAAACGATTACCTTTCTCTTAATCAACCGTCTCTCTAAAGCCAAAAACTCTCCAAAATTTGTCCTTTTTAATACAGGTATTATATCACGAGATGACACACATATGGCAATGGAACGGGAACGGGAATGCACCTGGAGGACTGATAGAAGGAATTGCCGATTACGTGAGGCTAAAGGCAAACCTCGGGCCTAGCCATTGGGTGCAGCCCGGGCAAGGTGATAGGTGGGACCAGGGATACGATGTGACAGCCCGATTCCTGGATTACTGCAATAGTTTGAGGAATGGCTTTGTTGCGGAACTCAACAAGAAGATGAGAAGCGGATACAGCGCCAACTACTTTGTTGAGCTCCTGGGGAAAACAGTTGATCAGCTCTGGAGTGACTACAAGGCTAAATACGAACAATAATTAAACCTTTTTTTTTATAATATACTTATCGGACACAAAATTTCACGGACAAATACACTTATCAGACACAACACGTCATAAATGACTACTAAACACAAATTCTCCACATGTATCCTATATGTGACCCATCCAACGTCTTAATTTCGTACTTTTTTAGATTATCTGGATATTTTGTATTTCAGACAACGTATGTGTCGACTATTTTTGTACTTTTATCTTTTTAAATACTTAAAAAAAAAAATTAGTTGTGTTTTGGACGTACCCGTATTCTCTTTTCTTTTTTCTAACATCAGCAACAAAAGTAAGTGAAATCTCACAAATAAATAAAAAATCATAAGACATCTCTAAGATATATATTTTCAATACATATGAGGCATAATGACACTTTTGCTTCTTGACAAATCAAGTCGGTACTCAATTGGACTCCTGTATTTGATTTTTGACATATTGGCTACCTCACATTTGATTTTGGTTTCTATTTGGACCCTAGGCCTAATGATGTTAAATCTGAACGTTGAGTGAAGGGTATATTGGTCATTTTCATCACCACATTTATAAATACTCTTCTAACCCCCATTTTTATTATTAATTTCATTTTCACCCATATATATTTTTAAAATTTCACTTCCACCCATATATATTTTTAATTATATATTTTTTTTAAAAAAAAATACAAAACAATATAAATATTTTATTGGTCATAATTATAAGGTATATTCAAACATTATATCGATCATAATTTCAACATCGGCTAAACAATTGTTTAAAAGAAAAAAAAAAAAAAACAATGACAATACAATTTTTGTCCTTTAGAACACACACACACAAAAGAGAGAGAGAGAGAGAGAGAGAGAATTAAAAATTCACGACAGTGAAGGGCCCATAGCTCTAATCCGCCGTGCCGTCTACACGCCTGATTGCTTACTGGTAATCCGAGCTTAAGGCCCTAATCTTATTTACACTAATCACACTTCTGCCTATAAATAGAAGACTTCCCCAACACTTTTAGGAGAGAGAACAAGAAATTCTAGAGAGAGAAACTCTACCACAGGTCGCTCAGACAGGTCAAGGTAATAGTAACCTTCCGATCTGAATTTTTATCCCGGGCTCTTACTCTCACGCCAAGGAAAACCTGGCCTGTCCTTTGTGCAGGTGACGGATTGGAGCTTGGCCCGGACAACGGCAAGGAGCGGAAGATTAGGAAAAAGAGACCTGGGCTCAAATTCAGGCCGGACAACGCCTGACCGGCCTAGTTGCTACGGTCAAGAGACAAATAAGACTATTCCAATACTACCCCTTCTCCCTGGTCAGAGGGTACCTGGACCATACTGTTGGTTGGCTAATTTCCGACACCATCACTTTCTTATACTTCTTCAACATTTCCAATCAATTCCTACACTGTAAATCAACCTTCTCTACCTTCGTGACTTCCGAAACCTTTTCTACCACTTCAAGCCAATCCTCCGACCTTAAACTCCTTCTGCCCAGTTGCAGAAATTTGTCCCCCACACATCGACAGCATTGTTTTTGCTGCTTCTCTTCATTCTCATGACAAATTTCTTTCTTTTTCAGTACTTTTTCTTGTAAGCTTTTATAAGCTGCAGACTGAAAAAAAATTGGATATGGCAGAGTTTTTCTTCCTTACTTCTTAGTGGGATATAAACAGCCCCAAACGGGGCATTTGGTAGAGTTTCCTCCAAAAGTTCTGGATTGGTCGCCGCTTCTTCTCTCTTTTTATTTGTAACCCGCGCTCCAGCGCACCTCCAACTGGCGAAACCCCGCTGTAGCGCACTAAGGTCTCCGCTGCAGCACGCCAATTTTGATGAACTGGAAAAGCAGTTCCGATCTCTTCTTCTTCTCTCTCTTTATTTGCAACCCGCGCTCCAGCGCGCCTCCAATTGGCGAAACCCCGCTGCAGCGCGTAACAAACGTTATCTCTCCAAACAAATGTTTTGCCGCAGTCACGAACCCCTGACTTGCAGAGGCTCCTCAACTGCTGCATCTTGTGGGTCGGAGGCGCGCTGTAGTTGGCGGGATTTATCTGCGATGTAACAGAAATTGTCATAGTTGGAATCCGTAGGGAGACGGATTTTTTATTTAGGAGATAGGGAGAGAGATAGATCACAAATACAGTAAACCACAAATAGTTCAGAGATCTGAGAAATACTGATAGATATATCTTGTGTGTGTAAGAGAGAGAGAGAGATTGAATATCTACTGAAGAACTCCTGAGTTAGGAAAGTGGAGCACGAGCTTTTCTGCATGAATTTCGTAACGGGGCAAATTAGGAGATCAAGGGATGGAGGGGAGTGTGTTGGAGAGAGAGAACATGGGGGGAGGGATAGCTGTATTGGTGTTTGGAAGGTAAAGGGAAAGTAAGAAATATGGGTCACAAAATCTGTGTTTTTTTTTTTTTTTTTTTTGATCGCCGCTTGGAAATGGACGCGTAAATGAGTTCATTTGTGATGGAGCGGGTAGTGGAAACTGGGAATCACCCACTGATGAAATTGCACAAGAGGTTGAAGAGGCTGTTCCGGAGAGAGAGAGAGAGAGAATCGCCGAGAGCTTGAGCGATTGAGAGATAAAGATAGAGAGGGAGTGACAACGGAGAGGAGCGGCCATGGACGCCCCGTTTGGGGCTGTTTATATCCCAAGAAGAAAGGAAGAAAAAGCAACAAATGGGTTCCAAAGGTTCGAGCAGACTGTTAAAGAAATAGTTTACAAACAGCATTGATGACGGCAAAAAAACCGGTGCGTTTGTAATGGGGAGAAGAGAGAGAGAAAAAAGGAAGCAGGTGGATGATCTTTGTTTTGAAGCAGCCAAGGAATTAGGTGTTGGCTGAAGAGAAAGAATGTTTTCGAATTCGATTCAGAAGCTCGTAGGCTGTTCTGCTGTCGTAATTCGATACAGCCTGTGAACATTGAATCCGTAGGCCTCTCAAATCAACCACTTCCTTTGTTGTGTTCTTCCCCTGTTTCTTGCCGCGAGGCCTGCCTCGATTTGATCCTGTTTTGGGCTTGTTCTTTGCTCTATTTACTGAAGCCACTGGTTTTCTTCTTCTCCGATTGGGGTTTTGCCGGGTTTGTTATCGTGTAAACCCGGATTCAGAACAGGGTAAGTGGCCAATTGCTTGCTGATGATGATACTTCTTGTCGGTTGATTCAGAATCGTAATTGAACAGATGAATCAGAGATGAGTCCTCTGTCTCTGGCACATTTACAGCATCGAAAATGGACTCAAATGAGTAATTGGATTCATCAAGAGAATCAGGAGTCCAATTCGAACCCACCAAACTGTGATTGCTGTAAGTTTTTTTGAAGCTCATCGCTGGGGCTCCAATGGCGGTTTTGATTATTGGGAACGACGGTGATTGAAGGAGGGTATTTCTCACCGATGACATCGTAGAAGGATTTCTCGGCAGCTTGGAGAGCCAAACAGTCCTGAAACATGCAAGGCTTGTTCTCCCGGGCGTCTTCCCCCACGAGCATCTGGCTTATGTACTTGAGCACTGCATCGGAGAAGTCTCCCTCCTCCGATTTCTCCGGTTCCGGCGGTGTTCGACTGAAATCCGGGGTTGAGTTTGTGAGGATGAAGATGAACAGTAGCAGATTGAGTAAATTAGGTGTTCCAATTATTTTAACTAGTTCAATTGTTAGGTTTTTCTATTTTAATGAAATTAAACAGTTTTTGGTGACTCATCAACTGTTCGACAGGTATGTCCGGTACAATTTTTCTATCATAGCTAAATATTAAATTATGATTTTAGTAAAATTAAGGTCATTTTCAATTTGTACCTTCAAACGTAGGCAATCCAATAGTTTGGAAATTACGTTTTGTATCACATCCAGTCGAAATAGCTCAGTAGGACCAAAATTAGCACAAGTCAATATCAAAGCAAAAGTATATCTAAAGAGAACTCTGGCCCTTTTTGGTTAGTGTTTCTGTTCCTTGATTTTTGTTCTCGTTTTAAAAATTTTGGACTTAATATACAGAAATGTGTTTGGTAAACACATTTATGTTCTCAAAATTTTAGGAGTATTTCTTGCATTCTTTTAAGAATCTGAGAAACAAAAAAAATGTTGAATTCTATTCAACAAAATTATTTCCAACACCACCCCGCTGGCCACCATACATTTGAAAAAAAATAACAAATGTTGCAAACGAACGTATTTCTTGTTTCTATTTTCATAAAATAAAAAAAAAACAATTTTTGAAAAATGGTCGTTGCCAAACATGTTTTTGTTTCTGGAATACTCTAGAATAGAAACAAAATTCTCATCTCATCTCCACCTCTCCTCCAACCAGCAGGCCTTGTTTTGGCTAGATCCATGCCATTTTCTGCCATATCCAAGCAACCACTCCATTTTCGGCAAGATCTAGAAGGATTTGAGTGTAATATTTTTGTAATATGACAATTGCAACCGAGCATGTTAAGTCCCACATTGATGTTGAGCTCTCTGATATTCGTTTGCAATAATTTGTCAAAGTCCACCTTTCATGTAAGGGGACATGTTGAATCCCACATGCTTGTGTTACTTGATCCTGAGCTATAGATAAGTGAAGACGTAATTCTCTTCTACCAAGGCATTTTTTAGAGTAAGTTAGGTTTATTTTAGTTAGTTCAATTGTTAGGTTTTTATGTTTTAATGAAATTAAGCAGTTTTTTTGTGACTGGTCAACTGTTCAACAGGTTCGTCCGGTACAATTTTTCAATCATAACTAAATATTAAATTATGATTTTAGTAAAATTAAGGTTATTTTCAATTTGTTCCTTCAAACGTGGACAATCCAATGACTTGGAAATTACGTTTTGCCTCACATCCACTCGAAATAGCTCAATAGGACCAGAATTAGCACAAGTCAATATCAAAGCAAAAGTATATCTAAAGAGAACTCTGACCCTTTGGTTAGTGTTTCCGTTCTCTGATTTTTGTTCTCGTTCTAAAAATTTTAGGATTAATATACAAAAACGTGTTTGGTAAACACATTTATGTTCTCAAAATTTTTGGAGTATTTCCTGAATTCCTTTAAGAATTCGAGAAACAAAAAAAGATGTTGAATTCTATTCAACAAAATTATTCTCAACACCAACTCGCCGGCCATTATACATTTAAAAAAAAATAACAAATGTTGCATCCGAACGTATTTTCTATTTCTATTCTCTTAAAATAAAAAGAAACAATTTCTGAAAAATGGTCTTTGCCAAACATGTTTTTGTTCCTCGAACACTCTAGAATAAAAACAAAATTCTTATATCATCTCCACCTCTCTTCCAACTAGCATACCTTATTTTGGCTAGATCCATGTCATTTTTTGCCATATCCAAGCTAAATCCAAGCAGCCACTCCATTTTCGGCAAGATCTAAAGGATTTGAGTGTAATATTTTTGTAATATGACAATTGATAATATGGTGTACATGTATAATTTATTACTGTATTACTTTTGCATAATATATTTTTCATTAAATATTTTTTGTATCATCTTATTATTTTAAAATTATTTATCATGACAAGTTTTCGTCTTTTTTTATATTTTTAATGTGTGTTATATATATGTAGTTAAATGTCATATATATCTGATAGAATGTGTTTATTAAGGTTAAATAAGTAAAAATAATATTATTATTAAATTTTTTAGGATGTTTTAGCAATTTTAAAATATTCACGACCGTACAATCAATTTCAGTTACGTACAAGCCGATAATTCTGATACCGTTTAGGATGTTCTAGAAAAAATATTATATTAAAATATATTTTCATTTGCATATTTATTTATCCTTTGATTTTATAATTAATATATTTTATGAGAGCATAACAAAAAAAAAATTTAATATTCAAAAATAAAAATAAAAATTATAACCTAAAAATTTGATAATGACAATCTTTAAAACTATTGATGTTCATTCCTTGTATTTATGTTCAGAATTTTTTTTTTTTAGATAAATAAGCTCCTAAAGGGGCTTTTCGAAACTTGACATTTTAAAAGTTTAAAAATAATCGAATAAGTCTTTTTTATATTGTTTAACAGTTTCAATTATTTTAGTTAAAATATAGGAATACTCTTTTGAGCAAAATGAAATTTAATAAATTTTATATGTAATTAATAGATAGAGATAATTTTATTAAATGGTTGAAGAGAGAGAAAATGAGGAAGATATATGATGACATATAATTAATTATAGTAAAAACAATCATCGACCAAAATATGAGTAAGTTTTAGTGATTATCTGTTATTTGGAAAACCTACAACGATATCACAAATCACTTGAAAAATATATGACCCATTCGTTTGATGTTAAATGTAAAATTACTCCATATTACTATACTATTAAAAAATTAATTAAAACTATCTAATAAAAAAATTACTCTCAAACCTCTTAAAAGAATCACAATTTTGGATAACTTTGATTTTTTTATTTATGTAATACATTTCCAATTTTTTTTTTTATTACTTTTAAGATCAAATATTGGTTGTTATACCTTTTTTTTAGTATTTGAAGAATATATGGTGCTAAATTTTTTAAATTTAAAAATATTTTAAAATTAAATACTATTGATTTATGTAATAGATTTTTCAATCTTGCGAAATTTGATTTGAGTTTAGAAAACCTTCATGTTTTGAGGTATTGTTATTGTTTTAATGGTGATAATATAATTGATTGAGATGACTATGTAAGGAAACTCAAACAGAGAAAACTCAATTAAGAAATCAACATATATTTGTTAATTACTAAAATTGTCCTCTGGCTTGTGCGCATAAATCTTTGCCGAGAAAGAAAATAGTATAGCGATTAGGAGAAAACTGAGTTTAGTGGCTCTCTTCTAGGTGTTCCTCTTCTCTTATCTTTTCTCTATCGAAGCATTCCCCCTAACCTTGTACAAAGAACCTGTAAATTTTTTTTTTTAATTTCTTTTATTTTAATCAACACTAGATATTAGACACATACCTGGTGAACATTGTGTGTTGACTACGGTATTGGGTTTGGATGGGCAGACAATAATGGAGAATGGAAAGATAACGTGCTACAATTTTGGAGTCAAAACAATCAACACTATATTATTTATGAGAATAATTAGAAAAACACCATTCAAGCATAGAAAAATAGAAAACAATCTATTCAAACTAATATTTTTGTTCAAATATTTCATCAAACACATACGAAGCGTTGGTTACAGGAAACACATGCATAGAGTAAATTAATAGATTCAAGGATTAGAAATTAGAAACACAACATTCAAGTATTGAAAAAAAAAAAAAAAAAAAACAATATGTTTAAATTAATATTTTTCGTTCAAGTATTTCATTGAACGCATATGAAGCATTTATTGATTAGAAACACACAGACTAAATTAATATATCAAATTCAAGAATAAATCATTTTGCTTCAATTATTATTAAAACCAATTCAGTAATTTAGAAAAAACTAAATTAATTTTAGGGACAATAGGCCTTCCATTTAAGCTCTAATTGGTCAAAAGTCCTACATGCGGTAAAAAAATTTGATTTAGTCCCATCTATTTTAAAAAAGCGGTGGAGCTTTGCTCACTTGATAACCACGCGCCAGTTAAATGTAATTACTTTATGTGTAATATTACTGTATTAGTTACAGGTAATTTTTTATTTTTTTCAGTTACATGTTCTAATAATATGTAACTTTTTAATTACATACCTTTAATATGTAATTAAAAAGTTTGATATTTTTCAGTTACATGTTTAAATGATATATAACTTTTTAGTTATATGTCTCTAATATGTAACTAAAAAATTTGATATTTTTTCAGTTACATCACAAAATATTATACATAAATATAATTGTAACATGTTATCAATATTATATAAGTACATGTGACTAAAAATACCCAAATATGTGAAAAGTAACAATTATGAAATTATAACTAACATTAGTTACATGTAACAGAATTCACTATAAAAATCGAATGTACTCACTAAAAGATTCCTTACAATTCGTGCAATATGCCTACAATCCCTGCAATGCGGGACTAAAACACAAGTGAAATTTAACTTAAAGGACTAAATCAAAACCTAATAACACAAAAAGACTTTTCACCAATTAAACTTAAAAAAAAAAAAAAAAGATTTTTCACCGATTTTTCCTTAATTTTATAATATGTAAGAAAACATGATGAAAATCTAACCTGACTCAATTGTGTAGCAATGATTAAACAAAGAACTTTCCTTCAAAAAACAACGCGAAGGAATGTCAAGGAGCAATTGTCAACAAATTTGATTAGTATATCAATGTCACGAAGGTATGTTTCATTTTAAAGAGATTGTTCAAAACCGATGAAATACGAATTGCATGAGGAAGTGAAAGGCCAAGAAAAATAGTAATTAGGAAATAAGTGAATTATTAATATAAAAATTATGACCATTAAGAATTGATGATGAGATAAGACCAACTCGATTGGCATTGACGCAGAAGACTTGGAATAGTCAGAACAGGTTTGAAAATGACAAGGGAAAGGTCCATACAACTATTAACTAAATTTGAAACAAAAATAAACAGCACTTAGAAAATTCACACATCTACATATTCTTTGACTCTTTCAAATGACATGGAACTCTCCAAATTAGGGATGGTAAAAAAAATTGAACTCACGTTTAAACAAAAGAAATCAAATCGAATGGTCTAATCTTAAAATCGACTGAATAGTTTGATTGCGATTTTATTTTAAAATTAAAAACCGAAACAATTTTGGTTTTGATTTTGGGATAATAACTGCGAAACCGATATTTTAAATATATTTTTATTACATATATACTCTCATTTTATATATATATATATATATATATATATATATATATATATATATATATATATTTACAGTTTAACTCTCTCTCTATATATATATATATATTATTGTAACAATGGTGACAGTCGTTTATTTTAATATCGTTGTAATTTAATTATGGTTAAAAACATTTGTTATAACAATTATTAGTTTTGTGGTTGGATTTTGTCTTTTGGAATTTATCTTTTATATTTTAACTATGTTTTTGCTTGTAATATGAAAAAACAACGCTTTACAGTTTCGTAGTTTTGGTTTTAATTTTTTATAAAATTGAAATATCGATTACACGGTTCAGTTTCACGGTTACTATCTCAAAACAAAATGCTCTTTGATTTTTAATTTTAAAATCAAAATTATTTAATCTGTTTCGTAATCGAATAATTCAGTTCGGTTTGATTCGATTGTCTGTAGGCTCGGGTTGAATTCCATCCCTATCGGCGTGCCCCACGAAACTTTTTACAAGTTAGAAAATTCACACAGTAGCTTTCCGAATGGTCTTCTCTTGGTTTACTTTGCTACTCTCATTAAACTCAACCCTTCCCTCCACCCCTATATATAGAATTCATATGAAAAAAAAACTTAAAAACACCCCAAAGAAGAGCATTAAAAATGGGTCCTAAACAGCTCTCTCTCTCTTGTTTTTTCATCCTAGCAGTAGCAGGAATACAAGGTATCTATGCTGTGGAGTACAGTGTAACCAACACGGCACCCACTACCCCCGGCGGGACCATTTTCAATAACCAAATCGGGATCGACTACAGCAAGCAGACGCTTGCGTCGGCGACGGAATTCATATGGGGGATTTTCCGGCAGACGACTGAGGCAGACCGGAAGGCGGTTCAAGCCGTGAACATGTTCGTTGACGCGCACACGATGTACGGGGATCTTGCGTACACCTCAAACAACGAGATACACGTCAGTGCTAACTACATCGAAGGACAGCAAAACTCCGGCGTCGATGTCAAACGAGAGATCACAGGGGTACGTTTTCATATTTACGTCCCCCCCTCTCTCTCAAGAACACACTCTCTCTCTCTCTCTCTACATTCTTCATACTTTCTCTCTACAATTCATTTTGACAAAATATCTTGTTTTAATCACTTTCTCTCACTACAATCTTCTTATCTAATAAACGACTCTTTCATAAAATTCATCCTCGTCCACTCTCTCTCGAGAGAGAACTTTCTCTCCGTACAATTCATTTTAGTCACTTTCTCTCTCTACAATCCTCTCCTCTAAGCATCTCCAACCTAAATAACTATTTATATTAGGTAAAATAGAGTGATGGATCTTGGAGATCAAATTTTTAAATTAGGTTAAAAAAAAATAGTTGGGATAACTAGTGGGTTAGAGTTGTTCTAATAAACTACTCTTTTCATAAAAGTGCCTCCTCGTTATCTCTCTCTCTCTAGACAAAATTATCTCTACAAGGTCTCATCAAATTTCTCTCCAACCCACCCACTAAAAGGATCTCCTCCCAACAATTTACTGCCCAAGAGTTCTCTCTCTAAAAATTATGTTTTCATTCATTTTCTCTCTCTAAAATTCTCTATTTCTACCGTAGGTACTTTATCACGAGATGACACACGTATGGCAGAATGGACTAGGGATTGCACCTGTAGGACTGACAGAAGGGATTGCGGATTATGTGAGGTAAATCTTTCTTTATTTTCATAATATTTAGTCTTTATTGTACAGTTACAAATCTCGATTCTTTATTTTTACAGTTACAATGTATTATTATGTAATAAATTTTTATATTAATTTAGGTATTTAGAAACAGGTACAAATCTTTACTCTTGTATAAAATAGGATCATTTTCTGTAATGTAGAAACATTGAGTTTTGATTTTTTACAAGGCTGAAGGCAAACCTCGCGCCTAGCCATTGGGTGCAGCCTGGGCAAGGCGACAGGTGGGACCACGGGTACGACGTGACGGCCCGATTCCTAGATTACTGCAACAGTTTGATGGATGGTTTTGTTGCAAAGCTCAACCAAAAGATGGGAGGCGGATACAGCGACAACTACTTTGTTGATCTATTGGGGAAGACAGTTGATCAGCTCTGGAGTGACTACAAGTCACGATACAATAATTAGACAAATTATAAGAATCAAAATAAAGGCATTGTTGCTTTATTGAGTTTGCTATAATTATGAAATAAATAAAGGAATAATTGGTGATTAGCCCCAAATAGCAGTTGTAATTTGTTATTAGTCTCATTTAAAATATAAGTTTTAATTTAGTCTCTTAAATTAGTTTTTACTTGCGTATTAATCCCGCATGTATTCATGCCTGTGTAATATTATTTACAAATTACATGTACTTGTACAATATTTATTACATTTAACAAATATTTTACACATAAATTAGATATATGTAACTGGGAGAGTGCAGCGCATGTGTTGGATCTTTCGCTTTTTTGAATGCGTGAAATTTAAACACAAGTTGTAATTGTGTATGAGACTTTTTTAAATCTAAGGGTAAAATTACCAAATAAACACTCATAAATAAATTATCTCCGAAAAATTAAACATTATCATTGAGAGAGCATTACATGAACAAGCATACTAGGTCCCGTTTGGTTGGTTAATGTTTCTATTCCTTGATTCATGTTCTCGCTCTCAAAATTTTGGGATTAATAAAAATGTGTTTGGTAAATGTGTTTTTGTTCTCAAAATTTTAGGAGTAACTTGAGATTATTTCTTGAATTTTTTAAAAATCTGAGAAATAAAAAAAAGTTGATTCTTATTCACTTCCACAAAACTATTCCTACTCCCATCCAGCCAACCACCACTATTCCACCGGCCACCATAAATTTAAAGAAAAGGAAAGAACAGATAAACATGTTTCTTGTTTTTGTTCTTATAAATTAAAAGAAACAATTTTAGGACAATAATAGTTATACTAAATGTATTTCTATTCCCTGAATACTCCAAAATAGAAATAAACATAAAAGCAGAAACACTAACCAAACATCATCCTAGATTTCCAAAATTTAGAAGTGACCTTACCCATTCTTCCTTCTCAATGTCACGAATGGAGAAGAAAAGATTAGTCTTGAAAGCACTATCACCTATCATAAAACCGGCTTTGTGCCTATCAAGAACTATGAGCTCAACAAGCTTCTCTAGTTCCCCGTTAATCTTCATTTGTTCCTCAATCAAATCTAGTCCCATAGCTTGGCTCAAGAGATGCGTAGACTCTTTATTTGTGTAGCAACAATTTGGAATGTCCTTTCTAACCCCTCTAGCAATGCATCATCAGAAATTCCAATCTTTCTCTTCTTCAATGTACAAGTACTCTCAGTTGAACTTTCGTTGGAAGGGAAAGACGATGAACCTTCAAAATTACCAAATTCCGTGAGGTACATCTCTTTCAAGCTCCTACATCACATCTACCGGAGCCTCAACATCTCTTTTAGTAGCTCTATCTTTTCCAAAGACAATGCTCAAATTTTCATATAATGGAAATGGCATATCTCTAATCTTTTCAGCATCTTTGTGAACCTACAATATATAAATTCATACAATTCACTTTCACAGTTCTATGATAAGTTTATGACATAATAGGCATCATACTTTTTAAATAAAATACGAAAAGGGATATTACAATTAGTTTAAACCCTCTAACTATTGATATATTTTTAAGTAATCTTCTTAAGTTTAGGCATTTCATTTTAAACCCTCCATGTATGAATACAGTTTTAAAAGGCCCTTTTGGTAGATTTTCCATAAAATCTAACAGACTTGAGGAGCAAAATAGTCTTTTACTAATTTTTTTCCTATTTTCTTTCCTTTTTTTTTTTTCTTTTTCTTTTTCTTCTCCACCTCTCTCTCTTTCTTCCTTCCTTCCTCCCTCGCTCCCTCCCCAAACATCACCCCCCGTAACAAGAGGTGTTGCACCCCCTATTACGGGGGTTCATTCTCCCCCTGTCACGGGGGTGATGACCAGGGAGGGTAGGAGGGCTGGGTGATGTTGAGAGATAGAGATAGAGAGAGAGAGAGGGGGGGGTGAAAAAAGAAAACGGAAAGAGTAAAGAAAAGAAGACAAATATTTAAAAAATAGTAAAAGGCTATTTTGCCCTTAAAATTTGTTAGATTTAACGAAAAATCTAACATAATGGTCTTTTAAAACTCTGTTCACACGTGGATGGTTTAAAATAAAACATCTAAACTCTCAAGGACTACTTAGAAATGTGTTAATAGTTAAAAGGTTTAAAATGTATTTTTCTCTTTTTTATATTAATGGTATTTAGAAACAGTTACAAATCTCTATTCTTGTATAAAGTAGGATCATTTTTTGTAATGTAAAAACATTGAGTTGGATTTTTTACAAGGTTGAAGGCAAACCTCGGGCCTAGCCATTGGGTGTAGCCTGGGCAAGGCGACAGGTGGGACCAAGGGTATGACGTGACGGCCCGATTCCTAAATTACTGCAACAGTTTGAGGGATGACTTTGTTGCAAAGCTCAACAACAGGATGGGAGGCGGATACAACACCAACTACTTTGTTGATTTATTGGCGAAGACAGTTGATCAGCTTTGGAGTGACTACAAGGCACGATTCAATAATTAGACAAATTATAATAATCAAAATAAAGGCATTATTGTTTCTTGAGATTACTACAATTATGAAATAAATAAATAAATAAATAAATGGTGTTTCTGCAGCAAGTCTCTTATTTTATCCTTAATTTCAAAAAAAATCTCACACGCAATTGCAATTTTTGTTTTAGTTTCGTTCATGAAAAAAAGGCAGAAAACTCAATACACGTATTGCATTCTCGCAGTTACATATATCTAATTTGTGTGAAATATTTGTTAGATTTAACAAATATTACACAAGTACATATGACATAATTACAAGTAATTTGTAACATATAACTAATATTAAACATGTACATGTAACTAATATTACACAGGTATGAGCACATAAAGAACTAATACGCAAGCAAAAACCAATTTAGGAGACTAAATCAAAACTTATGTTTTAAATGGAACTAATAACATATTACATCTGCTATTTGGGACTAATCACCAATTATCCCAAAAAAAATCTATAATTGACTGCATTAAAAGAACAAGCATACTAGGCCCTGTTTGGTTGGTTACTGTTTCTGTTACTTGATTCATGTTCTCGCTTCTAAAATTTTGGGATTTAGGTACAAAAACGCATTTGGTAAACGTGTTTATGTTCTCAAATTTTGGGAATAATGTGGGACTATTTCTTGGATCCCTTGAGAATCTGAGAAATAAAAAAAAATATTGATTTCTATTCACTCTCATAAAACTATTATCACCACCACCCACCAGCTACCACCACCATGCCGGAAATTATACATTTAAAGAAAAAGAAAGAACAAATGTTACGATCAAACATATTTTTTCTTTCTGTTCTCATAAATTAAATGAAACAATTTTAGGACCATGGTCGTTACCAAATATGTTTCTATTCTAAAATACTCCAGAATAGAAATAAAATTCTCATCTCATCACAATTTATTAGAAGTAGAAATAAAAAGGCAGAATCACACCAAATACCACCCTAGATTTCCAAAATTTAGTTATGCTTAGTAAATTGGTTAGTCCTGTAACCAATCCGTTACATAAACAGGTTATCAGGGTTCCAGTTCCAGACAAATCATCGAATTACATTCTTTGATCTGTACCCAAATAGCACATATCCGACCCGGATCCGAATCGGGTATCGATTTTACACTCTTTTATATTATGTTGTCAAAATATATTTACTTTAATTATGTTTATACTTTATATATAATATGCTTTAATTAACAATGTATATATAAAATATGTAAGTAATCTACTTTTATTTATACGATATAATCATTGACTGAAATCGGGTTATTATCGAATTAGATGGACCAAAATCCATATCTAATCCATTTATTAATTGGATTACTGGGTTCTAGCCATAAAAAGATCATTGGGTTGTAAACTACAATTCATATCCAGCTAAATGCATCAGGTTTGGATGAAAATCCAATCCATTTATAGTAAGGATGACAATAGTTCGATTTTGAGTCGGTTTCACTAAAACCAAAATCAAACCGTTGGGCGTATGCCAAACCAAAATCATCGTTTTTTTAGAAAACGGTTTTAAAATCGAACTGTTTAATTTTAGGCAAAACCAAAATCGAAACCGCAAAATATAAAACCAAAACCAATATCACCACGAAATCACGAACCCTTTTTTTATATATAAATAAAAATATAACTAAAATACCAGAAGAAATTATGAAAATCCTAAAATTAATCCAATTAACCTATAATATATATATATATATATAGATAGATATATATATATATTAAAGGTCAAAATGTAAATAAATAAAATAATAAAGTAATATATATAATAAAAATACATCTAAAATACAGGTTACACGATTCGATTTAATGTTTTGGTTTCACGGTTATTATCTCCAAACCAAAACTAAAACCGATTCGATTTTCAATTTTAGAATTAAAATCATTTAATCGGTTTTAAATCCAAATCATTCATTTCGATTCGATTTGGTTCGATTACTTTCGGTTGGAATTGTCATGTTTAAATCGACCAGCTCAATTCACATATTGGGTTGACCCAGAAGACATGCAATAGTTCTTTCATTGACTGACAGGTTCGAAATATGACAAAGGAGAGGTCCACAACTTACCTAAATTCCAAGAAAAATAAATACAGTTAGAAAATTCACACGTCTACATATTCTTCTTTGACTGTTTCAAATGGCACAGGAACTTTCCAAATGGCCTTCTCTTGGTCTACTTTGCTAGCTGTAAAAAAAGCGTTAGGCGGGACGTTGTGACTTGTAAAAGGCGAGGGTAAATTTTGAGGTGTGGGACGTAAGTCTCACAATATATAAACTTTTAATATTTTAATTTTTTTATATATAATTGAAAATAGGAAAAGTAAATAAAAAGGACATATATATATATATATATATATATATATATATATATATATATATTGATGTGGGAAAAATTCGTTGAACATCGAGCTCCAATTAGTGAGCACCGCGTGACAAGTGGACCCATTTGTGGGGGGTTTTGCAGAGCTCCGACCTCAAGGCCTAACCGAATTCCGACCTCAAGACCTGAGCTACGACCAGAGGACAAAGGAGGACCTAGTGGACCCTTATGTGGCGGTTTTGCAGAGCTCTGACCTCAGGATCTGGCTGAGCTCCGACCTCATGATTGGTAGAGCTCCGACCTCGGGAGGGCAGGCTCATGTGGCCTTCCGTGACTTGGCCGAGCTTCAACCTCATGATCTTGTCCAAGCTATCGCCCATCTCCTCAGGAGTCTACTATTGGATGAGCTCTGAGCTCCGAGCTACTTGTGCTCGGAGCTCCTCAATGTTGAGACCCTTCCAATTTGGCTAAGCTTGTCAACACTAAGTCATCCAAATCGGTCGTGCTCGAGCTACTTGTGCTTGGCCATCGTCAATAGGAGTGCCTATGGGAGTTCAACCGAGCTCCAAGCTCCCGAGCTACCTCTTCCCAGGCTCTCCGAACAGGGTTCTCCACCAAGATGTTCATATTGGCATCCAACCAGAGTTTTCCAACCAGGGTTCTCTACCAAGACGTCCGTTCTAGCGTCCGAACAGAGACCTCCTACTCCACCAGGGAAGGCCCCATCACTCCTATGGTTTGGGCTCAATCTCCTAAACTAACTACTTGGGTCAACCCATGGGCTCTTCTGGATGAGTCGAAGGACATGGCCCAAAGGCCTAATCACCTCACTCGCCTGCTCCCACGCTCCGAGTTACTTTAATTAACCGTGCTCAGAGTCCTAATTTTACAGCGCTAATTGTGCTCCTCTCCCATAAATATTCAAGCATTTAATGTCTCAGGTAATGCAAATCATTTGATTGAAAGCATTTTTAACCTTCTCCCCCGAGCTTTTACTCTTACGCCGGAGGGATTTTAACGGGAACAACATTGGTGAGTCTTTCTGCAGGAACAAGCTTGGAACCTCAACTTGGATTGTACAGGGTGACTCTGGACGCTGAAGCGACAAAAGTTTACAGATCCGGCAATCTCTAATCTCGCCATTTAGAACACATCACCTCCACCTCAGTACGAAAAGTCCATGTGTTCTCTGACCGAATCAACTCGAGATGTTAACCACTTTTTGACACCAACATATATATCTATATATATATGAAAATATTTATAAATAAAATCATAAGATGACAAAAGTGATGAATCATATATAGTAATTTAATTGAAATTCCACGGTCCAACCTATTTAGAGATTCTATTAAATATTATCCTTTATTTTGTTATTTGTTTCTCACAACTAATTATTTTTCTTGAATTATTTTCAAAGACTCTAAATTTTTCCTTTATTATTTAGAAAAATATAAATTTGCGTAGACAACTGTTTTATCTATATAATAAAAAAAGAACGTACATAAATCATCTAGGCAAATCTCAGCCACTCTTTATACCCCCCATAAAGAACGGTCTAGATTAGTTTAAAACATTAACATAAATAACAAAAAATATTGATGTCTAACCTTATATCTCTTATACCTAATTAAGGAGAGAGAATATATATTTTTTGTATAATTAAGAAGAGAGAATACACATCTCTTAACCACCAGTCCCTTTCACATCCGATGTAAGATAAATCCAATAATCTCTCTGTAACGACTCGATTTTTCAGGACCGCCACTTGGTTTCTCCTATAGAGAATTATACCCCAAAATATTTCATCGTTTATAAATAAATTAATATTACTATTAATTCTCACCCTGATACCATTCTGTAACGGCCTAGTTTCCCAGGGTCGCTACTAGGTTTCTCCTTTTGAAGAATTAAAACTAAAATCGAACAACCGATATTTTATTTGATAAAATCTGATAAATTTTACAATGCGACGGCGATAAAATCAACACTACAATTATTATAAATTAATATATATATATATATATATATATATATATATATATATATATATATATGTATGTATGTATGTATGTATGTATGTATATCAATAGCCAAGGCCGTGACAAACAATCCAATATATATGATAATTCAAAAATCCAATATCTATTTTAAAATATTGGTTGTTCTAAAATCATAGGAAAAGATTAAAAAAAAAAGAATTATTGTTCATATATTTCACGATGGCCATGGCAAACCATCCAAACAACTCTTAAATAACAAATGAATGAAACAGAAATTCCAGGATGCCCTAATAATGATTTCTGGCACCGAAGATTTATTTTATAAATCAAAATTGTGAGGTTGAGAGCCAACGCTCAGTAGAATTTCAACTCCTCTAATACGTGCATTTAATTAATACAACAAATAAAAACACATTGGTATGATTTTCACATAATTTTCACATAATCATAATTATTTCATAAAATTTAACAGTTAAAATTCAACAATAATAATAACATAAATCACACAGTAGATAAATTAAATACATATATTAAAAGAGTGAGAAATTGTACTTAAAATCCGAAGCCGGAATCTGAACCGGAATATTTCTTTCGCTAAAAAAAAAACATTCAAAGTGTAATCTGCATTTTTATTTTTTTTTGTTCTTCCCTTACATACACATATATTTTTATATATATATATAATTGTTTGCTCCTTCTATCCATAATACATCTATCCCTTTCGTAGCTTTTATTTCTTTTATATATACTAGCGTATAACCTGTGCCTGAAGGCACGGGTGTAAAATAAATTGAACCTTATATATATATATATATATATATAATCTCCTATGTTTACACAACATTCTAATGGCAAAAGAAACAGAGGAGCTCGGAGGTCCAACAATGATGAATAAAGAGTCAGTGATGGAAGAGAAGATTCACCAGTGCCCTATTTGTTTCTGTCTTTTTTCCTCCAGTCAAGCACTCAACAGCCATAAAAGAACACATGGAATTGCTTCATTGACATACTCTTCCTCCTGCTACTACTACTAAAGTAAATCATCTTCACCTTCATCACCATTTTTATCCTCAAAATACTTTCGAAGTACCCATAATAAAAAAAAAAAAAAAAAAAAAAAAAATTACCCATATAATATAGCATGTGCATTTCACGTGCTAAAATCCGTCCAAATTAACACTACTATTTGATAAAAAGGTTACATGAAAAATCGGCAACAAAAAAAGGGATGACATTGAAAATAAAATAAAATTGCAGGGCCACATAAAAAACAAATAGCAAATAGGAGGATAAAAAATATATAATTTGTTCAATCAATAAAAAATTCAAAATTAAATTATTATTTCATTTTTAATCCTGTTTATTAGAATTTATGAAAATATTAATATTTGATTTCTTAATAGATCAAAAAACTAAGAAATGAAATCAAATCTATGAATATATTTGTTAGGAAAATTAAAGAAAAAATGAGAGATTAACAAAAATGAAAAACTAATAAATAAAAGTACTCTAATTGCCTTTCGTATGAAGATACTGCAAGCTGTGGTAGACCATGGTGGAGCGATTGAAGTGATCTTTGCACCACAGTACATAAGATGGAGACGGTTTTTTCTTCTTCGTGTTGTATTTGTTTTCTTGCACTTTGTCCCCTAAAAATTGAATAATTGGCAAATTCTGGAAAAGAATTGAAACGTTTTTTAATTTTCTTCCTGGATTTTTATTTTTTGACTCAATTTTTTATTTTTATTTTTATTTTGTTGGAAACACAAACAAAAAAAGGGAAGTAGAAACAGTAAGGCGGCATTTGTTTAGTGTTTCTATTCCCAAAAAAGGTAAGAACAAAAACAGAAATATGGGAATGAAAAATATGTTCTTGTTTTTTACCCAATTCTTAAGAATAGAACAAAAACCAAAATTTGGGAACAAATAAAAACACTAATCAAGTAGACTGACCCAAGTACTTAGCGGCAACTTTCATCAAAGCTCCACCGGAATCAGCAACAGGGATGGAAACCATCATTAACTTCCTTGCATCCTAAAATTCCAAACCCAAAGAAAAAATTAATCATATAAAAAAATGAAAAACAAATGATTAAAAGGTTGGAGCTTGGTTTAAATATGAACAAATTCATGTGGCAAATATGAACAAATTCAATATCTAAAACCCAATTTGATGACAGTGATGATGAGACTGCGAGATTTTTCCATTCCAATTTCAAGATTTGAAACCCTAAACGTTCAAATCTAAAACCCAAATTCGAAAATTTTAAAAAAAAATAAAAATCGTAAGGCAGAGAGCATACCTGAAGGTTTTGAGGTCGGCGCGAGCATCAACAGTGAGTTTTAGATCAAATTACATATGGAAGATAGTCCTCATGAGCAAGCCAATGCAATTTCTTTGAATTTCTCATGGCGATGGAAAGAGAGAGCAATTACTGGGCATTCAATAAATTAGGAAAGGAATAAGGAATTATAATGACAAAAAATAAAAAATAAAAAAATTGAGCGAATACCTCAACTGCAATGAAAAAAGTTAATTAAGATGTTTAAAAATGAAAAAAGAAAACAATATTTATTTATGGAAGTAATTAAAGTTTAATTCAAAGGTTAATTAATTAAATTAATTTTTTTAATTAAAGAAATGAATTAATCATTTGACCAAAATTGAGTTAATTTCTTTATGTTTGTCCTAGTCATCAAATTTATTTAGCCTCGTCAGCAATTTTGTTTGTCTTAATCATATTTTTTGTCCTACTCATAAACTTATCCTAATCAGCCAAAAAGTCATCATGTTTTATATAATAGATATATATATATAATCCCACGTGAAACACATATGCATAGGATAAGCTTGTCTTAAATTTGTGGCCTCAATTATTTTTCCCTTCTTTGTTTTTTGTTAATCCCTAGACACAAGTCTGTGGCTTATTTTGAAAATTACATTTATATCCCATAATTATTAAATAATTCATATTAAACTTAATAATTATATTTTTTTCCCTAAAATTATCAATTATTTATTATAAATTTTCACAATAAAAACAATCCAAAAATATTAAACTTATATAAAATAATATTTTTAAAAATATAAATTTAACATCTAATTCCAAAAAATTGTAAAGTATATATGTACACCACAAATTTACAAAATCGTCTCAAAAAAATATTAAAATATAAATTTACAGGGTATTACACTCTCTCTCACACATCAGGCCTTTGATCGGTTAACTCTTGACCAATCTCTCCCTTTGTGACTATTGAGTCAAAATTTTTATAATCTGACCTCTCATACAAGTGTAGGGTAATCTCAGACCTCTCTCAATTCTTAAAATTAACTCAGAATGTGAGATTTAACTCACATTTATAATTTGTCCATCAACCTTTTTTACACCAGACATGGAATAAACCAACAGTAAGTTCAAGGGAACTTCCGCCGAGCCCGGGAAATTCACACGTCTACATATTCTTTGACTGTTTCAAATGGGACAGTAGCTTTCCAAATGGTCTTTCCTGGTTTACTTTGCTACTCTCATTAAACTCACCCCTTCCCTCCACCCCTATATATAGAATTCATATAACGAAAAACTAAAAACACACCCCAAAGAAAAGCAGCAAAAACCTTAAAAATGGGTCCTAAACAGCTCTCTCTCTCTTGTTTTTTCATCCTAGCAGTAGCAGCAATACAGCTACAAGGGATCTCTGCCGTGGATTACAGTGTAACCAACAGGGCACCCACTACCCCCGGCGGCATACGTTTCAATAACGAAATCGGGGTCGACTACAGCAGGCAGACGCTTGCGTCGGCGACGGACTTCATATGGGGGACTTTCCGGCAGACGACTGAGGCAGACCGGAAGCCCGTTCAAGCTGTGAGCATGTTCGTTGACACGATGGGTGGGGTTGCGTACACCTCCAACAATGAGATACATGTCAGCGATAGCTACATACAAGGATACTCCGGCGACGTCAGACAAGAGATCACAGGGGTACGTTTTCATATCTAGTTATTTACTGTTCCTCTCTCTCTAGAACTTTTAGCCCCTTTCTCACTCCATAATCGTCTTCTCTAATAAACGACTAGTCCATTAATTGGCCTCTCTCTCTCTACAATTTTCTCTCTCTTCTCTACAATTCTCTCTCTACAATCTTATTCTCAAGTTTTAGTCACTTCCTCTCTCTAATAAACGACGTTCTATATTTGGTTTCACTCTTAATTTAAAAAAAAAAAAAAGTTGACGCGGTTACATGTAATAACTTTGTGTATAAATTATTAAATTGTAACTAATATTTATTATATGTGATTAATATTCATTCTAAAATCGAATTTATTTATCAAATTTTTTCTATAATTTTTATAATGTCCTTACAATCTCTGCAATACGGAACTAAAACTCAAACAAAATTCAACTTAAGAGATTAAATCAAAATTTATATTTTATGATGGATTTTTTTTAAATTAGTTTTATTTTTTGGACTTTCTGTCACTCTCTCTCTCTACAATCTTCTCCAATAAACGACTCCTTTCATAAAAATTCCTCCTCGTTCACTCTCTGTAGAACTTCAAAGTTTCTTTACTTGACTCTCTCTCTCTCTCTCGAACTTTAAATTATATTTGGTTGGAAGGATGGTAAAAGAAAAAAAAATAAAAGAATAATATTTTTATAAAAAAGAAAATAGTGTTATTTAATTTTTAAAAAATTAAAATAATAAAAAATAATTCACTCTAATATAATTTATTATTTTACCTTCATATATTATAAATATAAATCAAAGATTCTATTATCAAAAATATAATTGTAATTTTATTGTATTCATGGAAAACTCTTTCTTATTTATTTTTATCAAATTGGTGCGGAAAAAAATTTGCTTAAAAAATTGTACATTTTTCTTTTTATTTTTTTCTCTCTTTCCATCCGTACCAAAACACCTTTTTTTTCATATTTCATTATATTTTTCTTTTCATTTTCTTATTCATTTTTTTTTTCACCCAAACAAACGCATTTTGAAATTTTCTATTTTTATGACAGGTATTATATCACGAGATGACACACGTATGGCAATGGAACGGAAACGGGAACACACCTGGAGGACTAATAGAAGGAATTGCAGATTACGTGAGGTTGAAGGCAAATCTCGCGCCTAGCCATTGGGTGCAGCCCGGGCAAGGCGACAGGTGGGACCAGGGGTACGATGTGACCGCCCGATTCCTAGATTACTGCAACAGTTTGAGGGATGGCTTTGTTGCAGAGCTCAACAACAGGATGAGAGGCGGATATAGTGTCAACTACTTTGTTGATATATTGGGGAAGACGGTTGATCAGCTCTGGAGTGACTACAAGGCACAATACAATAATTAGACAAATTATAAGAATCAAATAAAGGCATTATTGCTTTCTTGAGTTTACTACAATTATGAAATAAAATAAATCGAGAGAGCATTGAAAGAACAAGCATAGTAGTCCCTCTTTGGTTTGGTTGGTTACTGTTTCTATTCTTAAAATTTCCAAAATTTTAAGAGTAATTTGGTACTATTTTCTAAATTCTTGAGAAACAAAAAACAAACATTGATTCTTATTGATTCCCACAAAACTACACCGACCACCATACATTTAAAGATAAAAAAGAATAATTATTACAACCAAACGTATTTTTTGTTTCTATTCACATAAATTAAAAAAAAAAAACTCAGGACAATAGCCATTACCAAACATGTTTCTATTTCTGGAATACTCTAGAACATAGACAAAATTCTCATTCTAATTTTTATTCCTGGAATACTCTAGAATATAAACAAAATTCTCAGTTTATTAGAAATTAAAACAAAAAAACACTAACCAAACACCACCCTATATTTCCAAAATATAGTTATGCAGAGTCATTTGGTTAGTCCTATGACAAGTATACACTATATAACCAATCAAATCACTAAGGCATATATATATATATATATATGGGGGATAGTTGTGAATCAATCCCAAATAGCAAATATAATTTTAAAAAAATCTCGTTTAAGACATAAATTTTGATTTAGTCCCTTAAATTAATTTTCAATTGAGTTTTAGTCCCACATGTGCAGGCATTGCAGGGATTGTAGAGAGAACTTTGATAAGTAAATTCATATTATAGTGAATATTAAGTACATATAACTAGTTACAATTTAATAATTAACCGTATTTACATATATCTGTATAATATTAGTTATATGTATTTGTATAATATTAGTTATACATTACAAATTATATGTATTTGTGTAATGTTTGTTACATTTAACAAATATTACACATAGAAATTAGTTTAATATTAGTTACATGTATTTGTATAAATTTAGTTACATGTTACAAATTACATATGTATTTGTGTAATATTTGTTACATCTAACAAATTTTTACACACCAATTAGTTACATGTTACAAAATACAATGATATTTATTACATCTAACAATAATTTTTCACACAAATTAGTTACATGTAACTGCATAAGTGCATACGCGTGTATTGGGCCTTCTGTCTTTTTTTAATAGGAAGGACTAAAACACAAGTTGATTCCGCCCATGAGACTTCTTTAAAATTAAAGATAAATTAAGGGACTTGTGACCAAATGCCCCTATATATTATTGAAATGGGGTCCAAGTCCAAGTAAAGAAGCATTGATCTTGGAAGGAGAATAAATTAAACGTAGAAAATAACTGAGACGATGTGTTTGAGGTACAATTAGTCTAGCACCCAAATGTTTGGAATTAGAACTGTGGAATAACTAAATCCTAACGGGCTCGTTTAATTAGATGGAATGAAATCCTATGAAATGAAATGAGAGAAAAAATAAAATAAATTTGTCAACAGAATTATTATTTTATTTTCTTTTTTAATTTTATTGTGTGTTTAAAAAATTGGAATAATGAAACATAGCGAAATTTTAATAATATCTTTTAAGATATCAATTTTGAATATATCATACGGAAAAAAAAAATGAGTACAAAATATTAGTAATATCATAAGAAAAACATTCAAAATTTACTACTTTTTAACATACACAACTGATACTTTTTTAAAAAAAAAAATTATCAAAAGATAATTTTTTAACCGGAAAATATTATTCAAGTTATACTTATCAGTTATCACACAACATTTACATATGAAAATAATACCACAATACTATACATCAATATTTCAATAACCAAATATTTGCATAAAATTATAAAATGAATAAATGAGATGAACAGCCAAACATTATGAAAAAACCAACTATTTTCAGTTCAAATACTAAACAAATTCATTCAATTGTAACAACCGAGTAAGTCAATCACTATGTAAATATTTCAACTACAAGAAACATGAACATTTACTAAACTAAACAAATCAACCAAGAAAAACATATTATAATTGTCCATTTAGAAGTAACCTTACCCATTATTTCTTCTCAATGTCAGGAATGGAGAAGAAAAGATTAATGTTGAAAGCACTACTACATATTGTATAACCAGCTTTGTGCCTATCAAGAATTTTAAGCCCAACAAGCTTCTCCAGTTCCCCATTAATCTTCATTTATTTCTTGATCAAATCAAGACCCATTGCTTGGCTCAAGAGATGTGTGGACTCTTTCATTTGTGTAGCAACAATTTGGAATGCCATCTTTTTGCCCTCTAGAAATGCATCATCACAAATTCCAATCATTCTCTTCTTCAATGTACAAGTAGTCTCAGTTGAACTTTCGTAGGAAGAGAAAGATGATGAACCTTCAAAATTACCAAATCCATGAGGTCCATTTTTTTTAAGCTCCTCCACCATATCTACCGGAGCCTCAACATCTCTCCCAGTAGGCATAATAGGCATCTCAAACTGTCTTTTTTTGCTTTGAAACATTTTTTAATAGGGTCCGAGCCGAAACCACTTGTAATTTGCCCAGACAACAAATTGTATACTACAGCAAACCTGGTTTTCAACGTCTTTATCCTTGATTCAATATGTGACCTTGCCTTTAGACCACATCCAGGGAACTTAGATTGAAGTTTTGCTTCTATATCACTGAATGCAGTAGATTTGAAATCATTATCGACTTGAAAAGATCCACTACTAAGCAACTCAAGTAAACATTCAACAAGTTTCTCATCTTCTTCATGACTCCACTTCCTCTTATTTCTACCAGGACCTCGGGCTTGTGACAAAGACGTCATCCTAATATACATTGAAAAGTTAAAGTAAAATGAAAATGTTTATTATTTAAAATATGAACCACAACATGAATGCAATACCCAACATTTTTAGATCCAAGACAAAATGAAAATGTTTGATATTTAAAATATGAACCACAACTTCAAAAACTTGAAAACAATTCATAAGCAACTTAGCAACTTTCTCTCCACTCATTACACATTTCATTAGCAAGGTTTGTTCGCCAAGTAATCCATTCATTAGAAGTCTCGATAACACAAGTCGATTCGCCTTCTGTATATCCTTGTCCTTGTCCTTGAGATTGATTTATTGAATACTCAATTGGATCTGCTACCATGACTTGTCTAATAAAATTGCAGAGCAAACAAGATGCTATGATTATTCGATTTTGGGTCCTAATTGGATAGAAAGGACTTCCAAGAATTCTCCATCGCATTTTGAGAAAGACAAAACATCGCTCAATAACATTCCTAGCACTTCCATGTTTCATATTAAAGAACCCTTCTAGGTTGCGTGGTTGGTGTCCTTCCTTCCACTCATTAAGATGATAACATTGACCATAATATAGGGGGCAAAGAAATCATTCATAATTTGTGCATATCCGCCGTTTGAACTCTTCTTTTTTTTTTCTGACTCGTATCAATCACGTGCGCGAGGTATCCCTGACATCCTTTCTTCAATAATCTCCTGGCATCTAAGGCTGAAATCAAACTGACAGGAAGGATAATTCTGTCTCCCAATAATACAAATTCCGGCTCGCCTAAGATTCGAAATACCACTTCCTTCTTAAAATAATCCACCGTGGCATGACAGCCGAACAACAAAACCATACCCAGTATTACATCAAGATCGTAAATATTCAAGGATAATAGATCTACCGACAACTTCCTACCACCACTACGAAGTGAACTATATTTATGCGCACCTACTGTCATCACAAACCCACAATTCTCGGCTACTTTCTATAGATCAATCTCTATTATTTCTGTTATGTTTACTAGTTCCACAGACTGTTGCTATGTCTGCCCATCAACTTAGAACATACCACCAAGTTAAATTATTTTCTAATATCGCCACAGTTTTCTCACATCCTTATTTTCAACTAATACGAACTTTCCTTTTGTTTTCATAATCTGGTTTTCATAATCTAACTTAAATGTGTTCTGCTATACTATCGAGTATTTTAACAACTAACATATTAAGTGCTACTAATAGTTCTCAACATCAAAGAATACGCATATGGTTGTTTCTCATAGTACTCCCACAATCGCGATCCACCTATTACCACTACCATCAACATAGCATCCCTCGAATCCATCGTCTGGCAATATCACCATTTTGTCGCATCACTACTTGCCAACAAGACAACCAACCATGCCTGATACCAATGCACCAACTAATGTAATGAAATAACTAACACTCACGTACCGAACTCACCTATCGACACCCTAACTCATGTCCCTTACTGACTAGACGACTGACACGTTCTCCTATCTCATGGTCTTCTACTGACACAACCACCGACAAGTCTACAGAACCTATAACCTAGGCTCTGATACCAAAATTGTCACACCCCACCCCGGACACCCGTCACCGTGGGGCCGGCGTGATGTCGACACGACCTCATCTTAACGTCAAACCCACTAGTAAACGACAAAGTGCATACAGAAATATACAACCACTAATTCTGACCATATACAACAAAAGTATAACAACAATGAAGCTCTCACAGGTTCGCCTCAGACAGCTCCTCCCAAAATATTTTCATACTACACCATCGCCGGACTCTACCTAGTGCCAATAGGGGACTGACTCCTAACTATTGTACCTGCGAGTGTACTGTTTTCTTGCTAAACTATTTATATATATATATGATGGAAAATGGTTGTAGTTAAATTAAATGATTTCAAAATGATATGGATCAAGCATGTTTCTGGTTGAGTTGAGAAAATGAATTTTCAATGAATTGTGTTGGTTTTGAAAGGAAGTTGAAAATGGTTTTTCGCTTAAATTTGGTGGTTTTAAAAGAGAGTGGAAAATACCTGATTTTCTAAAATTAAAGGGTGGAAAAATGGTTTTTGGTGAAATCAGACGTTTTTTTTAAAGGAGAAATATGATCTTAGATTAAAAATCAGTTTTGGAAATAGAGGGTGATATTTGAGATTTGACGATGTTGATTAGACGATATTATTAATTTGTGATTTGATGATGACGTTATTGATTTGACGATGCTATATTATTTATCTGCTTCGGCAGATGATGATATTGATTGGACGATGTCATAGTATTTATCTGTTACGGCAGAGTGAGGTTATCCGCTTCAGCGGAGTGATGTTATCCGCTTCGGCGGAGTGATGTTTATCTGTTTCGGCAGAGTGATATTAGACGTTTATACTGCGCAGTGATTATCCGCTTCGGCGGAGTGATAGGTGTTCGTAGGAAGGCATATCCTACGGATGGTACGATACCGTTGCAAACTCTCGATCGTGAGGTTAAAACGATCACTATGGCTAGCCATTGTGTGTTGTGGTGGAATGGTGGTTTGAGATGTGTGTTTGAGATGTGGTGTTTTACTTATATTGGGTGATTTATTATTTATTATGGTGATTGGTATGATTTTATACTAGTTGAATTTGGATGGAACTTATCTATATCGCTTTATTTTCACTGCTTATATACTTATGCTTGATCCATATTTAATTGTGGTAATATTTAGAATGTATTATTATTTTAAAAATATTTTACTAAGAATGCAGTACACTCGCAGGTACAACAGCTAGGAGTCGGTCCCCTACTGGCACTAGGAAGAGTCCGGCGATGGTGTAGTATGGAAATATTTTGGGAGGAACTGTCTGAGATGAACCTGTGAGAGCTTCATTGTTGTTATACTTTTGTTGTATATGGTCAGAATTAGTGGTTGTATATTTTTGTTGAAACAAATGAATTTTAATTTAATTTTTAGAATAGAAAGTGTCTAATGTGTAAAATTGGTTTTTTCCTTAAAACCTTTTGTCCCACATTGGTTGGGAGAGAAAAAATTAAAGTGGATATCTAGGGGTATGTGAGACACTTTGGGTGTGCCCCAAGGGGTACCCACATTTTGTGGAGGGGAGAGGAGTTACATCCCTACCGGTTTACCACACGCGCGCCGCCGCCGCCGTCCGGCCGGCCGTGCCGAGCCGCGCCGCGCGTGTGATGAGGTGGCACTTATTTATTTATTTTTTTAGAAAAAATTTATTTAAAATATTTTTTTTCTTAAATCAGTTTAATTAAATAAAAAATATATATATATATATATTAGATTTTGAACCGTTATAATAATAAATAAAAAAAAACGTTTGTGTTTTCCTAAAAACCGTTTGAAGCAAAAAAAACGTTTAAAAAAAAAACCTTTTGAAGCAAAAAACGTTTAATTAAACGTTTGAAGAAAAAAACGTTTTTTTTTTACTTATTACTTTCGGTTTCAAAACAAAGAATTTTTTCCTATAAATTGAAGTTTTTTTCTTCAGTAACAGCACGAAGAAAAAACAGTGAATTGATCTGCACTGTTTCTGTTCCTGATCTGCACTGGTTTCTGTTCCGATTTTTTTTTTCTGTTTCTGTTCCGAAACATTTTCGGTTTCATCTTCCGGAATTGTTCCGATCTGTTCCGGTACTGTTTAATCTGTCTGATTTTGATTTCCGAGCAGTTTGTTCGTTTTATGAACAGTGTGTGGGGGTGTTTGGTATTCGGGACTTCTACAGTGCAAAGAACGTCCTAGACAGAGGAGAATTCTGGGCTGTTTTATCCTGGGGACAACGGGGCTGATACACTGCTTGCACGTTCTTGGGCAGAGCCGCGAAACGTCTTAAAGAGAGCGACCTAGTCCGCAACTCATCCCAAGAAATTTTGGTAAACTCGTTCTTTATTTATTTTCTGCATCAACAATTTTTGTATGCACTTTGTCGTTTACTAGTGGGTTTGACGTTAAGATAAGGTCGTGTCGACATCACGCCGGCCCCACGGTGACGTGTATCCGGGGTGGGGTGTGACAATTTTTATCGACAATATAACAACCTATACGGTATAAAATAAAAATACTAAGCTAAGAACATACATTCATCTTGATAAAGTCATATGTTGTCGTCGTATTCGCATGACATTAATCATCAAAATTTGTAGAAACCATTGAGCAAGATGCATTGTGTGTAGCCAATGCATACGTATAGCTACCAAACTTTTGTTGGCCATTAATGCATATCAAAATTAACAAAACAGAATACTGCAACTATGGGAACATTGTAAATTTCTAGGAACAGAATACTGCAAAAATGGGAACATCACAATTATGGGAACGTTGTAAATTAACAAAACAGAACGCTGCAAAACAAAATTATGATTTGTGATTAATCCTTAATTATTGTTTACTGCTGCAGATCACACTGGAGAAGATCATTAATGAAAGAAGAAGAAGAAGAAGAACATCTTAACAACGATTATTGCAGGTCCCAAAAATAATAATTAAGGATTAATCAATCGGATAAACACAATTATCAAACAATTAATTAAACTATCAGAACAGAATCGGATGAACAAATATCGATTTGAAATCATTCGAAATCATCTTGGATAAGAATAGAATCGGAAATGATCAGAACATAATCGGAAACTATCGATTCACTTGGATCAATGAGACTGTAAAGATGGATCAAACTGGAGAATTGATCGGAACAGGAGAATCGGTGGAGATGGATGAGCTGCACTGATGTGATGGTTGAGCGCTGGATCGGGACTGAATCGGAGATGGGGAATCGAACAAAGATGGCGATGGCTGAGTTTAAACGAAGGCGGCGATGGCGGCAATTAGGGGTGAAAACGAGTCCGATCGGTCGGGTTTGGGCTGGGTTGGTGGGCCGATCCGTACAGGTCGGATTACAAGGCATTTGGGCCAAAGTTACTGTTGGTAAGGTAAGGCCTGATTGCTGGCCCGTGCATTTTTTCATGGGTCGGAGTAGGGGCAGGTTCGGGGCATGAAATAAAGGGCCCAACAGGCTTTGTTGGACCAGCAATGGCTGAGGCGACAATGGCTAAGCTTAAACGAAGGCGGCGAGGGTTGAGCTTAAACGAAGGCGACGATGGTTGAGCTTAAACGAAGCTTTGAGATAAAACCGAAGGGGGCGATGGTTGGATAATGAATCTAAAGCTATGAGATGAAAATATGGATTGGGCTGAATGGAATGGACCGATCTAGGTTTGCCCTAATGGACACGTCAATTTACGTTGTATGCCATTGTTTTGACTTCAACCGCTATTTTTTTGCTTCGGAAACAAAAAACTACATGCTCACCATCCTCAATGCAAGGTGGGTTCATAGCTATCACACATTACATCCAATATGCAAATAAACACCATGGAAATATTGTTCGCGATCTTCTCTTTATTGTGGTATTTTTTTTATTTTTTTTTATACTGATTTCAATTCAGTGGATGTTTACGTACCCTATCAGAACACAACGTCCCTCAAACCGCTTTCCACTTATCAAAAACAACTCTCCCATTAATCCATTAATTGCACCACTTTCTCCGTTTACACCTCTAGATGTTCGCCTCTCTCACCTCTTACCGTAGAAAAAACCCTAGCTATCAAACCAAGCAAGGGCTCCGCGTCGTGGAGAAAGTTAGCGAACTCCAAGCAATGGCGAAAAATAGCGATGGAAAAGGAACTCCATCCAAAAAAATAAGTAGCAGCAGTCCACAATGTAAGCACCCGCGAAAATTACTTTAGGGTTTATATTGTTGTTGAAAATTTTGAAATCATGATCGATTGCTCGGGATAACACAAAATCGACTCTGTTTTTATTCGTGTGATGGTTTTAAACGTAACTGTTATCAACCAATTGTTTGGCTTTTTCTGAAATCAAACATTAAAATCATGTGTTATGTTTGACGTCAACATAAATGTTTATCGTGTAGTTGTATTGGGTTCTTGGCTATCAAAGAATTGAATGGGTACCGTATATTGTTCTCGTACCCAATCTTAACTGATAAAATTTGCTTTCTGATGTACATGAATATCCACGTGCCTGCATAAATGATCGCATAAAACTTATGAACACGAAATTTTCTCATGTCATTTGTATTAAGTCCTGGCTATCGAAAGATTTGAATGGATGTCGTAAATGTTCTCGTATTCAAGCTTTATGCCTAATAAAATCGTTTTCGTGCCTATATAATTGATCGCGTGAAACTTCTTAATAATATAAATGTTATCGTACATCATGTGAACTTGATTTTTATTTATTATGTGTTGAGGTTCACGCATCATTAAATTTGCGATCTACACACATAGACTGACGCATACACACGAATAACACATTTTTTTTATCCCCCTGTTGTATTGCAGCACAACACATCAAGAAGCAGAGAAAGGGGGGGAATACTCAAGCTTGCCCCAGAGTGTTCTTGTATCGAAGTAATCTTAAACAGACATACGAACTAGTCTGAGATTGCAATTTAACTAACCGACACAAAGCACTATTGTCTAGGACACCCTTTGGAAAATTGTTCGAAACATTCTACAACAAAGAGGTGTCACTGGAGAACATCCACAAGAATGACAACCTAATAGAAAAAATCATACTAAGTTATCTTCCATCCCGGTTGGCGTTCAAGATAAGGAACAAATTGGTCAGGCTTACACCCTTGGACATACAATTAACTTTTGGTTTGACGGCGGGTGATGGAATCGTTGTGCAAAGTGGATGCACAAAATCTTACTCAAAATTCCTCAGGAAGTTGAAGTTGACAAACCCTAGGGAGTTTAGTGTGGCTTACTTAAAGTCTTCAATTGAGAGGCACGTAAAGAGAAAAAGTGAGGAAAGCACGCACGATGTTGTTCGCTTATTGTGCTTGCATCTATTGTCCACCTGCTTCTTCACAACCACTAGGTAGCACGTGCCACAATGGTTGATTCGATATGTGGAAGATATCGAGCACATGAACAACTATAATTGGCCGGACGCAATTTTTACAAACTTGGAAACGAATCTGAAAAAATCATATATCGAGCCAAGATCATTTACGAGGTGTATCCTCACATTGCAGGTAAGTCCTAAATTCACTCGGGTATCTGTTGCATACCACTCGTAATTTGTACTGCATTAAAAAAAAAATATATATATATATATATATATTAAAAAAAAAATATGTGTTAAATGATTATAGTATTGGTTGCCATAGATAAAATCGTTACCACTTTTGCAAAATGTTTACTGGTTATGTAAATATTATCGGTTGTATGGATGTTCTCAGCATTGTTATATAATTGTTAATTTATTCCCCCTAAATTCTTGTTTTCTTTTTAGTATTGACTTTGCGAACACATAACATTAGCATCGGCTCGGGAAGGGCGGGAGTTTGCAATACCTAGGATGCAGCGGATGGTTCTTGACTACATACACCTCTTCAACAAAGTCGTTCTGGCACGAAATCAAGCACACTTCGTGACTAGTGATTGAATATTACAACTCAAATGTGTCAAACGTCAAAACATCCCATCTCGCTAACACCTTCTGTTTTAAAATCTCATATGTGAAATCATCACCAACTTTCACCCCCAACAAATAACCATCATATCTACACATGAGAACTACACATGTGGTCATTTCTATAATATATTATGCAAAAACGGCACAATCTCAATCATAATAAAACGCACAAAAAAAACATCCCAGTATTGAAATGTACGAATGTCCCTTGCTGCTTGCATAACCCCATGCTACATCAATGAAAAAACGTAAATATTAACTGAATTATTTTGGCACACGATGTTTACGTGTGCTACTAAAATAGTAGTACTATATCATTGTTATGTGTATATTCACACGTCTATTAAGATGATTCAAATGGCAACAGTGGGTGCAAATCAAAAAATCTAACCCTATGGTTTCCAACGTAAATATTAACTAAATTATTTTGGCACACGCTGATTTTAAAATCAAAAAATCTAACCTCATGGCTTTCAACGTAAATATTAACTGGATTTTTTTGGCACACATTGATGTTTATGTGTGTTACTAAAAATAGTAGTTACATGTATATTCACAAGCCCATAAAGATGATTCAAATGGCAACAGTGGTTACAAATCAAAACAATCTAAACCCATCGCTTTCGCCATATAAAAAGAAACTATGTAACCCCATTGACTACATTCGTGTGAACGTACGAATCTGAATCCTTCCAAAGAACTCTCATATTGCCCGTTACTTACTTGATTCGAGCTTTCGATGCTGTTGTGGTCTCTGTTCTCTCACTCCAACCCTTCGATGTCAAAATCGTCACTCTCTCTGCCGCATCAATCACCCGAAATGTGTTTAATGATGAATGAATCTTCATTAAGAGAACGTGTGTAGAACCGATTGAAGAGGTGTATGTAGTCAAGCACCATCGCTACATCCTAGGTATTGCAAACTCCCGCCCTTCCCGAACAGATGCTCATGTTGTATGTTCGCAAAACCAATACTGAAAACAAAACAAGAATTTAGGGAGAATAAATTGACAATTGTATAGTAATGCCAAGAACATCCATACAACCGATAATATTTATGTAACCAATAAACATTTTGCAAAAATGGTAACGATTTTATCTACTGCAACCAATACTTCAAACATTTAACGTATTTTTTTTTATGCAACACAAATTACGAGTGGTATGCAACGGTTACCCGAGTGAATTTAGGATTTACATGCAACGCGAGGACACACCCCGTAACTGATCTTGGCTCAGTATATGATTTTTCAGACTCGTTTCCAATTCTGTAAAAATTGCGTCCGGCCAGTTATAATTGTTCATGCGCTCAATATCTTCCACACATATCGAACCAACCATTGCGGCACATGTCGTCCAATGGTTATGAAAAAGCAGGTGGACAATAGATGCAAGCACAATAAGCGAACAACATCGTGCGTGTTTTCCTCATTTTTGCTCTTTACGTGCCTCTCAACTGAAGACTTCAAGTAAACCACACTAAACTCCTTGGGGTTTGTCAACTTCAACTTCCTAAGGAATTTCGAGTCAGATTTTGTGTATCTACTTTACACAACAATTCCATCACCCACTATCAAACCAAAAGTTAATTGTATGTTCAGGGGTGTAAGCCTAACCAATTTGTTCCCGATCCTAAATGTCGACCGGGATGGAACATAACTTAGTATGATTTTTTCTATTTAAGTTATCATTCTTGTGGATGTTCTCCAGCGACACCTCTTCGTTGTACAATGTTTCAAACAATTTCCCAAAGGGTGTCCTAGATAATAGTGTTTTGTGTCGGTCAGTTAAATTGCAATCTCAGACTAATTCGTACGTCTGTTTAAGATTGCTTCGATACAAGAACACTCTGGGGCAAGCTTGAGTATTCCCCACCCCTTCTCTGCTTCTTGACGCGTTGTGCTGCAATACAACGGAGGATAAAAAAAAATGTGTTATTCGCGTGTATGTTGACGTCTAAGTGTGTAGATCGCAAATTTAATGATGTGTGAACATTACACAGAATAAATAACAATCAAGTTCACATGATGTACGATAACATTTACATTATTCAGAAGTTTCACGCGATCATTTATACAGGCACGTGGATATTCATAAACATCCGAAAACGATTTTATTAGACATAAAGCTTGAATATGACAACATTTATGGCATCCATTCAAATCTTTCGATAGCCAGGATTCAATACAAATGATACGAGAACATTTACGAGTTAAGAAGTTTTACGCGATCATTTGCATCAGAAAGTGAATTTCATCAGTTAAGATTGGGTACGAGAACAATATGCGGCACCCATTCAATTCTTTGATAGCCAAGAACCCAATACAACTACACGATAAACATTTACGTTGATTTCAAACATAACACACGATTTTAATGCTTGATTTCAGAAAAAGCCAAACAATTGATCGATAACAGTTACATTTAAAACCATCACGCGAATAAAAACAAAGTCGATGTTGTGTTATCCCGAGCAATCGACCATGATTTCAGATTTTTCAACAACAATATAAAACCCTAAAGTAATTTTCAAGGGTGCTTACATTGTGGACGGCCGTTACTTCTTTTCTTGGATGAAGTTCCTTCTCCGTCGTTATTTTTCGCCATTGCTTGGAGTTCCCTAACTTTCTCCACGACACGGTGTCCTTGCTTGGTTTGATGGCTAGGGTTTTTATGGTAAAAGGTGAGAGGCGTTCATGTTGAGGTGTAAATGGAGAAAGTGGCGCAATTAATGGATTAATGGGAGAGTTGTTTTTGGTAAGTGGAAAGTGGTTTGAGGGACGTCGTGTTCTAAGAGGGTACGTAAACAGCCACTAAATTTAAATTGGTATCCAAAAAGAAAAAAGAAAATATATATATATATATATATATATATATATATATATATACCACAATAAAGAGAAGATCGTAAACAATATTTCCATGGTGTTTGTTTGCAAATTGGATGTGAACTATGATAGATATGAAGCTCCCTTGCATCCGGGATGGTGAGCATGCAGTTTTTTTGTTTCCAAAACAAGAAAATGGCGATTGAAATCAAAACAATGGCATACAACGTAAATTAGCGTGTCCATTAGAGGCAAACCTAGAGGGACATTTTCTACAAAATCTCTTTGGGTCATAAACTTAATTAATCAAGTCAAGGGGTTATTTAATAGATAGTAAGGTATATCTCTAAAGGGCCAGAAAAAAAAATTACTCTATTTTGGTAATTGTGATGCCAAAATGGGCTCCAACAATTCGGCCATCATCTGTGTGCCATATTTGACACCGGCAGTGCCATGTGTCGGAGCAATCACCCTACAGTCACTCTACATTGTGTGTCATAGCACTATTCATATGCCATATTTGATAAATAATACATCTAACTGTTCAAGATGCTCTTAATAGTAAAAGTTCTACTGAATTTTTCCAAATTCCACTAAATTTTTATAATTCCATAGTCATGCTTGAGCTTCAAAGTCTGATAGAAACAAGAACAAAATGTGGAGGGACACAATCCATATCTTCTTCTTCTTTTTTTTTTTTTTTTTTTTTTTTTTTTTTTTTTTTTGCCGCTACATTTTGATTGAGCTCTACTGGTTAACGTTAAACATAACTAATTAAACAGATTTACCTCATTTCGTGAATTTTATTCCTAACAGAGTTCCATGGACATATTTATAAATTCATTTATGAATTATAACACAAAATTATATTACGAATCGAAAATGGAAGTACTTACCAGATTACCATGACGGTCGTGTTCATCAACACGGCACAGATCTAGAACAGTAGGGCGTTGATCTGGAACAATACACCTTAGTTCTAGACATTAATGAACCAGAACTAGTCCAAAAATGGCTAGATCTAACTGAGGAATAGGTAGAGTTGACGGTGGAGCGGTAAATCGCGGCATGGATTCGGCTGCGGTGGTGATGGCGTTGGCGGCAGCGGAGGAACGGAGGCAACGACGGGGCGTCTGCGATGAAGAAGGTGGAGGCGGAGCTGGTTGTGGAGAGAGAGAGCGACTGCGATGACGGAGGTGGAGGCGGAGGCGAAGGCGGAGGCGGAAGAGAAAGAGCCGGGGGGGGGGGGGGGGGGGGAGGACATGGAGGCTGTAAAAAGTGAAAAAGGGGTAAGAAATGCGAGCTTATTTACGGTTTTTAACACGGGTATTTTTTATAATAAAAATACTAATAAGTCTTTTAATTTAGGAAAAAGTAAAAAAAAATCCCCTTTTAATAGATCACTACTTAAAAGTAAAACACAATTTACAAATTTATTATTTAAAATAAATTCAAATACATATTTTCTCATTACATCAACAACATAATAAATAGAGAATGTAAATGTTATTATCCAGTAAGAATATTAATAGTAATATAATGAATGGGGAGATTCAACTGTTGTTGTACAGCAACATAATGAATAGGGGATGTAAATGTTACTATACAGTAAACAATTAACATATGCCAATTAGATTTTTCTCTAAACTTAAATAGCTATATGGATATAAGAATAAATTACTAATAAATTTTAGGTCTATTATAAAATATTGTTTAATTTAATAAAAGTTACATCACTCCAATTTTTATAATTTAATATTCATCCAATGCATTCGGTATATTAGGTGGCGTTTGGTTAGTGTTTCCACTTTTCTGAACCCAACTGGAATGGGTTGGGTTGAGTTGAATTGGGTTAGGTTGAAAATTTTGGGAATAGAATTGCGTTTGGTAACGACAATTTTTGTTTTGTGCTGAGAACAGAATGTGTTTGGTAAAGATTTTATCCTAAAACTAATTTATTTATTTTTTAATTTTTTTTTTGTGTTTGGCGGCAGGGGACGGTGGCCGGACGCCGGCGACTACGGTGTGTCAGACGGCGACGGCGGTGGTGGTGGCCGGACGCCCGGCGGGGTGGCGGAGGTGGCCGGCGACGGTCATCGGAGGTGGGCGGCGGCAGCAGAAGGTCGTCGGAGGTGGCCGGAGATGGCGGCCGGTCGCCGAACGATTGCCGGACAGCGGCGGCGGGTGGTGGTGGTCAGCCAGCAGATGAAGACGGAAGTTGAGAACTTTGGGTTGAATTTTTTGGGCATAAAAAGAAACAACTTTTTTTTGTTTCTGATTTCTTTAGGATTTTGAGAATTAATTCCTATTTTTTGGGTTGGGTTGGATTGATTTTTGTGTTTGTCAAACGCGTTCCCAAAAATCAAACCCAAATTTTTTGGGTTAAGTTTGGTTGGGAATACTAACCAAACGGGCCTTAATTTCCTTAAATAACTAATAATTATGAGAAAAGTCAAAAGTCACCACACCTCATAAAAATTATGACAACTTTTTACATAAAAAAAAAAAAAATTACAATAACTCTCATGTATTACGGCCAAAAATAAGTTTAGTATTCAAACACAATTGATGTATAAACAAACGTGTTTAGTAAACATATTTCTATTCCAAAATACTCTCAAAATTTTGGAAGTCATTCTGAATTTTTTTAAAAATTTAAGAAACAAAAAATTCTTGATTCTTTTTTAATACCACAAAACTACTCTCAATCTATTTCATAAAGACAAATTTTGAAAACTACCATTATGCCATCCGCCGCCACCATGTCAATCCACAACCACCACTACCGCACACCTCCATCTTCTCTCATATCCGGTCTCTCTCTCTTTTTCTCTCATTAAAAAAAAAAAAAAAATCCAAGCTTATTTACAACCAAATACTCTTTTTTTTGTTCTGCGAAATTATAATCGTTACTGAATACAATTATGTTCTCAAAATGCACCAAAACCAAAACATAATTCTCGCCCTATTTTATTGGGAGTAGAAACAAAAAGGTTAATCAAACGCCATCTTAGTTCTCCCCAATAGAAAAATCAAAAACACACGCTGGACACATACTTTTGCGATTGCATAGACAACTTTGCTGGTCCTAAAGATTGGATAATTTCTTCTTTTTTTTCAGTCAATTTCAATACAAATATATTAGCACAAGAAAAAAAAACAAGTATTGTTCCTCATCTCAATGTATCAATTTACACTAAAATCCCCATTGTGTTCATGTTTTGGGGAAAAACAGCAACAAAAAATATATATTATCGCAAATTTAAAAAAAAAAAAAAAAAAAAAAAACAACAATCCGACTTTGATGTTTATACACTTTTTCAAGGGACAGAATCGAAGAAACGAGGCACACTTTCCATCCACCATCGACCACTTCGCATTTCCATAATGCTAGACGATAAACACAAGTTGATTGATCAAAAAAATCGCATTTTGCAAGCAAATATCAGTGGCCTCTTCCACGACGACTTGGCCCAGAATAAGCTCGCTCCATAATGAGGCCGTCGGCTATCGCCAGAGGTGGAGATTGATCTCTCAGATGTCTCGAGCCGTCTACATATCCTAAGTTTGAGATCAAGAGAAAGAAGACAACAATGGAAAGAATATTGAAAGCCAAAACAACATAATAGGACCTCATTGTTTCTTATTGTCTTTCTTAGCTCAAATGCAATTGTTCAAGAGACCTATATGGAGATCTATATACACACACACATATATAAGGGTGGGGGGTGGGAGGGGGGGGGGGGGGGGGGGGGGATGGATTTGTTTTTGACTTTAGGGTTTAAAAAAGATCTAGGGTGGAATGTTTCATAGATTTGAATTGAAAAAAAATATATTAGGGTTTGAATAAAAGGGTATTGTTTGACAAGATAAGAGAAGTCAATTGAATAGGTACATGGGTAAGGTATGAGTTTGGTGAATTGTTTGTTGGTGGCCGGAATATTTGATGCCTTTCCACATTGTTTTCAGGGAGTATTGTACTACTGATCCTTAGGTAGTGTTTGGTTGTAAGAAACTGGAGTCTCGGAATTGGAATTAAAAATTGAACCTATGCAAATTTCTAATTCCAATTTATTGAATCCCACACCGATGTTGGGCCCTTCCCCCCGATATTCGTTTGCAGTGATTTGTAAAAGTCCACCCTACGTGTGAGGGGCGTATTAAATCCAACATCGCTAATCTTTTCAACGCATCTTTTCAAAGTGAGTTATAGGCTTATTAGGCTCCTACGTGGTATCAAAGCTAAATCTTTTGTTTGATATTGGTTGTGTTAAATCAAACATCGATATTGGGCCTCCCGATATCCGCTTGCAGTGGTTTGCCAAAGTCCACCTTGCGAGTGAGGGGGCGTGTTGAATCCCACATCGATGTTCTAGAAAACGATATTAAGATGGACTTTTGGCAAGGGTTTTAGCGGATTAGTCATGGAAATTATGAAAATGGTCCCAAAATCAGATCACGTGCCATACATGGGCCTTTTTTGTTCAAACATGTTTGACTCTATTTTTAATTGGACCAAATTGAAACAAAAATGAACCCTCCAGGGAACCAATGAGTTATTTCGTGAAATACTGTGATCACTTAAAAACCCAACTCAAACTTTAAGGGTCAAAAATGTTATCTTCTCATCCTTTCAAAAGTAAACTGACCACCTGTGTCATGCACCCACTAACATATCACACACTTAAAACCCACCTAAAATCAAGCTTGATTTTGACCTTGAACTTTTGAGTATGTTTTTTATTTTTAAATCCGAACGCCAAAATATAAGACCAAACAGACCCTAATAGCTGTCTAAACAATCCGCCCCCAGCATACTCTTCATCATTTTTATTTTTATTAATGCATTATTTCTTATTGTCAGTAACTATTTGAATATTTAAGTTATATTGGCGAATTTGGTTTCTTTATTCCATCAATTATCCCATTTATTAGGGCAGTATTCTTCCTAATTTAACCCACTCTAATAGCTATACAATAGGGATTTGTGTCCGAAAATAGATCCGGGTGGCAGGTGGTTAGTTTCCCTAAAATATATTAGATAATAAGAAAATATTATCTTCCTCTTCTATATTCTATTTATCCAAATTTTTAAGTTTCAGTCCAACAAATCATAGAAAAAAAAAATATCTATTAATTTTTAAACAATATAATGACAAATAAGTCATCATTTTTTAAAGTTTGATATTAATTTATTCAACAACGGTCTCAGCATGACACTTGAAACTTGTGTACTTAATTCCCCAATTTGAATTTTGAAAGTCAAACATAGAGAATCAATAATAACACATGAAAGCAGAAACACAGATTTCAAGCATTTTAATATTTACCAAAATTTCCCTTTTTGTTGAAGAAAAAAAAAGGTAATATTTAAAAAAGAGAAAATCTGATCATATGATAAAAGCTAGATTCAAGCCAAGAAAACACGTAATAAGACAGATAGCGCATACCTTCATTGAATAAGTCTCAGTTGTGAAGCCATTTTCAATAGCTGCCTGGTTAGGACTTAGGAGGTTTCATACATCCAGCTAACAGTCCAAGCCTTTTACTGGGTTTCCTTGTTGGACAAGAAATGTTTGTCTGAAAAAAATGTGTATTTATCCACTAATTAATATATTGTACGATTAAGGATTTTTTTATTTTTTTTTTTGGGAAACAGCCTTAAGGCTACATACATCCAACCTTCCCCACGACCTCCCCCAGACCCTTCAATGGCAGGAGTCTTCGTGCACTGAGTTACCCTACTATTAAGGATTTTTTCATATAAACAAAAAGTCTTGATAGCCTCTTGAGAAAGGTCGATGCATAGGGAAAGTAATAACTGGGGGAACTATACAAGGCCAAAGGGAAATGAAGCCCCCCTCAATTTTTGAAATTTTTCACTTATATCCCTATATTTAAAAAAACAAAAAAAAAAATCGAACCTTTAAAATTTCACACACCGCTCCCCCAGTTTATTTAAATATCTAGTAAACATTTAAAATAATTATTTTAGTCCCTTTCAATCAATTTTCTAGATCTGTCACTGAAAGCAATGTCAACCATAACAGACTTGCACGGTTAGGTGGCATTTGGTTATTGTTTTTGCTTTTGTTTTTTTACTGTTCCCACAAAACTTAGAAAAAAAAAAAACTAGAAACAGAATATGAACATATATATTGTTTCTCTACCAAGATTTTTGGAACTTAAATAGAAAAACAAATACAGGAAACAACAAAAGCCAACTGTTTCAAGACATGAATATATATCAAATCCAAAGCAAGGAAAATGTTAATGCAACTAGCAAATATAATACTCACCGACCACCGAATAGGCGAATAGTGATTTGTATTGGCACATGGTTCTTCAATTCGGGCGTTGAAATTAGAACTACGAAATTCTATGCCTCGGACATTCAAATAAGGAAGTTCCCTCCATAAATTTCACCGACAGATGCCTGAGATATAGATTTGAAGAGCCATAAATCAAGATTATCTCCCAACCAGTAGTTTTCAAGCTTTATAACTAGATTATGCCATTTTCTTAGGAGTAGGCTAGATTGTCGGTTGTAAATCACAAAAAAAAAAAAAAAAGGAAAACATTTAATCACTAATACATTGATAAATGCACTTTCAGGAGACTAGCTGATATCTTGACGAAACAATTTAAGTTCAAACTATCCAACGGAAGTATTCAACATGCTGCATAATCATATAAGAGACGGAAGCCAAGCCCATTCATAATATATATGTCTGTGTGCATGCGCGCGCGCATAATGCATAGACAACTTGATACAAATTCATGGGAGGGCAAGGATAATATCATGAAGAAGCTAATATATAAAGAAAAACTATAATGATAACCTGAAGGTGAGGAAGAATGGTGTCGTAAACTTGCAAGAAGAACGTTGACTTTTCAGTTAACCTGATGCAATGAAACTTCAGTTAATATTAACACGAAGCTCTGCATGAATCAGCAGCTTGTTTTGCAGAAAATGTTCAGATATTTCAGCAGAAAAGGCAAGAAAATGTCTGATATAATCCGTCCATCTAACTGAAAATGGCTGGTAATTTAGATATATACCTCCTTAGAAGGCGGAAGCAGACATAGATCTCTTCAAGATCTACCTCTATTTTCAGTTTAACATATTGCTTGAAAACTTCGGACAAGCAACTAATAGCATCATCCCATCCATCAATAGTTGCATCTGAGAGAATTTTAGTCCGAGATATGATCTGTTGCAATATTGAAGAAAATAAACCGGTTGAACCTGATCTATAGTACATCTCCGAAAAAGTGTTCAATACCCAACAAGTGCTGGCTGTGAACTTGTCAACCCACAATGGCCGATCCCCTGCCCAAAGGTCACTGCTTGAAATAGAATCCCTCAATCCACTTGGATTCTCAGTATGATTTACACAATTTGGGTTAGGCATAGCAGAAGCAAATGGAACATCCGATTCACATTCTGATCTCCTGTGAGCCGGAAGAAGATCAATGATGTCAACTCGCATTTCTTCAGGCAATTGTTCCAACACGGAGATATCCACTTGACTAAGAGATAATGGCATTAAGTCGAATTTCTCAGGTATTCCCACATTTGAGGTTCCAGCTCCAGAGGAAGCTTGTATATTCTGCTTTTCCTAATGAAGAACCATAAATTATTATCATACATAGATTATAAGATTGATGAGAGAGAGAGGGCAAGGGAGAGAGAGAGAGTGGTACCTCATCTACTGCGATTATACTTGAAGAAATAAGGTTAGTAGGATAAGGTCCATTGTCCCCTTTCCTTATACCTATAGTGAAAAATCAAAATTTAGAAACTTAAAGGGAGAACAAACAAACTCTATCTGCTATTGATTAAGTAGACTAGAGATTTCTACAACACCTTCACTTGATGCAGACAAATGGCAAGCACCGGTTTTTTTGCTTCGATTTTTTGATATTAAACTTTTCAACTTTCCGCCATACAATTGATTCATTTCCGAAAAAAGTTCAGGAGGAAGGCTCTCTATAACATCCATGTCAAGATCGCATAAAGGTGGAAGCGACGGATCCTGTCTTAAACCACTATCACTATTGGACATGTCACCATCCATGGGAACTGACGACCGGCCCATGTTTACATCAGTAGTTGGTTTGTGAGAATCTGCAGATGGCATAATTAGAAAAACAATAATTTCAAGCCGTGTTATAAAACCAAACAACAATCACAATCTTCCACCTTGAATTAGAAATTGCATGCAAAGATGTTGTATCTTCCATTGAAATACTGGATTTGCAATACAAACGATCTAATTATTTTCAAAATTGAAAGCCTAATCAAAGTTGTAACTACAATAAACAATATAAACAAGTCATCGATCCAGATACTTGGCCAGCAGAAACTTGCAATTCCTTGTCTGTCCCAATGTCGTTGGGTTTATCCTACATCGGATGTGGCAAAGGTTAGTGGTCTGATTATAAGTGTGAGAGAAAGTCTCACCTCATGAGCTAGCTTTTGGGATTGAGAGAGGCCCAAGACCACCTACCCTGGTATCAGAGCCCAAATTACTACAATTCTAACCCAACAGCCACAAAGGGAAAGACTAGTCAAAGGTTAGCCGACCAAAGGCCCGATGTGTGAGGGGAGAGATTGTTGGGTTTATCCCATATCGGATGTGAAAAGGATGGATGATCAAGTTATAAGTGTGAGGGAAAGCCTCACCCCATGTCTCAATACCAATACCAAGGAGACCATATATGACTCAGAAGTCAGAAATTAAAACAAGGTCGGGGAATAAAGTGAGAGTGATTACAAATGCAACCATGGCCAAATAAAAGAAGAGATGTAAGGTCGGGGAAAAAATGGCTAATTATCAGCAAAAAAGTTCAGAGTACCTTTTGTGGCACTGTCTTCTGTTGGATGTCTACACTGATCTCTCATACTTGGTGATGCAGAAACAAGCCAAGACCGTATAGAGTTTCTTTCATGACCTTCGAGCAAAAGTTGAAGAACAGTTCTCAGAGATTGCTAATGATTATTTTCAGTTACAAAGTAAGGTCATCGACAAGTAACAATGCAATTAAATGATTTGATATTAAAACTAAAAAAAATAAAAAAAGGGAGGAAGAACGAGATAAGAGTAGCAATTGATTCTCATCCAATGCACAGCAAGCATGAGAACATTAACCACATAAAGCAGCAAATGGACCTGCTACAGAATTTGATAGGCTCTTTGAAAGAATATAGCACAAACCTTGTTTGGCATTATCAGCACTTTCAAGTTTCGAAACCTGCAGGCCCATTCCACGAACATCCTGAACATCTGAATTAAAAATATCCACAAACTTGACTTCGGATTAGTTGGCAATTTATGATATAACCGGGCATGTATGTAGGGTTTGGGTTGAAATGTTTTGCACTCTTGGAAGTAAAATGGTATTTGGACTTAAAAGACAATCCAATGGCATCCAATGGCTGTTTATGTTATTAGCTTCTGAAACTTTTGAAAAACAACAAAAAAGCCTTTGGGCAGCTACTTATTGTTAGACACTTCTGTAAACAATGTGTTGGCAGAAATTTTTTTATTTTTTTTTAAATATTCAACAAAATAATGTGTTAAACTGTTAATTGGCCATAAATAGTTCAATTATAACAAAAACCAGTCGAATCATTTATTCATGCATTGACCCATTTATTTTACCGCTCAGACTTAATTCCAAGTAAAAATATGAAAATATAGGTGCTCGAAACAACCAAAAGCCAAAGTTGGAATAGTAGGATAATTTTATGCAAAAAGTCCTATTTGTTGAGTAACATTTAAAACCTCCTAACAAGACCAAGAGATTGACTAAGATCTTCAACAAGGGGCAAATGCAGAGAAGCAAAAACAGGGTGGCCGGGGGGAGGAGGCTGAGGGAAGAAAGATGTGACTTCACATATGAATCCTCTGCTGCGCGATCAATCATTCATGGATGGCATTCACATATATTATTCTTAATAATGCAACTGTCTAGCCTCCAAAAAAATTCACAATTACTTTTTTCCTTTCAGACGTGTTGAAGTCAAAAAATGAAGCTATATGATGGGAATACCAATGCAAATCCTAGAAAAATAGAACATCTACAGCATAAAATGAGAATTGCTTTCATTAATGTAATGGAATAATAAAAATTATTACTTTCTTACCTACACGGAAAGACCCAAAAAGCTGTCTGGTAATTCTCTGGAGAACATGCATGTCATCAGTAGCCAAGGGCAACTACCATGTAAAACATGACACAGTTCGGAATCTGAGGACGGAATCAATACATGCAAGGGAATGAAAAATATGCTACATCTATTGCTACCGTTATAGAGTGGCTCAAGTTTTCACAGTCTCCACAGCCCATATACTTTATTGGCTCGTCAGCATCACTTCTTCTCTTCTTTACCTAGATCAGCGGATGCATTGACAATAAAGACATTGACCATTAAATCATAAGAAGAAGAGAGAAAGGAATAAAAGAATAACTAAAAATAATCTTTCAAAAATTACATAGAGAAGTCCTAGTAGAAAAGATTGTGACTACAAGAACAATCGAGGAAAAATGCAGGTATTTCATAAGTACTAATAATCTAATAGCCATAATGGAAGAAACCTTAAGGGTAAAAGTGCGTCCCTGCACCGCACATCCTTGTAAGCGAAGTGAGACCTCCTTACAAAGGTTCTCCAGAAAATTTTGACTCTGTAATCAGTGAATGTCAATAATTTTCATAATCAAATATAAAAGAAAATAAATGGCTTCAAGATTAAAAAACCAACATCTTTTGAATCCTTGAACCTGACGCCCCAGTTCACTTCAGCACCTATGGACTTGGTTTCCTGAATAAAAGTCAATTGTTAGTAGGTTGAAAATGACCATGAAAAGTAATAATTGCACCCCTAAAAAAAATCTAGAGGAGGTGGACTCAGAACAATCTGAAAAATGAAGTACATAAACAAGCTGCTCATGCTATTCAACAATGAAATAGTGTGTAGTGTGTACCTTCTGTTAGCAGAGAGGGGAGGGGAAAGACAGAGTACATGCAAGTATTTGATGAAGGCTTTCGATTTCCATAAATTGCAGTTACATGTTATCGATACTTAAGAATTAGGCAAGTATTAGATATAGTAGATGAAGAATCCATTGCAGGAAATTCCCCAGGACAAACATGTGTCAGAATCCACCTCCTCTTGAACAATTTTCAGGGAGAGAAATGGAAGTACTTCCCAATCTATGAGATTCGGTATCATTTCTTATTCTTTGCAGAATGACTAATTTCTAGCATAGACTAGATTTTGCATGTTAATCCCACATAAAAATTGCAAACATCCAATAAGGTAAAACTCAACAAGTTTTACTCCTAAAACTCTGGGTTGACTACACAAATCCAGCTTCCAGCAATGTGACAAAAGTCAGAAAAGCAGAACATAACTGAGATACTCCAATAGAAAAAACCAATTACAAGGATTATAGCGGCTTGAGACTACTTTAGATGGCCTTTCCTTTACCAATTGCTAATCTGATCACATATTTTACCAGTCAAACTAAAAGAGGTAATAGCATAACATTGAACTGACATGCTCTCCTTCAAATAAGCTAGCACATTGCTTGAAAGCGATTTTTATGATCGAAAACCATGCTAATTGTGCTTAAAGATCTAATTGCAACATCAGAATTATATGTAACTTTCTATAAAATAAGACAGAGGACTGGCATCCGGATTAGATATAAGAAACATAGTACGAAATTAAATTGACAACATGCAACAGGAATCAGGATTAAATGTAATAAACTTCATTCAGAAAATTGAATCGGTATCAACTGTATAAGTTCAAAGATATAAGAGCACGCAGAAAATTATGCATCTTAACTTTGCTATATTAATTCTCGAGATCATGCAGTTGTTGAATCTGAAAGACAACAAGACCAACCAAACTTAAAACCATACTGATTTTCAACCTGAATCGTTCCGACCAGCCTATTATCAATCCCCCTACTGTAGTTCCACAGCATATCACCGGTTTTAATACCAAAATCCTTTTGAAGTGATTCCTGGCAAAACCAAGCCAATGTATGGGCAAGAATAGATTAACATCCGGCAACATAATTGTGCAAAAGATACATAAAATTCAATTCAGAAGAATGTGGCAAAACAAAAACAACTAAGCGTAACAGAAGATTAAAAATTAGTAAGACTGATAAAAGAGGATTCCAAAATCATAGATACATAAAATTCATTACACAACCATTGCGTGGAATACGAAAAATTGTTACTTTGAACTGGGGTTGAGGTAACCAAACACAAGCAAGCAAACTTTAAAAGATAGTATGACAAGCCCAACTTGGCTGAAGCTTGGCATGATTGTTCTCACTTCGCGATTAATTCAAGGTTATAAAAACAGTGGACGCAGCTAAGGAAGTGAATATAATATTTTATAATATGACCATACCTTGGTAATCATGCGTAGCTCTCCACAAGTTTTAATCTGCCTACTTTTCAATTTCTGTTCTAAAACTCGGCCAATTCCCGGAAGTGCCTTGATTGGAAGTTCATATAAATAATCATCCACCTGGAAAGACAAAAATAAGTTGAAAAGGTCAAACTAATCTAAGCACATCCAAAACTGCCTTCATAAGTTTCCCCAGTAGACGGTGGTTAGTGATTCTTGCTATACAAATAAGGATGTCAAGTCTAGTTAAAAGTGTGCAACAAGAACTATATCTCAGTTCCAGTTCCATACTAAACAATTAAGTTCATACAAAAACACAAAACGGTAGAGCTAATCATCATATGGGAAGGATATAAAATGAAGTGCTTAATGAAAGAACCCAATTAATCCACCCAACACACACAGACCAAAAAAAAAATTGAATACGACATATTGAGATAAAGGCACACTAATTGGGAGTATAATGCAACTACACATGGTGATGATTACACAGACACTTTTTCCAGTTAGAAAAGAAATAAAACTCACTACTTGAGTACTTTCTAACTGAATTCAGATATTACTTTGAAAAGTACAAATGAAGAGAAAATCCAAGCACAAAAAAAATGATAACAGTCATAGTTAGCAAGACTGACATTCCATTCTATTCCGCATGAACAAATTCACTCATTCGAGAGGCATGAACACATACACTCATTAGAGAAAACAGTTAAAACTTTATAAGGTAATTCTACAGCTTCATGGTTATTTGGCACCTTAATATTTTGATTTCATCATACTGCTCCACAAAGTTTCAATGTTATTTGTACAATTCTCTCTTCCAACAAACCTAGACAAATTAAAACCGATAGCAAATAAATGTGATCAATTGATTATGCAATTACAAATTAATATTTCTTAGCAACTAAATTTCACATGAAATAGTGCCTTCAGGTAGAGGTCATTTGCTAGTGTGTGTGTATATATAATGGGGGGGCAACGAGGGGGGGAAAACATACCTCCTACAAAATCAACCAAATTATGATAGAATAATAAGGTCAAAAGAAGCGAGTAAAAAAAATACAAGTATAAAACAGAAGTGAAAAACTAAGATTTAGTAATCATTGATGATGAAGCGTGAGAAATTTGAAACCCCAGGAATAAGGGGGGCAAGGCAGTTAAAAACAAGAGAACACACCTTTTCAGGAGGGATGTAACATTGACCATCTGGTTTAGCTGTTCTTGTGGCAAGGCGAGCCAATAGCATATTTCCAGCTACTCCAGCACTTGCGGTGCATCCTGTAGTGTCAAAAATCTCCTTCCTAATTATAGAAGCTAATGGCTGAGGGTCTTCCATTTCTGAATCCGTGACATCTAAAAATGCTTCATCACAGCTCACTGCCTGCATTAAAAGTTGATATTTCAAAAAGAAGACAGTGGAAAGATAACACACATGTGAAACAAATTTATAGATGCAGACCTGCACTTTGTTGCAGTGCTTATGCAAGATGTCATAGAACTGGTCAGCTACCTGCCATGAGATCACAAATTTGAAAAAAAAAAAAAAAAGTAGGCAAAAATGACAATATGTTAAAAAGAAACTAGAGAACAAGAGCAAAGTAGTCATCCGAGATTATTTTTAAAAAAAAAAACTTGGACATACCTCCTCATAAGCTTCAAAGTCGTAAGGCAAAATGACAATTTGAGGACAAAGAGACTTGGCATCTCGAACAAACATTCCGGCCCGTACTCCTGTAGGGTACCAGAGATGATCATTCACGCAGGAAAATTTAAAAGACAAACATACGTGGAGTAAAAGTTTACTCAATTGTCAATGCCAGACTAACCATAGTCTCGAGCTGGGTAATTTGCGGAGGAAATTTCTGCAGTTCCACGTGGATTATCTGAATGGCAAACTGCTACAGGTTTATCCTTTAACTCATGATTGTTCCTGATGACCACCGAGACAAAAAAACAATCCTGGAGCAATATATTGTCATCAATTAATTGTTTCTTTTATGTGGAGAGAAAAAAATTGCTGGAGAAATTCCATCATCAAATTGCTGTCATAATGCTACTTAAAAAAATGCATCTGTCCATGTCTTCATTCAGAAAATAGTAATTGGCAGCTGGAAGAAAAAAACAATAAAATTAAAACCAGGATGAAGATAGTTACCATGTCCACATGAATAATCGACGCCTTTTGAGGCATACGAGATGCATTAAGATTATAATTTGTGTCTTTGAGCTGATTAGAAAGGCTGGGAAAGCGCTTACGATACCGATTTCTCCAAGTACCTATAAAGTGCAGCCTTGATTTCTGCAAAACCACTGACTTAATGAGGATATAATTGTAAAGGTCTTTGATGATGATCATCATCATGTTCATGATGATAATAATATAACAATCTTCACGAAAGCTGTTCTAATTGAAACTATAGCGTGCCATCATATATCCACAGAAGCAATTCCAACTGATTTCATCAATCAAGAAGCCCTGTAACCATTATATACAAAGTAGGAACCAAACTTAGTGTTGTTCAATTCCACTCGAGCAGAAATTCTATTTTACTTTCACAAACAGAAATGCCACTAAGCTGAAGGAAATTAAGGGATTGGAAAAAGTTAGCATGGCAGTGAACAAATAGAAAACTATTAAATGATGGGCAAAATTGAAAAGGTTCATAACAAACTGTCAATGATTAAGTACCTTTATAATGAACCGTTTCAAGATATCAAACCTGTGCTTTGAAATTTAAATAATCAATTTTAGATTTCAACAGCAAGATGGAGCTAAAAACATTGTTCAAAATGGTATTACATATATTCTATGGTAGAGCAAACTGAATGTAACAGCATTGTTTCTGTGTTTGGTGGAATTTGGGGGTGGTGGGCAAGAAAGATGGTAGGGCATGATGTCGGCCTTGAAACTTTAGTGGTAGAGGAGCGGAATACAAGTGGAGATTGGATTTCGGCAGGGATTGGGCTCGGGGCCGTGCAGCTCCAGTAGTGTGAATCAATGGATGAGGAATTTGGTGGTTCAAATGAGGTATATAACTACATATGCATTTGTTTATCTCTATGATGCATATATATTTACGCCTATAAATATACGTAAATATATTTATTGAAAATTTGAAATGTGTCAATAAGTTTTTTCCATTAAACATTTATTTGGCTTTTCGATTGTAATAAGTCACATTTAGGGTCACTGTTGTCAATTTACAGACCAAAGCAACGTCTACGAATTAATATGCTGTTATAGAGACTATATGTAGTCTAGCCAAATCATTCAAAACCATTGGGATGACTGAAATTGACAGTGCATTAATGAAGAGAGGTCCATCAACAAGAGAGAAAAAAAAAACTATATGTTCAAAGTCAAAACACTAATTCAGGATTTTATTATTACCAAGAAATGCACAAACACATGAAACTAGAGAGCAAAGCATATATAAATTTACTTGTGAAGGATGTTGCAATGAAAATCCCAGACATCACAATACTAATAGCATTATAACATGGCAGTAACCCAATAGATTATACTCCAATCTTCTAACCTTGAAATAATTTTCTACAAAGTTCGGGTCCACATGAGATGAATGATGCTGATTCGAAGTTCCACAGTTTGTTGAACTTGACGACTGTTTAATATTTTGATTTCCAATATGGTAGCTGCTAACTGAATCAGAAGGTATACATGGACTAGGCTGAGCTTGAATTTCAGTATTCCTCTCCGCCATGACATTATCAGTTGGTTCAGCTATTTGTACTTCAGAATTATTGTGATTACTAAAAACTGGTTCGTCTGGTACTGCCCCTCCAGGGAAGTTCCCAAGCATGAGATCATCGGATTCTCCACTGCATTGGTTTGTGTCGTCCTCATATTCACCATAGTCAAAAGCACTAGCTTTCATTTCGGTGTCACCCTTCAATAACAGATCCTCAGGTTCAGGTGTTATTGTATCATTCATACAAGCTGAGATATCATTGGAAATTGAGCTGATACTCGGAGTGAAGAAGGCTGATAACTTTGGTTGTTTATGAGCTTCACTAGCAACCTGGTCAAGTTCGTAAGGAATCCCTACAAACCAAGGTCGGACATACAAATTATGAGAAAGAGAGGAATGCTATGCTAAGTCTTTTGTAATTCTTGATAAGGCAATGTCTTCTATAGTTCTAGTAAGTTCATGCTTCAGCTGAAAACTAAATTTTCAAAACACTCACATCTATTTCAATTAAAATAACACAACAAAATGGAAGAATGACAAAAAAAAAAAGCTATAATCTTTCAATCCAAATGGAACATTTTTAAGATTCAAATGCAGTTGGTTTATGTAGGAAAAAATAAATGTGAATTGCACATGAACCAGGAAAGATAACATACAACTCAAAAGTTTATTAGCAGCGACTGAATCCACCACCCATGTGGGTTTGACTACAGGAAGGCCTCCACTAAAGGACCTGTATTGAAATTTCAAGCATTCAATGAGATACAAGAAATTCTATTCCGCTAATCCTGGTGATAAACTATAAATAGGAGCTGTGACCTCAAATTCTTAATTTTACTGTCTGGAAGATTACTACAGATTATGTGAGTAACACGACGCCTTGAAAAGTAATTCTGAAAGCTTCCTCCATATCTTGACATGTAACCTCGCAGCTCCTGAAGAAAGCGTGCCATCAACATAAACAAAGAAATTAAAGAAAATAATAGTGAAGAGCATGCAAAGGCTAATCCAAATGTGATTATATTCACCCGGAGTGTTAGATTTAAAATAATAAAATCATCAGAATACACAACCTGACTAGAAGGAACTGTATATCCATCAACAAAAATTGAAACTCCACCAAAAATACATTTCTCATTGCTAAACCCGCTTTTAGAGGAGCTTGAAGCTTCAGCCTCAAACTGGTCTTGCAGTTTCCGATTTTTCACTTCCATGTAACTACAAACAAATACCAAAAACCATCCAAATAAAAAAACACGAACCAATTCAAACGGTAAAGAGCAAAGCAAGAAATAACTGCACAATCCAAGTAGTTATTGTTAGAATTCCAAATAAGAGATGGTAAGGCTTCCCAGAGTAGTCTATATATGAAAGGAGTTACTCCACTTCATGCCATATGATTTGAGGTTGGAACCACTTAATATGGTAGAGCTAGATTTGGGAAGCCTTGTTTGTTTGTCCCGGATTGTTTAAATATTTGTCTTTTCTCTTTTGTTTGTTTGATTGCATCACAAGCAAAGTAGGGTTACACACGAGGGTGGATGTGATGTTAGGATTGCAGATAGAATTTGTCAACCTTCCTTAAGTAGTTTATACATGAAAGGAGTTACTCCACTTGATACCATAAGGTTTTAAGTTGGAATCTCATAATATGGTATCATAGTTGGGTTTAGGAAGTCTCGTCAATTTGTCCCCCGATTGTTTGAATGTTTGTTTTTTCACTTCTATTTGTTTGATTGGGGTTGCACGTGACGGTGGGTGTTAGAATTCCACATGGAATTTTTTAGACCTTTTAGACTTCCCAGAGGAGTATATATATATATATAAAAAAAATAAAAAAATTACTTCACTTGACATACACTATATGATTTTAGGTTGGAATCTCATATCAGACTAGGCTTAGAAATTCTTGTTTATTTGTCCCTGATTGTATTGTATGAATGTTTGTCTTTTTTCTTCTGTTTATTTGATCACATCACATGCTAGGCGGGATGCATGAGGGTGAGTGTTAGAAACTTAGAATCCCAAACATAATTTATAAGACTTCCAAAAGTAGTCTATGTATGAGATGAGTTAGTCAACTTGATGCCATGTGGTTTTCAATTGGAACCTCCTAACACATTTGGGAACCCAAAATGGCTTAAAAACGCTAATGACTGAGTTCCCAGAGCATCTATGAACATATGACGCTATAGAGAGATTACCTGCCGAAATCAGAAAATGGTGAATTGCGGAAAGAAGAACGCGACGAAGAAAGAGAATTGGAGCCCCAAGCCACGCCAAGGGTTTTCTGATTCTGTTTCTTCTTGTTGCTATCGTTCGAAGACATTGAATTGAAGCTCCTCTTCGATCCCGAGCGGGAATTCGCGGGCCGAGACGAATCGAAACTCATTTTCTGTTGCGATCAAAGTGAACAAATTCAACTGAATAAACTAAATTCTGTGAGGATTTGGAGGGAGAGAGGGGGAATCCTAAAAGGATTTTTATAGGGCAAGGCGATTTTGAAGCTTTCCGGGTACGATTTCTGCTTCCTGGGTGACGAAGTCGCGCCTGATTATTCAAATGAAGCGGCAAAGTGGCTTATATATCACGAACGACCATCCGTACAATTTACTCTGTTCATAGATTTTGTTATTGCTAATAAGGTTAATCCACCTTTAAGGAATTGAATATTAAAGGGATTATTTTATTTTATTTTTATTTTTTTTTTTTTTGGGTATATAATCCGTGCATAGATCTGTCAATTTTAAAATCCAATCCGTTCACGTGTATATATATTAAGCGTACGCAGTGTGATTTTGAGACTGATTTTGTCATTATGGAATATTCTGGGAATAAAAACATGTTTAATAGCGCCAAATGTCTTGAAATTATTTACAAAAAACATTTTTAATTGTACATTTGTTCTTTTTTTTTTTTTTAAATGTATAGTGTCCGACAAGGTGGTGGTGAGAAGAATTTGGCAGGAGTAAATATGAATCAATTTATTTTTTGTTTCGCAGATTCTTAAAAAATTCATGAATTATTTTCCAAAAATTGGGAATAGAAACATGTTTACTAAGGCCCCGTTTGGTAACCATTTTCAGCTTATTCCATTCCCAGATTTTTGGGAATTCTGTTTGGGAATAGCGTTTGGTAATTTTTGTTTCCGTTTCCATTTCATTCCCATTTGAGAATTGTACCCACTTTTTTCTTAAGAAATGAGAAACAAAAAAAAGTTGTTTCTCATTATTCCCATTCCATTCCCAAAACTCATGGTCACTATTCACCTACCGGCCGACCACCGTCCGCCGCCGCCGACCGCCAGCCACCGTCCGCTGCCGCCGGTCATCTCCGGCGACCGTCACTGGTCACCGTCCGGCTGGAAATTTTTCGGCCACTTCCGGCAGCCACCGGCGACGGCGCCATTGTCTTCCGGCCGGCGTCGCCGGCGGGGGGCACCGCCGGCTCCGACGCCGGAGAACCGTCGGCGGCCGTTGCCGGAGCGCCGGCGACGGCGCCACTGCCGTCAGGCCAAAACAGAAAAAAAAAAAAAAAAAAAAAAAAAAAAAAAAGAAGAAGATTTTAGGATAAAATTGTTACCAAACACAATTCCCTTCTCAAAACAAAAAAAAAAATTATCGTTACCAAACGCGATTCTACTCCCAAAAAGAAAACAAAATTCTCATCTTATTCCATTCCCATCCCACTGCTGGAATGGAAACATAAACAGTTACCAAACACCACCTAAACGTGTTTATGTACATGAATTCCAAAAAATTTGAGAGAAGGAACAGAAACAGTAGCCAAACAGGGCCTAATAAATTAAGTTTCGACGAGCTTCGGGTCATGTCCTATGCACGTGGTCTTTTTCATCTAAAATTGTTAATTTCATTTCTTTGCTTGAACCAAAATTTTAACGATAAGAAAAATATCAGGGGTACAAATGCGTTATTCTATAAATTACAGGAATCACTTATATATATCATAAAATTTAAGGGTAAAAAATGCAATTTTCTCTGTTAAAAAAAATAAGGGTATATCATAAGTTTTGAATTTTATTTCAATACAATAACAATAACTAAGTATTTGTCTCACTTATATAGGATTAGTTACATGAAATAAAAGTTCTAACAAAATTTTTCACTGGCTTACAGTTACTTAACCTCTTCCTTTATTCGGGCTTGAGACCGACTGTGTGTAAAGAATAAAGTATCGAACATTACAGTTGGAATTAGTTTTGGATTTTATTTCAATAAATAAATAAAAAATATATAAATGGGACAAGATCACAAGGATGCTGTTTTATTCATTGTAAAAAGGAAATGTGCACGTGGGAGTGCTCATATTTTTGTGCCTCAAAATCCGATAGATAAGATATTGTCTCAAAATAAATAAACTAATTAATTAAAATAAATTTCACGTGGTATATTTTTTTATTTTATTTTGCCAAACTACTTGTTTCGGGTTTTATTTATCTCTGAAAACTGTACAGATCGGGCTATTGAAAAAAATTGTGAACTATTTGATAAATTTATAAAATAAAAATAAAAAAGAGAAGTACGTAATGAATATTTTTTATATGTATTTATGTGGAAAACTATTAAATTATTAAAATAAAAATCTAAATTTATTTTGGAACTTTTTGCACTTCGCTCGAAATTTCAGAGAAATTCTATTTTAATTTATATTTTTTAATTTTATCACATTAAAGCCTGAAGTATCTAAATTATATCAAGTTAATCTTTCTAATTTTTATAACACAATTCACTCGTGTGGATAATTTCGTATTTGATACGTGGTTAATTTCCGTTATAAAAATGAGGAAGTTATTGATTTGGATATTTTAAGGTTTAATGTGTTCAAATTGAGAGTACATGGGTTAAAGTGAAATTTCTTTAAAACATTAGGAGTGCAAAATGCAAAAAACTCTTAATTTTTTTTTAAAATGATAACTAAAAAAAAAAAGATACGATTAATATAATATTTTCAAATAAAAAATTAAATTTCTTCCATCTTCCAAACAAAAAAAAACTAAAATATCATTAAATAAAAGAGAAATTATCGATCAATCTCAATTTTAGCGTGAAACTACCAATTAAACCCGCATATTTAAAAATAAACTAAATAATCTCAATTTACAGATTTTTTTAACCATCTAGTCCCAAATTTTTAAAAATTCAAAAATTACATGACAAAATTACCCTTACATGATTCTTGCGTTTATTATTTTCTTATTTTGAGGTTTCACATAAAATCATTTTATTCAAATCAAAATAACTTTTATTGTACATATTTATTTTTTTTACGATATAATTATATATTTAGATTTTTCTTAATAAAATCTTCAAAATAATATCATATTTAATATTTTTTTTTATTAGTTTCGGATTCGTGTCACATTTACCATGAATGTTATATGTAACATTATTATTACATGCATGTTACATGTAACATTGTTATTACACCATGTTACATGTAACATTCACACTCGGTATGATACCCGATTCAACACAGGCAATGTTACATTCCACATGCAATATGTTATTTGTGTGTAGAATGTGACATTGCTTGTATTGCTTGTAACATTTTCTATTTACTTTCAACGCAAATATCCTCTTTTGCATGAAAATATAAAATTGTCTGTGTTGAATCGTATTTTATGTAGATGTTACATATAATATCTTATAATTCGTAAAAAAAACTAAAAAATCAGGAAATACCTATGCAGAATGTAACATGAATGTAAAAATTGAAAACTAATTAAAAAAATAATAAATTTAATATCGTTTTGTGTGTGAAATGTAACATTACCTATATTGCCTGTAACATTTTTTATTTTCTGTCAACACAGATATCCTCTTTTGCATGGAAATATAACATTGTTTGTGTTGAATTGTCCATGTAGATGTTACATATAACATCTTATAATTCGTAGAAAACAAAAAAATCTGGAAGTACTCATGTGGAATATAACATGAATGTGAAAACTAAAAATTAATGAAAAAAAATAGTGAATTTGATATCGTTTTGAAAATCTTGTTTAGACGAATCTGAATATATAATTATATTGTAAAAAAAATATATGTACAATAATTGTTATTTTCATTTTAATAAATAGTTATCTATTATCTAAATTAGCTCCGCAAGATGGGATATATTATGTAGGCGCAATAATTAGGGACATTTTTGTCACAAAAATGACAAAAGGACCACTCGATTCACGAAAAAAGTAGTAGATGTAATCAGTAGTTTCTAATCGTTTTTGGAATCTCCTGGTAAGCGCTCCTTAAATAAAACTGATGTTGTCTAGAAATCGTAACACGGTGAATTTATAGTTTTGCCCTTGTAAGTCTCCATCCTACTGCGCCAAACGGGGTTCCTGCACAATTTTTTAATACCGGGGGATCCTTGCGAAGAACTTCCGGCGTGAGAGAAAGTATCTGGTGGAGAAGGATAAAATGCAATATAAAGTGGTAGCGGAGTGAAATGCACCATACTTGAGCTTTTACCTTACTCAGGTATTTATATGATCCTTTGCCGGTTTGAGGAGAGAAGACGTTGTGTCTCGTCACCCATTCTGTTACAGAGTAATGATTGTCCCGTCCTTTACGCGTTCCTTGCACCAGACAGATGTTCTTTGGTGATTTAGTGACGACTGACGAGGCGTCTTTCGGCGGTTAGCATTTATGCGCACCCGATGACTTGACGACCCTATTCAAAGATGGGTCTCGGGCCTTTCCAAGACAATGATCTTCCCCCGAGGGGGTTGGCCTATCGAAATTGGTGGGCCTGGGTTCAGAGTAGTCGCGGCCCAAGCCTTTGGCAACGGATTTCATAGGCTTGATGGAGTGGGCGGCTCAGTACCAAATTCACCACCATAAAAAAACTAATAAATATCATTTAATAATAATAATAAAAAGATTTGGGACAATTTTGTCATTCAAAATATTATTAATTAAAAAAATTTCTTTTGACTTTCATATCTTTTTTTTTTTTTTGAAAAAGCTGACCAACAAATCAACTTATATGTGGCCTTTAATTGAATCAATTAAAAGAAAAAGGGTCCATTTGCAATAATAATAAAACTTAGGGGTACTATAGTATAATTTTACCTGAAAAAGATGGGGGAATTCTATTAATAGACAGCCGCGAATTGAGGGCCCATTTTGGCGCCGCGATGAAATTAAAAGCCAGAAATGGGTGACCATCTTCGATAGCTGTCTTCCCTTCACGCCTTCATTATCACAACAAACCGACCCACACTGCACCCACACTAGGTGTGTCCTCACTCATTCAGTTCACGGGTGAGTGTCTGTGTGTGAGAGAAAGAGGAGAGAGAGAGCGAGAGGACGAGCCATAGATTTGCTGCATTGGAGGAATTAGGAGAGGAGGCGATTTTGGTTTTCTTCATTTGAATTTGTTCAATTCCTTTTTGGGGTTCGAAATTTGAATTGAAAATGGAAGACGACGAGTGGGTTGTGGTGGGAAAACCGACGGAGAGAGATTTATGGAGCCCGAGCTCGTTCGAAACAGAGACGTCGAATCCGCTTAAGATTAGGTCCGGCGGACCGGCGAAGCACTGGACTGATGCTCTTCCGATCGGCAATGGCCGTCTCGGCGCTATGGTTTGGGGTGGAGTTGCGTCCGAGACTCTCAATCTGAATGGTAATGATTCAGTATCCCGTTTCTTTTGTTGTTCTCTTGTAGTGAATACTTCAAGTTAAATCTTCCATTAACATCCAAGCTTAAGAAGAGCGGTTGGTTTCTTTGTATTGCATAAACCAGCCGAGCCGAGCTGAGCGGATACATGTTCAAGTTTGGTTTGTTTATTTTTCATACTATTAGAGTATTAGAGTTCAAGTTGAGCTTTAAATCTTATGTTTAAACTTTATTCATATAATAATCAAACTATTTGTGAGTTTTTTTTAGTGTTTTTTTTTTAATATTTATTAATTAAATTTTAATGCTTAAGAACTATATAAATAATATATATATTTTTTAATAAAATTAGTTATTTATAATTATTTCTTTGAAAATATCTATAAAAAATTTCAAATATTTAAATTACGACTAAATCAAAATATAAGAATTATAAAGAATCATTGTAAATTACAATAATCAGTCCGTTATAGTAATTAAATAGGTTAAAGGGGTATTTATAAAATTACAATTTGATTGAATTAACTTCTAAAACGATTAGATATGTAAGATTGTACTATTAAAGAATTTTAAGAGTTTATTTTACTATTTTTTCATACTAAAAATATAACAAAATATTTTAATTTTATATTATTCGAGTTGTTTACAAACATTAACGAACTGAGTTTGAACATATGATATTTGTTTATTTAATAAACGAGCTTAATTAAAAGCTTGAGTTTGTTCATTTATTAAATGAATGAGCTATTATCGAGCTGAGTTCGAGTAGTTCACGAACGAACGCTTGGTTTGTTTACAGCGCACTCGTGATCATTTCAGATAACATTTTGTTTTATACGATAAAAGATGAACACGATGATCATGGATTGTAGTTTTGGTTTGTGAAAAATAAGAATTTATAAAATCCAACGGTTGATAAACACTGTGTTTGACACATCACTTGATTTTGTTTCACTGTGATCGTTCAATTTAGTCCACTAGAAGTCAACAAAAAAAAAAAAAAAAAACCTGGACTCATTGGGCATTGCATATAAGGTTTGCATTGCTGAAGGCTACCATAAGGGTGCGTTTGGATGGGGGGTTTGAAGAAAGAATTTGATTTTGAGGAGGGATTTATAAATTTTTCTTTAACCAATATTCTTCAGAAAATTTAATAAATCCCTCCTTTAAATCAAATTCCTTCTCCGAATACCTCTCCTAGTGCTTTCGGATAAAAAAATTGATAAATTCATGGAAGTTAAAAATAATGCAATTTTTCAATTTCGAATTTTAAATCCCATTATTTGGAAATACTTTATTTGGGTATATTTTTTGAAATTAAAATTTTATTGACGTGATTTCACCTCGAGATAGAGAGGTTTACCTCATTCAAAATCATTTACGGAAAACAACTTTTTCGAGGTATTTCGAGATGTCATTTTTTCCACTTTAAAAATCCAACTTCAAAATGTTAGATTTATATGTAGAAGGGGCTGGTGGTCGGATAATAAGTGTGAGGAAAAACCTCACCTCATGAGCTAGCTTTTAGAGTTGAAAGTGGCCCAAGACCACGTTACACTGATATCTAAACTGAGCTAGCTTTTGGGGTTGAGAAAGGTCCATGACCACCCTACACAAAATTCTAAGGAATTTACAAATTCCTTTCTTTAAAGTAGGCAAACAAAAATTTTAACTTGTACATTTCGGAAATCCCGTATCAAAACACACCCCAAGATGTGATAAAGTACCGCATGCTATTTATCCTTTGTTGGTGCATCTATTTATTATTTTGATTGTTGGCAGAGGATACCCTTTGGACCGGAACTCCTGGGAATTACACAAATCCGGATGCTCCAAAGGCACTAGAAGAGGTCAGGAAGCTTGTTGATGATGGTAAATATGCTGAAGCTACTACCGCTGCTGTTAAGTTGTCAGGAGATCCCTCTGATGTACGTTATTCCTTTATTACCTTCTAGTCTAAGCTGTTTTCTTTGTTTTGTTACAGAGTTAGTTGTTGAATTCCACATCGAATTTGTAAGACGTCTCAAACTAATCTATATATGAAAGGAATTGTTGAATCCCACATCACTAATGTTATCTGATCCTGGGCTATATATAAAGTTTAGGTAAATTTTTCTCTCTCAAGGCGTTTTTTGAGAGTGAGTTGAGCCCATTGGGTTTCTACATGGTATGAGAGCCAAGCCTTTTGGCTAATGTTGTACTTATTGAATTCCACGTCAATGTTGGGCCCCCCAATAGCCGTTCGCAGTGGTTTGACAAAGTCTACCCTGTGCGTGAGGGGGCAATGTTGAATCCCACATCGATGTTGGGGCTCTCGATACCCGTTCGCAGTAGTTTGACAAAGTCCACCCTTCGCATGAGGGGACATGTTGAATCCCACATCACTTGTGTTACTTGATTTGAGCTATATATAAAGCCTAGGGCAATCCTCCTCTCTCAAGGCGTCTTTTGAGAGTGAGTTAAACCCATTGGTTTCTACGATACTCCACCTAAAGCCATATGGTTTTAGATTGGAACCTCTTAAGAAGTCTCCCTTCTAACATTAGTCTCTTAGTAGGATCATATTTTTTACAATTTAGAGCGTGTTAAAGATAAAATTTCATAGAATTTTTGATATGGTGGGATTTTTGAAATCCCATCATGTCGAATTTCGTTGTTTGGATATATTTTTTTGAATTTTAAGTTTTATTGATGTAATTTGACCTCGAGACGAAGAGGTATACTGACTTACAAAAAACATATTTTTAGGAGGTATTTGGAGATGTCATTTTACCCCTCTCAAATCCCATTTCAATTTTTTTAATAATTTTACAACTTTCTTTTTGAAATTGCCAAACAAGTAATTTTAACTTGTGACTTTTGTAAATCCCTTATCAAAATCAAATCCTTCATCCAAAAATGCGGCTATAGCATCTCCAGGCTTATTGTGACATTTTTTTAGTAACCCAATGGGCCTAAATCACTCTCAAAAGACGTATTGAGAGAGGAGAATTACTCCTAGACTTATATATAACTCAGGATTAGGTAACATAAGTGATGTGAGATTCAACACGCCTCTCACGCGCAAGGTGGAGTCGGTGGACTTTGACAAACCACTGCGAACTGATATCGGGGCCAATATTGATATGGGATTCAACACACCCAACATCAGACGAAAAGTTTGGCTCTAATACCGTGTAGAAACCCAATAAGTCTAATTCACTCTAAAAAAACGCCTTGAAAGTGGAGGATTACCCTAGACTTATATATAGCTCAGGATCATGCAACACAAGCTATGTGGGATTCAACATATACCTAGGTTAAGGTATCTCAATGGATTGTGACATTGAGTATGAATTCTAGGTGCTTTCTAAATTTCAAAAGATTCCCCTATATTTATGCAGGAATTGATCTCATGAAATAACATTCATTTTTTTTTTTTTTTTTGTGATGATAAGGTTTATCAGCTTCTGGGTGATATGAAATTGGAATTCGACGATTCTCATGCTGCATATGACGAAAAAACATACCATAGAGAGCTAGATTTGGATACAGCCACAGTTAAAGTGAAATATTCAGTAGGAGAAGTGGAATTCACAAGGGAACATTTCGCCTCCAACCCTGATCAAGCCATCATAACTAGGATTTCCGGAACTAAATCAGGCAGCTTGTCGTTTACAGTATCTTTAGACAGCAAATTACACCACAACTCACATGTTATAAACGGCAAAAACCAAATCATCATACAAGGAAGTTGTCCCGGTAGAAGAATCAGACCCAAGTCGAATGCAAATGATAATCCAAGTGGTATTCAATTTACTGCTGTTCTTGATTTGCAAATTAGTAATGGGTCGGGTACAGTTCGTGTTTTGGATGAGAGTAAGCTTAAGGTTGAAGGGTGCGATTGGGCTGTTTTGATACTTGTGGCATCATCTTCATTTGATGGTCCTTTCACTAAGCCTTCAGATTCGAAAAAAGATCCTGATTCATATTGTCTTGGCCAGTTGAATTCGATAGAGAGATTTTCTTATTCTGATATTTATGCACGGCATTTGGATGATTATCAGAAGCTTTTTCATCGTGTTTCGCTTCAACTTTCTAAAGGAGGTGAAGATGAGAGTGTTTCGACTGCAGATAGAGTGAAATCATTTGGAACCGATGAAGATCCATCTTTTGTAGAGCTTCTGTTTCAGTATGGTCGATATTTGCTTATTTCTTGTTCGAGGCCGGGCACTCAGCCTGCAAATTTGCAGGGAATATGGAACAAAGATATTGAGCCGCCGTGGGAGTAAGTTATAATTGTTTTGTTTTTTGAGTTTTAGCCCTTAATCTGTCGAATAGTTTGGCATGCTTTTAGGGTGCATTTGGTTAAGGAATTTGACGAATTCATAGAATTTAGAAATGACTTTTCCTCGAGATGGGGAGGTATACCTCATTCGGAAGGATATTTAAAAAAAAAAAAAGAAGCTTTTAGGTGTCATTGTTTTCCCTTTTTGAAAAATCCGTTTTCGAAATTTCCAAGAATTTCACAAATTCATTTATGCATAGCCAAACAAGTGAGTTTGAACTTGTGAAATCCCTTATCAAAATCAAATCCTATCCCAGAATCCTTCACCAAACGCACCCTTAACCATGATTTTCAATTCAAATTCAACCATGATTTTCACCGACCAAAATCAATCAAGAGTTTTTGTTTTGATCAATTGTTTATATATACATAATTATATATATAATATTATATAGTTTTTTAATACATTTCATCAAGATTTAACGAAGCCAACTACTACTCATACAACATTTTGCTTTTTGCAGTGGAGCTCCTCACTTGAACATCAATTTGCAAATGAACTATTGGCCTTCCCTTTCTTGCAATCTTAAGGAATGTCAAGACCCCTTGTTTGATTACACATCTTCTCTGTTAATCAATGGAAGTAAAACTGCAAAAGTAAGACTTTTTCCTGCTTTATCTTTTGTTCGGCCTAGAGTATATGTATACATTCTAGCGCCTATATGTGTCGAGTTTTGTAGAAAAGATAAGGCACCGTTTGATAGCACGCTTCAAATGAAAGAGGAAAAAAAGGGAAAAAAAGTGCTTAAAGTTAAAGTAGCATTTGTTTTACGCTTTAGAGAAGTACTTCTAAAAGTCTAGATAGTAATATTACTTGGGAGAATTAGTGGCTTCTTCCTGAAACTAGTCAATTATAATATTTTATCCTCAGTTTTTTTCCTTTGTTTTTTAGTCCTTTGAATAAGTTTTTAATCTTTCAATTAACATGAACTAGATTAGATTTATCAAGTTAATGTTAACAAGATATGGAATTTGCATTTGGCATCATAGTTAATGTTAACTAAGGACAGTAAAAATCGAAAAGAAATTGGTACTAACTAATAAATAAGTTGCACTATATATAAAGTAACTAAAATTAAAAACCCAAAGTGGACGACTATATATCGAGAACCCCTAGTATTTTTTTAAAAGAAAAAATAATTGTTTTTCGTTTTTTCGATTTTAATATTTTAGAAGATTGATAAGCGAGGACTTTATTCAAATTTTCTCAAATCTTCTACAAAATTCTTTTTAATTAAGCGATTGTTTACCAGGATAATACTAATTACTAAGATATTATCTCTAAATTATCAAATGCACGTCTGCTTTGTGCTTTTAACTAAAACTATTATTTTGTTCAGTAAATTTTTTTTTACCGAACAGTGCCTAACTGATAATTCTATATTATAAGCGCCTATACGTATGGAATTTCATAGAAATAACAGTGAATTGGTGCCTAGAAGAGGTGAGATACTATTATTCAGAACCATTTACTCAGAATTTGAGATAGAATCTGTATGTATTTAGCCACAGAATGTTACAGGTGAACTATGAAGCAAGTGGATGGGTTGTGCATCAAGTCTCCGATATATGGGCGAAAACATCGCCGGATCGAGGGGAGGCTGTCTGGGCTTTATGGCCAATGGGTGGAGCATGGCTTTGTACACATCTGTGGGAGCATTACATGTACACAATGGACAAAGTAAGGTTCCGAATTTGTTTCTTATCACACACCGAAAAAAAGGAGCTACTCTACTTGGTACTATATGGTTTTAAGTTGGAACCTCCTAACAAAATGGTGTTTTTAAGGTGGCTTCAATTTTTTATTTTTGATTTTTAATTGGTAAAATTTGGATTTGAAATTAATTGATTTACTTTTTTTGGTAAAAAAATACAATGTTGCTATTGTAGTAAACTATGGGGATTTTGGAGTCCATACAAAAATTGCCTATGATGAATCTTACCCCGATAACTATTCACAATGGTTTGGTAAAGTTCACCCTGCGTGTGAGGAGAAGTGTTGAATATTGAATTCCACATCACTTGTGTTGCCTCATCCAGTCATCCTGAGCTATATATAAGCGTAGGTGCAATCCTCTTCTCTCAATGTGTCTTATGAGAGTGAGTTAGACCTATTGGGTTTTTACATGGTATAAGAGGCAAGTCTCTTATATGATGTTGGGCTCCCCGATATCCGTTCGCAGTGATTTGGCAAAAGTTCACTTTGCACCTGAGAGGGTGTGTTGAATCCCACCCCAATATCCATTTGCAGTAGTTTGGCAAAATCCTCTATACGCGTGATGGGACATGTTGAATGTTGAATCCCACATCGCTTGTGTTACCTCATTCTGAGTTACATATAAGCCTAGGGGCAATCTTCCTCTCTCTAGGCATCTTGTGACGATGAGTTAGGTCCATTGAGTTTCTTGTATAATTAACGTAAGAAATAGAAGTTTTTTTAACAAAGTTAAAAAAAAAAAATGCATGCTGCTTTGTTCAATCGAACAATATCTGAATTTAGTTAAATCATGTTAAATGGGAAAAATATAAATAATTTCAACAAAAAATAAGATAATTCCTAAAATATGACGATTTAGACAACCAAATGAGCCGTTAGAGTGGACTTCACAAAAAAAAAACATATTCATGAAGATTGGTATTTGATTATTTATGTTCTTTTATAAACAGGATTTTCTGAAAAATAAGGCATATCCCCTGCTGGAAGGGTGTGCTTCATTCTTGCTTGATTGGTTGATCAAAGGCCGTGGCGGTTATCTTGAAACCAACCCATCCACCTCACCGGAACACACTTTCATTGCTCCTGATGGCAAGCCTGCTAGTGTGAGCTATTCATCAACCATGGACATGGCAATCATTAGGGAGGTTTTCTCTGCCATTGTTTCTGCTGCTGAGGTGATGCTTCTCCTCCTCTAATGAGCAAAAAGTGTTGCCCCCCGCCCTCGCCCCCGCCCCGCTCTCATTTTCTTCAGCTTGTGAACAGGTGTTGGGGAAAGGTGAAGATGATTTGGTTGCAAAAGTTCTTAAAGCTCAACCACGGCTCTATCCAACGAAAATCGCTAGAGATGGTTCTATCATGGAATGGGTAAGCATTCGGTTTCTTAGGTGCTGTTTGGTTTAGTTTTTTTGAGAATTTTGAGAAGTTGTTTGGTTTGATTTCGAAAAAGTTATAAAAAAAAGGTAATATTTGTTAATAACGTGTCAATAAAAAACGAATAGTAAAAATGTCATAATTGATGAAAAATTGGGATAGTCGGTATGAAGTCTTAAGCACCTAATTAATAAAAACGCTCAAACCTAATAACTACTTTAGTTTTGGTCCAATTTATTAGAGTTCATGCAAACTAACGATTCAATTAGGTTGCGTTGCAAATTGTTGCCCCACTGCCACGGTTGCCGGATTCCGGCTCCGGTCGCCGAACTTTTGGTTGCTAGATTTTTTTTTAGTTATGTTACTAATTTTTATTAAAGTTTTATATTATATTTTTTAGTTACATTCAACTAATTTTCCGATGCCTAGCGCCAAAAAATCACATGAATGTAACTAAAAATACACTAAAAATGTAATTAAAAAATACGATTAAAAAATATAACTAAAAGATACACTTACATGTTACTGAAAAATAAATAAAAAATAGTTACATGTAACTAAAAAAAATTTGGCGGTTGGTGGCCGAACTTCGGCGACTGAAAATCTAAGGTCTGACATTGGGACAGCGGCGGGCTGCGCTGGTGGCCGATGATACAAATCTTAATTAAAGATATTTGACTAGAGATATAAGGGAGCAATGCATTGACCACGTGATTAAAACACAAAGTAAAACATAATGAAGAGATTTATACTCAACTTAAAATTACAATAAGATAAATCATAGATCGGACCGTCTAATTGGAATTATTGACTAATTGTCCCTTAAAATATATGAGGTAGAAAGAGGTGATAATATGGTGGAGAGAATGTGTAGAAAACTAAAAAAATAAAGCTATAGAGAAAAAAGGTAAAATTAAATTTTATAAAATAATAAAATGCTATAATACGAGTAGGTGGTCTGTGCGACAGATTGAGTATTGTTAAAAATGTTTACGAGTTTTGTTGTTAAAAGGGTAGTAGTTGATTTTTTTTTTCGAAAACAAAACCAAACAGGGTCTTAAAAAAAAGCAATTTGTCTAACGATTCAATCTCATATCAGGCTCAAGATTTTGAGGACCCAGAGGTGCATCATCGGCATGTATCTCACCTATTCGGCCTATTCCCCGGGCATACAATCACTGTTGAGAAAACTCCCGACTTGTGCAAAGCGGCCGATTATACCCTTTATAAAAGAGGTTTCGATCCTTTATATCTCCTTACTATTATCCTTAAATCGTTTGAAAATTTAAGGCACCGTTTGGTAATACTTTTTTTTTTTTAAGTATTTTTTTGCTTTAAAAACAAAAAATTACTTGGGCAGACACTTTTTTAAAGTACTTTTTGAAATAAAATAGATTTTTTTTGACAAAAAAATAATTTTACTTAAGAGCAAAAGCAAAAAATCGAAAGCGCTTTTGATAGTTTAGAGATAATATTTCAGCATTATCCCTTATAAATAATCTCGTAATTCCAAAGAAATATTCACAAATGATTGAAAAGAAGGTAGTGGAGGGATAATAGTCCATTGATTTTCTTTATCAGTTTCTCGTAGTATAAAAAATGAAAACCGAAAATCATATATTTTTTTGCTTTTCTGGAAAAAATAGTTAAAATCATGTTTTTACTTTTTTGATTTTCGAAATTACTTTTCTTAAATCTGACTGATGGGATGAACCTTGATCGATTACTATACCGTAAACAGATTCATGTAACTGATTCTACTTAAGTGGAAGAAATGCTTAATTGTTGTTGTTGTAAAAAATACTTAAAAAAGTGTTATCAAACAGTGCCTCAATCTAAAATATGTTTATTTTTTCTTTTGTACTTTTTGTTCATTAAAAATCTTAAACATGAGCTATTTGCAACAGGCGAGGATGGTCCAGGGTGGTCAACTACATGGAAAGTCGCTCTTTGGGCACGGCTTCATGACAGTGAACATGCATATCGGATGGTGAAACACTTGATTAATTTGGTTGATCCTGATCACGAAGCAGATTTTGAAGGCGGCCTTTACAGCAACCTGTTCACCGCTCATCCCCCTTTCCAAATCGATGCCAACTTCGGGTAAGAAAATCACTTATAGGCCCGTCCGTTTGTTAACATAATTCAACACTTAATAAATAGAGAAAAATAATTAATATTAATTAGATTGAATCTATCGGGATTAACATTAACTATATAAGGAATTTGCACTTGATATCATCGTTAATGTGAACTAAGAACTAAAAAAAAAATAAGATGCTCCACAAATAAGTTTAAAAAATTAAAAAATCCCGAAAGTAGAGATATACTGAGAAACTCATATAAATATAAAAATAAGTTGCTCTACAAATAAGTTTAAAAAATTAAAAAAACTCAAAAGTAGAGATATAGGGAGAACTCCATATAAATATCGCTTAAAATAGTTCAAAATTTTAATGATGTGTGAATTCTTTATTTTTTTAGTATTTATCATTTAAAACTATCAAATAATTGTATACCACATGTCCACAACCCCTATTAAATATCATTATTATAAAATTTTGGAAAAGAAATTATATACAAACAATTGTAGAGAGAGAAAGTGGAAATTATACAGGGAGAATGCTTTAGAAAGAGAAAGGTGTAAAAAATAATTGTTTTTTTGTGGTAGTGTTTTTTAGTAAAAAATAATTGTTTCTCATTTCTTTAATTTTTATACTCTTAACAAATTGGTGGAGGTTTTGTTTCCTGATTCCTGTTCTCGCTCCTAAAATTTTTGGATTAAATGTACAGAAATGCATTTATGTTTGGCAAACACGTCACTGTTTACAAAATTTTGGGAGTAATTTTTTACTATTTCCCGAATTCCTTAAAAGTAGGAGAAACAAAAAAAATATTAATTCCTATTCGCTCCTACAAAATTATTCCCACTACCAGTTGGCTGCCACCAACACCACAACCCTGCCAGTCTGCACCACCACGCCGGTCACCATACATTTAAGGAAAAAAAAAGGAACAAATGTTACAATCAAACGTGTTTCTTATTTCTATTCTCATAAATTAAAAGAAACAATTTCAAGACAACGGTCGTTATCAGACATGTTTCTATATCCAGAATACTCTAGAAGGGAAACACAATTCCCATCCCATCCCATCTTAGTTTATTGGAAGTAGAAACAGAAAAACAGAAACACTAACCAAATGCCACCTTAGTACCTGTCTTAATCAACCCTGAACGATTTTTTTTGGAATAAGAGATGGTTTATATAGATAACACTAAGGCAGTGTTTGGTTGCATGGAATTTCAAATATTTGCATACGTTCATTTCAAATTCCAATTTTACGGCTTCAATTCCACGCTACCAAACATCGCCTAAGATATCAAATCTCGACGTTATCAAACTAAAATAACATTAAGAAATCATCTCTTATACCTCTGCAATTTGTTCCTTCTTTTTTTTCCAGGTTTTCAGCAGCAGTAGCAGAAATGCTGGTGCAGAGCACCATGAAAGACCTCTACTTGCTCCCTGCTCTTCCCAGAGACAAATGGGCTAACGGCTGTGTTAAAGGATTGAAGGCTCGAGGCGGAGTCACCGTCAGCATCTGCTGGACCAAAGGAGATCTCCATGAATTCGGTCTTTGGTCTAATCATCATAACAATAATAACAGTCGGATTTCGAACGACAGAAGATTACACTACAGAGGAAGAACGGTCTCTGTCCAAATCTCACCGGGCAGAGTATACACGTTTAATCACAAATTGAAATGTGTGAAGACGCAATCTCTATAGGAAAATCGATTTTTTTGAGTTCTCTAATAAGGCAGCGTTTGGTTTCGTGGATTTGGAATTGAAAACATGTAAAATGTTTTTTACATGTTTTAATTTTGTGCTTCCAAACGCTACCTAAGATCAAATTGATCTTGCGAGGAGCTTTGTTTTCTACATAGGCTGAGGTTTTTGACCATAGAAACTCGAGGTGCTTTGCTTTTTCGTGTTTAATTTACGCTATTTGTTGAGTGAGGAATGTTACGAATGTACACGAAATCTATGAAAAGAAAGACAAGTAACAGTGTATGATTACATATGAGTTAAGTGGAGTAACTTCTTTAATATATATATTATTTTGTGATACCTTACAAATTCGATGTGGGATTTTAACACTCGCCCTCATATGGAATCCCGTGTGGCACGTGATGAGATTAAACAACAGAAGATACAAGATAAACATTCGAACAATCAGAGAGAAACAAATGAAACTTTTAACACCTAATTCTGATATCATGATATGAGGTTTCAACTTAAAATTATACGGTGTTAAGTGGAGTAACTCCTTTTGTAAATAGACTACTTTGAAAAGGCTCACAAATTCGATATGAGATTTTAGCACTGAGTATATTTTGTTAAATTTTACTCTTCAAATTCTATTTTAGCGAAGACTTTAAAACTAGTTTAGCTTGGTGCGTTTTGTGCTTGGCAAAAGCACTGAAATGAATGGAGGTTGGCTTGAGTAGACACTAGTGTTAGGCATTTTCACCAATTGGCTAGCGGAATGCTGCACAATGGTGCTAAGTAGTGAGACTTGTCATTGGCTCTTGGCTATTGGCATTGGATGCTAACATTGTTATGCCTCCTCAAAGCATTTGGGGGTCTACCGCCACCACTTAGAATTATTTTGTGCAAGGTACTATAAAGAGACCTTGGCCCTTGAAGGTGCCTTTGGTGCGCTTATGGTCCCAAGCAGACATTGACATGTGTTGGCATGCAAGAATGTTGTTTGGGTAATGGTGATGTGCATCACTGTTTCTGGCTTGCGCAATGTTAGGATCAATGTTTATGGGCACGACGTGAAATCAAGAATTTGACACGAGGTCAACGCAACATTAGGATAGATGTGTGCACACAACATCAGACTAATGAAATGAGGATGGACAAAATGCTAGCTGAACGCACCAAATGTTGAATAGACACAAGCAAAGAATGAATAGACCATGTGTATGGCACACAACAACATTTACCGTGGTAATTTTTGATAACGTGGTTGAATTGTGGTATCGGTGTTTCATTCAGTGTTTGGCCTAAGTCTGATAACCATGTAGAGGTTTGTTCCGAAAATTCTTAGTCAGATTTTGTGTACGTTCATTGTTCATTGGGTGCAATAAAACAAGGTTAGGCCCCTATGATGGCCCGAGTGATAGACCACTTGACCAACCAATCTATTCCAACACAGGCAGACAGTGTGCTCGCATGACAACATAACGTACAATAAAAACTCATAAATTAACACAGAATAAGGAACCTATACAAATCCAATTGGAAGTTGATCCTATGACAATTAGTATATTCTGTTAAATTTAACTTCAATTTTGGTTTCAGTAAAGAGGTTGAAAACTATTTTTTTTAAGAAAGAAAATCAATTTGAACATATATTTTCAAAACAAGTGATAAAAAATTAAAACATGGGGAGAAAATGAGAACTTAATTAAATAGTGGGAATTGGCATTGGCTATTGGCTAGGGCAATGGGGTTGGAAGTGGTTGTCAACATTGTTATGCCTCCACACGTATCTGACAGTTTACTGTTGCCACTTGAATTATTTTGCGCTAGGTACTATATAAGGAGACCTTGGCCCTTGAAGGTGGCTTTGGTTGCGTGCTTATGGTCCCAAGCAAATATTAACATTTGTTGGCATGTGCATTGGAATCCTATTGTCTGTGTTAAAATGGTAGGAATTGAAATGAATTAATCAATTGTATATTTTCTTAATCATACAATATGAGACTACATATAGGAAAACTTAAGAACTAAAAAAGGTAAATAACTAATTACAATTAACTATTTTCTTAATCTGTATATTTGACTTTCTATATATACAAATATTACCAATATTGATTATTTCAACACTCCCCCTCAAGCTGGTATGAAGATATCTTCCATTGTCAACTTACATACTAGATAGTCGAATATCTTCTTTAGTAATCCTTTTGTTAGAATGTTTGCGATCTGTTCAGTAGTCGGTACATATGGCATACATATTTGTCCACTATCGATCTTTTCCTTGATGAAATGCTTGTCCACTTCCACATGTTTTGTTCGATCGTGCAACACCGGATTGTGAGCAATCGCAATGGCTGATTTGTTATCACAGTAGACCTTCATAGGTACTGAATTAGATATCTTCAACTCTCCGAATAATCTGTTAATCTATAACACTTCACAGATGCCGTGAGCCACTGATCTGTACTCCGCTTCTGCGCTGCTTCTAGCTACGACATTCTGTTTCTTGCTCCGCCATGTGACGAGGTTCCCACCAACAAAAGTACAGTAACCGGAGGTCGATCTCCTGTCTGTGATGCTCCCAGCCCAGTCTGCATTGGTATAAACCTCTACAAGGTGGTTGCCACGTTTCTTGTACAAAATTCCCTTTTCAGGAGTACCCTTTAAGTACCTTAGTATTCTATAGGCAGCATCGAAGTGTTCTTGTCCTAGTGAGTGCATGAATTGGCTGACCATGCTTACGGCAAAGACTATATCAGGACGGGTATGTGATAAGTAGATTAACCGCCCCACTAGTCTTTGATATTATTCTTGGTTTATCACAGTTTCAGGTTTGGCCGGTTGTAGTTTCTCATTCGGTTTACTTGGAGTTTCTACAGCTTTGCACCCGAGTAACCCTGTTTCATTCAGTAGGTCGAGTACATACTTTCTTTGACTCACAAATATGCCTCCCTTTGATCTAGCAAATTCCATTCCAAGAAAATATTTTAATGGACCTAAGTCTTTGATTTCAAAATTATCAGCAAGTTTTCCTTTAAGTCTTCTCAACTCGTCACTATCACTTCCTGTTAAGATGATGTCATCTACATAGACAATTAAAATGACAATCTTACCATCAATTGAGTGTCTATAAAACATAGTATGATCTGCTTAGCTTTGTTGATAACCCTGACCTTTTACAGTGGTTCCAAAGCGTTTAAACCACGCTCTTGGAGACTGTTTTAGGCCGTACAGTGACTTCTTTAACTTGCACACTTTTCCTTGTCCTATCTTTCTTTCAAAGCCCGGTGGTAAACTCATGAACACTTTTTCCTCCAAGTTTTCATTTAGAAAGACATTTTTCACGTCTAATTGGTGTAGTGGCCAATCAAGATTCACAGCTAAGGACAATAGAACCCGAATCGAGTTTATCTTAGCAACTGGAGCAAATGATTCTTGTTAGTCTATTCCATATGTCTGCGTGAACCCTTTAGCCACGAGCCTTGCTTTATACCGTTCTATGCTTCCATTTGCCTTACACTTAATTGTGAATACCTACTTGCACCCGACTATCTTTGTATCATTTGGCAAATCAACTATTTCTCACGTACTACTCCTTTTAAGAGCATTTATCTCTTCCAGAACTGCTAGCTTCCAACCTGTATCACCTAATGCTTCCTCAATGTTCCTTGGAATAAACATATTAGTAACTTTAGAAGTAAAGACTCTATAAGGTTTGGAAAGTTTTGTGAAGGATACATATCTAGATATGGGGTGATTGGTACAGGTTCTAACTCCTTTCCTGATGGCTATAGGGATATTAAGATCTGGAGGAATACTGGAATGAGAAGATTCATTAGAAGGTGGTAAAGATATAGGATTACTTGGATCATTGCTTGGGGAGTCGGATTGAACTTGTGCTAGAACAGTAGGCTGATCTGTATTCTTTTTTGTACCTCTCCGAGTATAAACCCGCAACTCAATACATGATTGTGGTATTTCTTCATCTGTTTGTGAAGGAATTATGCTCGGCACTTGTGTACTAGTAGGGATCCCTTTTTGTTTTTCAATATTGTCATCACTTGTTTTTGACTGATTTGGAAGAAAAATTTCTAAGACTGTGGTAGGGAGAGGATCATCAGTGACCCAAAAATTCCCTTCCATTACATTCTTCCCCTGAACGGGATTTTTGTCAAAGAAAGAAACATTTTCCAAAAACGTGACGTCCATACTAACATGAATTTTCTTGGTTTGTGGATTGTAATATTTATACCCTTTTTGATTTGGTGCATAACCGATGAAAACACATTTTTCTGCTCTAGGATCAAGTTTAGACCGAAATTGGCTAGGAATATGAACATAAAAGGTGCAGCCAAATATTTTAAGAGGCAGGTCAACTGATATCTTAGAAACTGGAAAGTGTGTTTTGAAGTTATCAAATGGTGTGGTGTAATTTAGAATACGTGTAGGCATGCGATTTATTAAATATACGGCTGTTAAAAGAGCATCACCCCACAAATATTTTGGAATATGCATAGAAAACATGAGTGCACGTGAGACTTCGAGTAAGTGTTTATTTTTTCGTTCAGTGATGCCATTTTTTTGGGGCGTGTCACGACACGTGGATTGATGTAGAATACCATTTGTTTTCAAAAAACTGCCTAAACATTCATTGAAATATTCTGTTCCATTATCTGTGCGAAGAATGCTAGGTTTCATTCGAAATTGGTTTTCTAGCATAATGCAAATTTTTTTAAATAAAACTGCTACATCAGATTTTGCACACATCAAATATGTCCAACATAAATGTGTGCGATCATCAATAAATTTCACAAACCATCTTTTTCTGGATAATGTTGTGATTTTTGAGGGACCCCATACATCGCTGTGAATTAAATAAAATGGTTTAGATACACGATATGATTTTGAAATATAAGAAGTATGCTGACTTTTTGCAAACAAACAATTTTCACAATGAAAAGAAAAACAATCCACATTCTTAAATAACGTCGGAAACAAATGTTTAAGATATTGAAAACTTGGATGTCCTAATCTAAGGTGTCAAAGCATGATTTTATCACGAACAAACGTTGAACTCATACCATTGGTGCCGTGAGTTGTTTTATTACTCAAGGAGTTATCATCGAAGTAATACAGGCCATCCACCAATCTAGCACTGCCAATCATCTTCCCCGAACTCTGGTCCTCAAAGAAACATTGAGATTCAGAGAAAATAGCATGACAATTTGAATCTCCCAATAGTTTACTTACAGATAAGAGGTTACAAGTAAGTTTAGGAACGTGGAGGACCGTTTTTAGATTAACACTATTTGAGATTGTTATTTGGCCTTTTCCTGCAATGGGTGAGAAACTACCATCTGCAATTCTAATTCTTTCATTACCAGAACACGATGAATAGGTATTGAAAAGGTGATAAAAACTTGTCATATGATCAGAAGCACCTGAATCAATAAACCAAGGTGCTGAGTTTAAGAAACAAGAAAAGGCTCTAAATTTACTACCTGTTTGAGCTAAGGAAGCATTAGGAGTACCAAATGATGGATTGACAGTTAGCAGTTTCAGAACTTGATCAATCTGTTCTTTGTTGAATGGAGTGGTAGCAGCTTCATGCGCGGAAGGATAGGATCGGTTAGATTTTTCTCCCGTTTTGTTGCTCTTCAAATTTGCTGGTTTCCCATAGATTTTCCAGCATGTTTCCCGTGTATGACGGGGCTTGTTGTAGTAGTCGCACCATATACGAGGACGTTCCTCTGCTCGGCGTGGAAACCTGCTGGAGTGAGCATTAGCAGCAGCCAAAGCAGATTGGTTAATTGGAGCAACTGTAGGGCTGATAATTTGTGGCTTGTTAAGCATAACGTTCCGACGGGTCTCCTCCCTTCGGACCTCCGAGAAAACCTCATTAATTGAGGGAAGAGGCTGACGACCAATGATTCGTCCCCTAACTTCGTCAAGTTCCGATTTCAGACCTGCTAGGAACTTAAAAACACGATCATCATCCACCAACTTCTTATAGTGGCTATAATCCTTGGTCGAATGCCGTTCATGATCGTCGAACATATCTTGATCTTGCCATATTCTCTTCAATGAATTGAAATACTTGGTGATACTGTCTTCGCCTTAACGGATATCACGGAGTTTTAGAGTCAACTCATACTTTTGAGATTGGTTTCCCAGATCAGAATACATCTGATTTACATTGTCCCAAAGTTTTTCGCCGTACGGTAGCACATGTAGTTGGAGCTGATTTCCTCATCCATAGAGTTTACGAGCCACGTCATCACCATGGAGTTTTCAGCATCCCAAGTCGTATGCGACGGATCTTTGATGGAGGGCTCCTTTGCATCACCGGTTAGATATCCCATCCGTCCTTGCCACGGATATACATTCACACCGATTGAGACCAACGTAAGAAATTGGTTCCATTCAGACGAACAGAGGTGATTTGGATGGAGTGGGATTTGGAAGGGAGATGCTTTGGTTCGATAAGTTAGCTGGACCTTGGGATAGATTTCGAGGTAACGTCGGACATGGTGAAGGCAAGGGAAAATATCGTTAGAAATTAAGAATCGTCGGGTTGGCCTTCAACGAGTAAATCTCGCGAAACCAAGCTGCTGAATGCTAAGTTGACTCACTGAGAATCGTCTGAGTTGACTCACTGAGAATCACTGAGTTGACTCGATTTCGTCGATTTCAAGCAAAATCCGGTAGCGGTGGCGGTGGCTAAAGCCGCGAGTGTTCGTCGGTGGCAGCGAGTGCTCGTCGGTGGCCGCGAGTATTCGTCAGTGGCTGCAATTGAGTTGTAATCACAAGATCTGTTTCGTACAGATCTCGTGAGGGTTCGTTCGTCGGCTGCTAGGGCTCCGGCGAGGCTGTCGACGGCGAATAGAGGACTGACGAGGCTTCGTTGTCGGTTGTAGAAGGCCGAAGAGTGTTCGTCGGCGGTTGTAGAGGACCGGCGAGGCTTCATCAGTTGTAATGAGGGCTCGTCGTCGGCTGTAGGGGAGCTTTCGTTTGTCACCTGGCTGTAAGAGACGCTGGCGAACCTTTGTCGACTGTTGTTGGATGCCGGCGAACGTCGTTGACGACTACAATGGCTGACGGCGAACTTCGAAGGCTTGTAAAGGGCCGACGGCGGCGGCAGAGGCTAGGGTTTTTTGGGTTTTAGCTCTGATACCAAATTGAAATGAATTAATCAACTGTATATTTTCTTAATCATACAATATGAGACTACATATAGGAAAACTTAAGAACTCAAAAAAGTAAATAACTAATTACAATTAACTATTTTCCTAATCTGTATATTTGATTTTCCATATATACAAATACTACCAATATTGAATATTCCAACAGTAGGTGTAATGATAAGATCAATGTTCATGGGCACAACATGAAACCAAGATTTTGATACAGCGTCAACACAACAGTAGGATAGAATATGTGCACACAACATCAGACCAATGGAACGAGGATGAACAACCTGCTAGCTGAATGTACCAAATATTGAATAGACACATGCAAAGAACGAATACACCATGTGTATGGCACACAACAACGATTATGAACCGTTGTGGGCATTTCTAACGGACAACATGTGCTTGAATTGTGGCACACGTGTTTCATTCTGCAACCAATGAGCCATGACCCTTGTCTCGGCCAAATCAATGTTTGGGCTAAGTCTGCTTACTATGTAAAGGTTTGTTTTGAAAACTCTTAGTTAGAGTTCATGTAGGTTCTTTGTTCATTGAGCAATGGCCCAAGAGATGCACTACTTGATCAATCAATCTATTCCAACACACGCTGATAGTGTGCTTGCGCGACAGTACAAGATACAGTAAAAACTAATAAATGAACACAAATCAAGGAACATAAACAAAATTCAACTGGAAGTTGAATCTGTGATAATTAGTATGTTTGGTTAAATTTAACTTTATTTTTTTTTCCAGTAAAAAAGTTGAAAACATTTTTTAGAGAGAAAATCAATTTGAACACATGTTTTCAAAACAAATCATAAAAATTAAAACATGGGGAGAAAATGAGAACTTAATTAAATATTGTTTTAAACTTAAGGTCTAATTTGAAGTTATTCCAAAAGTTTGAGGCGGAATAGTGTAATTTTATGACCCCTTCTTTCCCCTTAAACCCTTCCATGGAAACCCTCACCCCTCACATCTACGATCTACACTCGCTACCCACTCTCAATCTTCCACAGAAATGGCTTGGCGCGGTTCGTTTTCGAGATCACTGATCTCCACTGCCAGAGCTTCAACCTTCCGCTCATCTCAGCCGCTCCCTCGCCTCCGCCCGCCTTCCCTCTCCGCCCCTCGCCGCCGCTTCTCCTTCACGAACCCCAGGTCGGTCTACCATTTAAACTCTCCGTCAATTCAATTATATTCCTCATTTTCTCAGAACCCAAATTGATTCCATTTTCTGTTTTATCAGGACCATGGGAGAACTCGGATGCGCGCAATCGCTTCTGCCGATGCACAGCGCCGTTGCCGGAGTCCGCCTGACATCTCACCTCTCAGTCGACGTGAGGGCTTGCTGCGAGCTGTATAACGGTACCTTTCGCCGTACTTGTCAGGATCGCTAGTGTTCTCTTTGTGAGTCTTTACTGTTTTTTGAAAGACAAAGCATAAAAATTAACTTAAATTAGGGGAAAACAACATGAAATAATCTGCTTTCTGTTCTTTTAATTTTTTCATAAATCGATTCCCCACATGAAATGAAAATTTTGAAATTTGAATTGTGGAAAATTGTTTGCATTGATTGATTAATTGAGGGAGGGTGAAGTAGTGGTTTCAAAGAAAGTGTTTGCTAGTTTATGGGTTTTGGCTGATGAGAAAGAATTGGAAATTCGGATTGATAGGGAGGAGTGGAGATGATGGGTGATGCGGCAATGGCGGTTTCAACTATCTCGAGGATGCCGCATTGTAGGTTCCTAATTTTTTTTTTCCTTCTCCATTTCCTTGCTCACATTTGTTTAGGACCCGTTTGGTTGTCTAAATTATCCTATTTTACAAAATTATCTTATTCGTGAATAATCAACTTGCATTATATCTCTCCGTTTACATACGATTTAATCAAATTTACAGATTGTTTGGTTGAACAACGAAACTTATTATTAGATTTGTAGTTATATTTTAATCCAATTACATAAGAATATAGCATTTGAACAATTAGGAAGATGATTATCTAGATATTATTAGTATTTTTAATTTTGACAACCAGATACTAAATTATAACAATTCATAAATTAGCTACAATTCGTGAATTATAGAACAACCAAACGGGCCCTTAGTCATGTTCAATAAATATTAGACAACCTAATTATTTGATTGGATTTTGTTGCGGTGTTTCTACCAATAAATTCACGAGTTAGTTTTATGCAATCATTTTCGGAATTTGAATATTTTCAATCGAATAATTAGTTTTTAAAATGTTGAAAGTTTGTTTAGTTTTCCTAGTTTCAACTATGTCCATTTTTTTCAAGTTCTATCTTTTGATGCCCTAATCACCATGAACACAACACATGAAGTTAAGACTTCTGTGCTATTTGATTTTTTGACGAGAAGTGCGATTATATGCATCAATTTGGACAATTCTCAAATTTTGGGCAATTTTTGAAATGCGATTTCTTACGATGTGTTTGGTTGGAGGTAATGGAATTGAAATTCTGATGGAATAGAATCAAAATCTGAATGGACGTCCATTTATAATTTGATCCATTCTATTTTAGTGTGATTGTATTACCTCCAACCAAACATGCCACTATACATTTGGGAGTCTGTAATTATAGATGATACCGTTTGGAATCCGATGTATATTCGAATTAAAAAAAGGGTTAATTTGCTTTTTACCCCTTGTACTTTGGACTTGTTTCTTTTTAATCCCTCTATTTTAAAAGCCTACACATCACTTCCTTGTACTCTTGACTAAAGGGAGAAACTCGGCCTGTTAGTTCCGTTTATTTTCGAACTTTGCTAGTTGTAATTTCTGATCCTCTATTCGAAATCTTGTTTTACTGAAAAATATTGAACATAAATTCTTATGCAGCGTTTGGAAGCACAAAATTGGAGTTTCGAAAATTGGAATTAGAAATAAACGTATGTAAAAAACCCCCCAAAAAATTCACACATGTACATCTCAAAATTCCAATTCCAGTGCCCCAGTTTTATGAAGCCAAACACTCCCTTAAAAAGAGTTAGTTATGAATCTTTCTGAAGGCTAACCGTGAAAACTTGCATATTAAATTATCTGTTTTTTTAACATTGTTGTATTATACAATGCCAATGTTGTCCCTTTTTAGGGTACGAAATGACGATATTGCCCTTTCCGGTATTCTCATATGTTATTGATACATTTATATGGATGTGGCAGGTACTTGAGCACATTTTTGGATAAGCACAACATATGCGAGAAGATTTGGGGGAAGTTTTTGGTGTATCCTTTTGTTTAAGTTCTGTTCGGATTAAAAATAATATTCAGAAATTTTAATTTTTTCCATGTTCTGTTTCTTGCACAGAAGAAAAAAAGGAGATATTTTTTTCCCAATACGGGGTTGACAATGTCGTAGATTATAATTTTTTCCCTCTTTCAATGTTTGAATTTTTAGGGTTTGTTTGTTTTGTAGCCGAAACGGTTCCATGAGATTTTTTTTCCCAATACGGGGGTGACAATCTCGTAGATTATAATTTTTTCCCTCTTTCAACGTTTGAATCATTAGGGTCTGTTTGTTTTGTAGTTGAAACAATTCAATGTCCGTTTAAGAATATGTTTGAGTCATTGGGGTCTGTCTGGTTTGTAGTTTGAAACGATTCCATGTCCGTTTAAGAATATGTTTGAATCATTAGGGTCTGTTTGGTTTGTAATTTGAAACGATTCTATACCCGTTTAAGAATATGTTTGAGTCATTGGGGTCTGTTTGGTTTGTAGTTTGAAACAATTCCATATCCTTTTAAGAATACGTTTGAATCATTAGGGTCTGTTTGGTTTATAGTTTGAAATGATTCCATGTCCGTTTAAGAATACGTTTGAATCATTAGGGTCTGTTTGGTTTGAAACAATTCCATGTCCGTTTAAGAATACGTTTGAATCATTAGGGTCAATTGGTTTGTTGGTTGAAATGATTCCATGTATGTTTAAGAATACGTTTGAATCATTAGGGTTTGTTTGGTTTGTAGTTTGAAACGAACCCATGCCCGTTTAAGAATACGTTTGAATCGTTAGGGTCTATTTGGCTTCTAGTTTGAAATGATTCTATGCCCGTTTAAGAATACATTTGAATCGTTAGGGTCTGTTTGGCTTCTAGTTTGAACGATTCTATGTCCGTTTAAGAATAATTCTTTTTTAGAGAAGCATCTCTTTAATAGTACTTAGGGGTGGGAATTATTGGTCCCAAACACGTATTGTTTCATGATGTGTTGTATTGTTGTTTCTGAAGTGCTTTTGGTGAATATGGCAGACCAAACTAGATTTACTTGTCTAGGGTTCTAAACAAGGTATGAGTGCCAATTTACATTAAAAAGACACATATGCCCCTATGTATCAATTATCAAAGTTGTGACCGGATGTATTTTATATTTGAGATATTTTTATTCATTGGATTGTTGGAGATATTTTTAAATGTTGATTTAGATATTGTTGAAAAATTAATTGACAATCTCATAATAAAATATATTTTCGTGATTAATATTATTGACTACTTATAGGATATTCAAGAATCATGTACTGAATTAAAATTAGTACATTTAGATACAAGGTATATATTAGTTTATTCTATAAATACGGACATATTTTAAATTTAAGATATTTTGGACCCTTAGATTAGATGTTTAAGGGTCAAGATTAAAATTAAAAGATTTCAAGAGAGATTTTCGATCCTTGGATTAGATCCAACAATTGATATTAAATAAAATTTTAAAGTGTTATAATTTATATCAACTTAACAACTTACTTTAAAATATCTCACACAAATTTATATAGTAAATAGGTTATAAGAAGTTTTTGGAAGGAGTCGTACAAAATTTTTATACCCTTTTTATACCTTACTTCTAAGATTTTAATTGATTATTTTTTCCATATATAAGTTAGGCAATTAATATAGTGTTTTTAGACATGGGAAATATCTCGTTATATAATAAATTAGGATATATTTTACATTTGAGATACTTTTGACGGTTGGATGGTTGGATACATTTTCAACCATTGATTTGCACTTTGTTGATGAACTAAACAACAAATTTTTAATAAAATATTTAAAATCGGAAACCTTTGCACGCCTCCGTTATCTTTTGGGAGGCCTACGTCTCATAGAAAATATCTATCTGAGACTATCCCTTGGCCCGTAGCTCCTGACACAAGTAAGGTTGACAAATCGTGTCATCAGGTCGTGTTTTTTGTCGTGTCATGATCTGACACAAACACGAAATACGAACGCGACACGATAAGATATTGTGTCACAAAGCCTGAACACGTACACGACACGAAACTTATCGGGTCGATATGATACGACACGATAAGTTATTGTGTTACAGAATAACACAAAATTTATCGGGTTATAGTGTTATACGATAATACGAAATATTAATACGATACAATAAAGATATGTTTAACCCATTACAAATTAAAAACCTATTAACATTTAATACAACTTATTAAAGAGCAAACATACAAAATTATAAAACTTCAAGAAAAATAAACCAAATAAAACAACAAAAATAAAATAAAAAAAATTCCCAAATACAATGGAGAAAAATCACCAATATAATGAAACAATTGCAGATCCTCATCCCTTCGTCGTCGCAATCGCTTGGATAGAGAAGTGAGATAGAGATATGAATTGGGATTGAAAGAGATGAAGAGGCAAATGTTGTGTTTGATTTGAGGCTAGAGAAGTGTTGTGGTGGACTTGCAGGCAACAACAACTGACAATGCTAGGGTGGAGAAGTGTGTGCTGTTGTGATGAGAATTGAGAGTTTGTGTGTGTGTCTGTGTTTGTCTTAAGAAGAGTGAGAAGAATAAGAGAGATTGAATTAAGGTTAAAGTATATAATATATATAATATGGACTAAATTATAATATTAGATAAATTTGGGATGATGTTTATAAATATTTATTAGTATATATATTTTTTTAAAATAATTTATTAAATTATCGTGTGACTTATTAGGTCTTTGTTATCGTGTAACCTGAACACCCGATAAATTTTTATAATGTCATTCGTATCGCTTTCCGGGTTATCATGTAAACCCGATAACCAGACATATTTTTTATTATGTTTATCGACCCGTTATCCAATAAGGCAAACTCATACCCAATAATTTGGTGTCGGTCTCAGGTCGTGCTATTGTGCAAATACCTGTTTTTCCAGCCCTAGACATAATATTAGATTTTGGTTTCTCCAAAGTGGTATCTCACTTATGGCTCGAGCCACCCCGAAAGGTAGCCTTCGTCGCCTTCCACCTAAGCTGTGTAGGAAAGCCCCAGAGTCAATTCTAGAGAATAGTGAAACTTTATAGAGTCTTTTTGATATTCAAGATTGATATATTAAATCAAAATTATTGTCTTTACAAGATATGCTAATTGACTCAATTGGATAAATTAGGATATATATTAAAAAAAAAAAAAGGCCAAATGATGATCTAAGAGTATAGATTTTTGTGGTGCATTTAGAAATTTTCAATGTGGGTATGATTTGAATGGAAGAAGGGAGTCCCATAGAGTTCAAAGTACATGTCATTGGCATTTTTCTTGGAAGTGGATGCCATCCAAGAGTGTATAAGTACAAGGAAAGACAAGACACCCATTTTTAACCTCATACAAGATGGACCCATCTCCACTCAACTCAAAACTCACCACCCAGTTTAAATCTTGGAAAAGAAAGGAAGAATCTCTCTCTCTCTCCAATTGGATTGAGGGAGAGGAAGAGAGAAGAGGAGAGGGAAGGAATTTTTTATCTTAGATGGGAGGGTGAGTTTGGGTACAATGGTAAGGTTGTTCTATTGTGATCTAAAAATTTCTGGTTTAAATTTTGAAAATAATCTCTTTGTAAATATGAGCATGGATGCATACATCTAATCCTTCTCAAACCCCGCAATAGCGGTAGCCTTCGTGCACTGAGCTTCTTTTTTTTTTAAATGGGAGGGAGAGAGAAGGAAAGAGTTTGGGAGAAAAAATTTGAAATAATCGATTTTACATTGCAATTTTTCCCCCTAGTCTTACTATTTTATTCATATTTAATTTATTTTAATTATAAATTATATTCTATTAATCTCCTAAGTATATACATAGATATAAAAGGGTATAATAGTCAAATTATAAAATGAAAAATTGCTCTTTCTACATCAAACCACAACGAAGAAAAGACAATCATCTCTTTCCTCCCCTCCATCCAAATCAAACAGTAGAGTAGCGACAAAATATCACAATCTACCAATAAAGTAAGGGGACCCCGTATTGGGACTCCAAAAATGTTTAGTTGCATTCCCCCACAACTACAAAGATCAACCTCGGATTATAACTTAAAGGGCAATCAAGTACACGGAAACTTCAGCTAGTACTAGATCTAAAAAGGGTAAGATGTACGCAAACCCTTACATACAAAGAAGAAGTTTCCAAATTTTGAAACTGAGATATCCATATCACAATGGAACAATATTGTAATTGTACCCAAGGCTCAGGCTAGGATTAAAACTTATATAAATATGAAAACAAACACAATAAAGAAAGGCAGATTGTCATTAGGGTTAGAATAATGTAGTTCGAGAGAGAGAGAGAGAATGGTTGGACATAATCACATTTGTCTTCCTTTTGAGTTTGTATAACCAAAGGGACTTGATAGAACGAGTCTAAATTGATCTTATCACTGTACTCAAGGCACACTGGGATAAAAACTTACACAAATATGAACAAGAAAGGAAAATTAGGTTGTCACTAGGGTTAGAATAATGCAGTTAGAGAGAGAGAGAATGGTGAGACATAAGCACATTTGTCTTCACTTTGAGTTTTTATAACCAAAGGGATGCTAGAGAATAAATCCAAAATAACCTTACCATTGGACTCTAGTCTCACATTCTTGATTAAAAGTTACACAAATATGAAAACAAACTCAATCAAGAATGGCAAATTAGGCTGTCACTAGGGTTAAAACAATGCAATTAGAGTGAGAGAGAATGGTTGTCTTCCGCTCGAATTTCTATAACCAAATGGATTGGACAGAATAAGTTCGAACTGACCATACTATTGTACTCAAGACTCTTGAACTAAAACTTACACAAATTTGAAAACAAACTCAATCAAGAAAGGCAAATTACGCTGTCACTAGGGTTAGGACAATTCAGTTCTAGAGAGAGAAAGAACACTGGGACATAAGCACATTTGTCTTCCCTTTGAGTTTGTATAACCAAAGGAAAGAGAGAATAAGTGCAAATTGACCCTACCATTGTACTCTAAATAATCAAATGGACTAGAGAGAATAAGTCCAAATTGATCTTACCATTGTACTCAAGGCTCACACTCGGATTAAAACTTTCATAAATATGAAAATAAATTCAATCAAGAAACGCAAATTAAGTTGACATAATACAGTTCGCGCAAGAGAGAGAATGGTGGGACATAAGCACATATGCCTTCCCTTTGACTTTGTATAACCAAAGGGTAGAGAGAATAAGTACAAATTGACCCTACCATTGTACTCTAATAACCAAATGGACTAGAGATAATAAGTCCAAACTGATCTTACCATTATACTTGAGGCTCACACTCGGATTAACACTAACATAAATATGAAAATAAACTCAATCAAGAAACGCAAATTAAGTTGTCATAATGCAGTTCACGCAAGAGAGAGAATGGTGGGACATAAGCACATATGTCTTCCCTTTGAGTTTGTATAATCAAAAGGCAGAGAGAAGTGCCAACTGGCCCTACCATTGTACTCTAAATAACCAAATGAACTACACAGAATAAGTCCAACCTGATCTTACCATTGTACTCAAGATTCACATTCGGATTAAAACTTACACAAATTTGAAAACAAACTCAATCAAGAAACACAAATTAGGTTGTCATAATGGAGTTCACGAGTGAGAGAGAATGGAACACAAATTAGGTTGTCATAATGGAGTTCACGAGTGAGAGAGAATGGTGGGACATAAGCACATCTGTCTTCCTTTTGAGTTCCTATAACCAAAGGGACTGGAGAGAATAAATCCAAACCGACCTTTAATGCAATCCAACTCTGCATATACATTGCCCACAACTTGTCTACAAAGCATCCAAACAAATCCCCAACAGTCAAGATTTCACAGAAGATACTCTATGTTCCAACACACCTATATATATATATATATATATATATATATATATATTATAAAAGGCACTATAAAATGGCAGTGTCTTCTTCCCCCACTTACACATTACCATTATTGACAACAAAAAATAGACCCCAATAATATTCTGCCACCACTTACTCCAACATCTACACGCTGCACTCAACCTCGTGTTATTTACTACCTTGTCCATATCTTTTAGTACTTCCATATCTACTTGACATGAAATAATATACCAAAATATACTGTTCTTAAACCTAAATTTGCAGTGTATTTTTTTACTGTTTCTGTTGTTGGATTTTCTTGTTTCTGTTCTCTAAGACGGCGCTTGTTTATGGTCCGTTTGGCTAAGCTATTTTTTTTTCTTTTGTAATTTTTCTTACCAAATTGGTAGGTTTATCTCACATCGGATGTGGAAAGGGCTGGTAGTCAAGTTGTACGTGTGAGGAAAAGTCTCACCTCATAAGCTAGCTTTTGGGATTGAGAGAGGCCCAAAACTATCCTACACTGGTATCAGAGTTCAGGTTACAACAACTCTAACTCAATAGTCACAAAGGGAAAGACTGGTCGAAAGTTAGCCAACCAAAGGCTATGCGAGAGGAAGATTTTTGAGTTTATCTCACATCGAATGTGGAGGGAAAGTCTCGCCTCATAAACTAGTTTTTAGGGTTGAGAGAGACCCAAGACCGCCCTACACTGGTATCAGAGTTTAAGTTACAACAACTCTAACTCAATAGTTACAAAGAGAGAGACTGGTTGAGGGTTAGCCAACCAAAAATTGTGCGAGAGGAAGATTTTTGAGTTTATCTCACATCGGATGTGGAGGGACTGGTGATTAAGTTATAAGTGTGTGGAAAAGTCTCATCTCATAAGTTAACTTTTAAGGGTTGAGAGAGACCCAAAACCACCCACCAAATATTTTGTTAAGAAAAATTTAGAAATCAATTTTCAAAATGAAATAGTTTCTTCAAATACTTTACCCAAATAGACCCTTAGGTGGGGTATTTGATAGTAAAAAAATTGGAGGCCCAGAATTAAAATTGGAATTGGAAATGAACGATGGAAATTTCCAGATTTTACATGGGTTCTTTCCAATTCCAAATTCCGAGGCTCCAATTCTATGAAACCAAATGCTACCTAAGGCTTCTATTTCAATGTAAAAAAAAATTCCTAATTTTTTACAACACCCTTCAGGAAATGAAATGTTTTCTTCAAATACTTCATCCAAATAGATTATTTGTGTTTCTGTTCCTAGGGAAGAACAGAAACACTATACGAACAGGATCTATTGAGCCGCAATTTCAAAATCTAAAAGGGTTCGATTTGGGATATTCTAACTATAATTTCAATGAGCAAATTTGAATAGGGTAGGTAAAAAAGGTCTTACCTTCCAAACTTCTGGCAACAGAATGAAGAGAAACTTTCCTGCAATTGAAAAAACTTGAAAAGAAAAGTTGGATATTGTTTGGTTGCATGAAATTGGAATTGCAAATGACAAAAAGTAAAAAACCCTAAAAATATACAAGCGTTCATTTTCGAATTCCAATTCCATGGTTTCAATTCTGTGCAACCAAACGCTACCTTAAGCTTGAATGATCTTGAATGATACGTCATGGCATCCGTCCAATGAGAAAGAAGAAAGAAAATGGCCATGGCAGACAATTTAAATAAATAGCAAGGCCATGATTTGACAGTAGATAGGGATCATATCGTGTGATTGTCAACTTTCTACAATGTTTAGGTACTCAGCATTAAAACACTAAAGTTAGCTGATTGGTGATTGGAGAGAGGATAATAGAGAGGAGAATGATCAGAAGTGGAGATTAGTCCGCAAACAGTATTAATAGTGTTTGGGAGCACGGATTTGGAAGTCTTGGAATTGGATATTGTTGGGTTTATCCCACATCGGATATAAAAGGGGTTGATGGTCAAATTATAAGTGTGAGAGAAAATCTCATCTCATGAGCTAGTTTTTGGAGTTGAGAGAGACCTAAGACCACCTGGTATCAGAGCCCAGATTACAATAACTTTGTTCCCCACATAGGGAGAGACTGGTCAAGTGTAGGCCGATCAAAGGCCCGATGTGTGAGAGAGAAATTGTTGGATTTATCTCACATTGGATGTAGAAGAGACCACCGGAAAAGTCTTACCTCATGAACTAACTTTTGAGATTAAGAGAGATCCAAGACCACCTACAGACATAAACTCATGTTCTTAAATCTATAAACTCCTGTTCTTAATTCTATAGAGCAAAACACTGCCTAAGGTGGCGGTGATGTAGCATCAACTCCTGGAGAACTGAGCACAACCAGGTGGGGACAGTGAACAGAAATGAGATATATAATTTTTTTAAAAGCCTCATCTCACTTCTTCCCCCTTTGTGAAATTCTCTTGATCTAAACTCTCTCTCTCTCTCTCTCTCTAGCCATTTCAAGAGCAACAGTCATTCAGTAAAAAGCTCTCTATCCATTACTCTTCTTTATCATGGAGGATAGCAATCCAGGATCTACAGAGCCAAATTCAGGGGAGTGGTTGAATTTAAGCCTAGGGACAAATCAATCATCGACATCAGGAGACTACGATTCACAGTCCAGGCGTAAATCTACAAGGGTTTTCTCGTGTAACTTCTGCATGAGGAAGTTTTACAGTTCTCAAGCATTGGGGGGTCACCAAAATGCCCACAAGAGGGAGAGGGGAGCATTTAGACAGTACCAGTCGCAGGGGATGATGGCGGTGATCGGTTTGCCTATTGATACTCCTACCATGAGATCGCTTGGTGTTAGGCCTCATTCACTAGTGCACAAGCCGAGCAGGGATGGAAGCACAATGGTGGCAAGATTTAATGAGGCCAGTACAGGGGTTGGAATGACGTGGGAAACCTACGAAATGGAGGAACCTACGGATTGGATGTGGCCGGGAAGTTTCAGGTTGGATCCACAAGTACCTGAGCAGCAACCAGAACAACCACCGCCACCTCCACCTCCACTGCCGCAGCCGCCGCCACCATCACCACCACCTATGCTTGACTTGAATCTTAAACTGTGAAAGGTCTTCCCTGTTCTTACAGCCTTTTCAAATATGTATCAACCAACTAAATTTACCAACATAGAGATGTGATCCTAACAATGAGAAGTCAAAACCTAGACAGCAGTTATCCGTTATAGATGTAAAAGTAGGACCGAGAATGCTTTTCCACTATATTTCAAGGTGTCAAAATACCTTAACTGTAATATCATGTACTTTACAAGGCTTTCTACCAAAATGAGCCTAGAATAAGGTTGTTACTTGTTTGTCCAGTACTGAAGCATAACTTACAATTACTTGTTCGTCCAGGCCGTTGTTCTTACATAAAAAGCCAATGGCTCAATAGTCTTTTTTTTCCTCTCCTTGAATTACATTCTGTCTATATCAAGCATTATTGTGATAGATGAAGCCCAAAATTGGTTTACTCCACATGTCACTCTAAGATCTAGAATACCCGATCTCCCTTAGCTTGGTTCTTGCAAAACAATGCATCGTTGGTAGCCCTGCCGGCCAAGGTTTTAAATCGCGGTATCGGGTTACGTAACAGTAACGGTCGCAATGTAACGGTATCGGAAGTATCGACCTATCTGTAGCGGGAATTGTCTGTAATGGTCGTGAATTTTTTAAAATCACCAAAGCATCCTCAAAAACTCAATAAAGTAATTGTTTTTACTCATTTAACCCTTAATAAATACATTCTAATGTATATTATAGCATTTAACTATATATACAACACAATAAAAATATAAAAAAAAAAAAGACGAAAGGGTTAAAGCCTAAAATTAAACAGAATATGTGTTTTTTTTTAAATTTGCAAAATATATAATTATATATACATAATTACATATATATGTGTGTGTAATATATACACAAAACAATGAAACACTTAAATTATTTATTAAAATTTTTGAAGGTTAATATGTAAATTTTTATTTGATTTTAAAATTTTTGGGGGCCAATTGTTATTTTTTTAACTCTTTGGACCAAATTTTAATTTAACCCAAATTACAAAACCCACCCCCCAATTATAATCCATCCACCCAACTATAGCTCTTTTATTTCCAAATCTGATAGAAGAGTCGCGCGTGCGAGAGAGAAGGAGAGAGCGAACAACAAAGATCTGGAGATGGTGACGAAAAACAACGGCTTGAAGTGAGCGAACAATGAAGATTTGGCAACGGCGACGAAGAAGAACGACTTGGAGTTGCGACGGCGACGGCGACGAACTCGATACCGGATAAGAGTTTTTGGGTCTGTTTGTTCTTGATTATTCTCTTATTTCTTCTCTTTCCCTTTGTTTGTTCTTGATTGTTCTCTGATTTCTTCCCTTTTCCTTTGTGTGCTTCTGATCTCTCTCTCTCTCTCTAAGTGACCTGTATCGGTGTAACGGCCTGTAACAGCCGTTACGCCTTAGCGTAACAAGAGCGGATCCGTTACGCGCCTGTATCGGCCCGTAACGGACCAATACTGTGTGAATCGGCCCTAGACTCAAGTATCGGCCCCGTAACGGTATCGGAGGGTCCAATTTCCGTTACGTATCGGCCGTTACGTAACGTAACAGTCGATATTTAAAACCTTGCTGCCGGCATTGCACCTCCGGTGTGAAAATCAGTCAAATGTTCTAATATGAATTTTTTTAGAGTATTAGTTAGGAGAAAATGTGTGTATCTGATCAAACCCCCCTTATTGGTATTTATAGACATGAGAAGACTTGTTTGGCAAGTCTTCCCCCAATCCAAGCCATTATCATTATTGTGGCATAAACAACGGGATACGGAATTAATGAACCGTTATTCAACGTGTGCTAATGGCTTTTTCCTAAATAGGCGGTGCATGCTGTAGCCGCTTCCCCAGTGGGAACAATGGTGTCATCGCATCCCTAGCATGGGTGACAAGTTGAAGTCGAGGATCCAACCTCCACGAACCGACTGGTGTTCAGGTCGGTGCAGGGGTGGCAAAGCTCTGCTAGGGATGGTACCTATCCTGGGGTAAGCAAGTCAATCAATTAGTGCTTCATTGTGCTTGTGGACACGTGGCGGGGATTAACTAGTTAATCTACAACACATATCTCATAGAAGTGAAGGTTCCAATAACCTAAAGTATTTTGTGATTTCTCCGAAGGGTTGGTCCCACCATCTCACATACAACTCACACCATGCGAGAAAAGACCAGTCAAATGGACATTTAGTTTGTCCATAATGGGGAATGGAATCCTCACAAGCATGGACTACGGGATTCAAAAGCTTCGTAGTTGAATAAAATACAGCAGAAATTTCCAAAAGTAGCCTAAAAAGAAACATCGGTACAAGGCTTATATAGGCAAATAAAATACTCAATTGTGGTGCAAAAACCAATGCGTCCACAATGCAAAGACATGCACTAATTCCTCATTATAGTCTTCAAAAAAAGAAGATATGAACAAGTCACTTTAAGCTTTTGAACAGTGCATCTATTTCCTAATGCAGAGCAGCAGAATTGCACAAGTAACCTTTTCATGTAAAGCTGTTCCTCTCCTTCAATCTTGGCATTTTAAGCCCCTTTGGTTACTGTTTCAGTTCCCTGATTCCTATTCCCGCTCCCAAAATTTTGGGATTAATGTACAAAAACGCATTTGGTAAACACGTTTCTGTTCCCAAAAATTTGGGAGTAATTTGAAACTATTTTCTAAATTCCTTTAGAATCTGAGAAACAAAAAAATGTTGATTCCTATTCATTCCCACAAAACCATTTTCACTACCATACTGCCGGCCACCATACATTTAAAGAAGAAAAAAAGGAACAAAGGTTGCAATCAAACGTGTTTCTTGTTTTTGTTCTCATAAATTAAAAGAAACAATGTCAGGACAATGGTGGTTACCAAACATGTTTTTATTTCCAGAACACTTCAGAACGGAAACATTCCCATCCCGTCCCAATATATTGGAAATAGAAACAGAAACACTAACCAAACACCACCTTATTTTCCTATTCATTCTAATAAATACTTCAATGCACTTGTTCTAAGTGTATATAGATCTTCCAAGTTACGCTAAATTTTCCAGGATTCTTAAATGTCTAACCGTTAGCGTTAAGTATAATTTTTAACATGTATTTTTGCGATTAACAGGAAAATGAAATCAAATGTCATATAGGAGACAGTAATATGAGATGAACACGATGATTATGATAATAATGATAGCGTAGAGAATTATGACAAAACATATACGGATTTTTTGAAATTATAAATATAAAGTACAGTTTCTTGCAGTGTAAATTGATGTCAAGAACTAGTTGAATCTAGTTACAGGCTTACAGCTTACTGTATCCGGGACTATAAGCATTTGGGTCTTGTGCATAACAACAGGAAGCCTTTGGCTGATAATGCTTGGATCACTGTATGCAGCAGAATCAGAAGGATATCCTTTCTGCACCCAATCAAATAGATTATTCAATGAAAATTGAAATTATTAATTAAAGCTAACATAATCGATTTTTTAAGGAATAATAAAATGATATTATTTTTTTATTAAAAAAAATGATAAGCCGTGGGAGAGGATCTAAATTCAAGTCTACCAAAAGCAGCAAAGAAAAAAACATTCAAATAAAAAAACACTAATACTCAATGATATCTTTGAATTACTTACAGCAGGACCATACATCCACCTACTAGGTTGTGTGACTTCTGTCTGCTCAGCAGTATGGGTAAAAAAATCACTTTTTTTAGCAGCAGTTGTAGAAGAAATGCTAATTTATGCAAAACACGTTACTTTTCAAAAAAATGAGTAAAATACATTAACAGAAAAAACTATAACATGCTTAACCTTACTGCTACTCAAAACCAAACAAAACAGTCAAATATGCGACAAACTATCAACTAAAAAAGGAAGAAGTATCATGTTCCAAGAACCTAAGAGAGAGAGAAAGAGATTACAGAAGACATAGCCTCAAACGTGGCCGCTCTCCAACAGCTTTCTCTAAGAATAGTGGGCTCTTTACCCCCAAAAACACAATGCATGCGTGTCTCCCTCAATCTCATAAGCACCCCATCAACTCGAAGCTGGAAGAAGAAATTCATCAGTCCTAAGGAATGTTATTTGTGTGCATGCCCCCGCATTCACGTACGGGGAAATGGCCGTGAGATTAGCAATTTATGCAATTGAGAATTCAACAACGATACAAAAAAAAGTAATAATGTAAAAGACTAACTCACCCAGAAGCGCAAGAGAAGAAACCAACTGCTAGGCATGACTCTCTACAAAACAATAAGGGGAAAATTACATAGTAAGCCATTTGAGTATCTGGTCATGTCCCTACCGGACACAAATGAGAAGTTGAGAAAATAAGTCTTACCACTTTTACGGTTAAAAGTGACACTCCATTGTCAGCCAATTCATCTTCATATAAGACTATCTGTTGATGCATGAACAACAAATTTAGTCTAGACATGCGAAATTCTCCCAGGTGAGGGAAAGAGAAGATAGAATATTTATGTTCATGCCCTTGATCATATATCAAATAAGTTAGCGACCTCATCATAAAAGAGAATAGGCTCTCTGTTTGCCAATGCAACCATATCGATTTGCTCCTTGCAGTTTTCCCACTGAAGAGTGGAGCTACCTTCTTCGGAAATGGCCCCTCTTTCATGCTGAACATTGAAATAAAAGCAAGAATCAAATCTTTAATACAACAAAAACATTAAATTGAGTAAATGTTAACCCCTTAGATTAAGCAAAAATTCAGGTTACTCATATAGTATTGGTTTACAATAAATTCAAATAAACTAGAGTAGACACCAAATTTTGGGCACCAAATTATTAACCATGGTTGTATGGAACAACCCTATGTTTCATTTCACAGAATCTTAACCTATAATGATGTGATGCATTTGGTTCCCCTAGCGTCATTGCTTAGTTAATCCAGATAACCTATCATGAGAGAAGAGAGAGGAAGAGGGACAATGCAATTGTATAATGTCTCATGGTCGAAAAGCGAAAATGTATGTCAATACCAAACAAAGAGCCAAACTAGCAACAATATTTCCAACTCATGCTATCATTCCAATAGCTAGCAGAAGCTGTTAGTCACGTTCATTTTAATAAATAAATAAATGTGGCCCATCAAACACACTATTAGTTGCCCATTATCCCTCTTTTCCTTTACAAAACGCAATATGGGAAAGTGGCAAGGATTTATAACCACTCATTCGTTATAACTCCTCTTCTTTTGATGGGAAAGATATATATGTATATGAGGATGACATATGCGTGATATACACAAGAGCGAAAACGGTCTCTGGTCTAACAAAAAAGTTGTGTTTTCTCCATCAATTGCATGGATTAAGGTATTTGATAGACTAGACAAGTTTTTCTCAATTAGCTTCTACAATATTTGGTGTTTGTGACTTCTCACATTTCTGAATCTGATTGTTATGACTGAAGATATGTGTTCTTGGACTTCTACTTTTACTTTGTTCAAAATTGATCATAATAATATTGCTAACAGAACTAGCTCTTACCTCCAAATTTAACTCAATAGCTTCACTTCCACAATAAGGTGTCGTGAAGGTATAGTCATAATCGAGAATCACCTGCTGAGAGGGTTTGCTGCATATAAAGACAGGAAAAATAAGAAAATTTGATCATATATCACATGTTTCTATCTTGAATGCGTTTTGTAATTACACACGCATAGATGATGATACAATGGTTCCAACGCAAACAAAAAAAGTAATTAGGTATTCATTTACCTTCTAAATTTCCATGTTGCCGCTGCAGGAACTTCAACTGGTGGCAATGCTTCCTGCTTCCAACCAACCAGAGCATCAAATGCATTGAAATGAATTTTAATGCCACTAGCCACATGTTTAAGAATTAAAGAACTGTCCCCAAATATCATCTCGGGCAAATGAGATGTATGAAGCTTTTCTTCCCACCTGCAGAAGCATTAGATTAGAACTTGCAAGCCAATTCATGATTTCATCACCATAATGGAAGAATTCCTCGTGTTTGTATGAAAAAACCTCAAACTAACAAAGTACAAATCGATAAAAGGATTTCAAAACGGCAACTAATAACTAACAAGTTGCCTCAATCATATAAACGATATCGCTCAGTAATTTCGAAGAGAAGCAATTTGGTCGATGAAAACCTAAACGAATAGAACAGTTCAGAGGACACAAAATCATATAAGAATAACGAACAAGAAGAGGACAGTACTGTTCAAGGTCAAGAGAAGTGAGAATGGAGCGCTTCTGAGACTCGATTTCCCAGCCATGAATGCGAAGACCGCGGCGTCCGTCCGGCAGAAGCTCGGCTCCGGCGGCTTTCAGTTCTTTCGCGTCCTCCACCAACTCCATCTCCGATGTACCGCTCCCTTCTTCACCGGAATGTCCGGCTTTCGGCCGTAGAAGCTTCCCGGCGACGGTTTGTATTGGCTTTTACCGTTTTCCTTTCCGTTCGCGACAAACAGGGAGAAACTTCCACGACTGGCAATGCATTATGTTCCATGGATGACGGACTGGATTGGGCCTAGAATTCATGGGCCCTCCCAAGTGGCCTCAGTGTTCAGTACAAATCAATTAACTCTCATAGCCAACTGTACCAATGTGCAAAGAACTTCCGGGGGTGAGAATAAGTTAATATGTTCTGAAAAATGTGATAAGCGTAATTCTTTTAACCATATGATTTTCCCTTACATTTACACTTATTTTTTGTTGTTGATCTTCCAGTTTCGGCGCATCGTGTTGGTAATTGACTGGTTACTTTCTACACATCTCCCATACTGCCATCTTATTGGTTGAGTGGCCATAATAGGCTGATCACGGGATAGTGGTTAGTTACAGCCTGACCAAGTCTTTCATGGACTATTTTCGGAAGAAGTTCTATTTCGGCTTTGAAGTCCATCTCGAGATGGTCTCACCGGGCTGAACCTTTTCACTCCGCATTTCACTCTCATTTTTAGGGTCCAGTCAAATGAGTTCAAGAATTAATTTCAAGAGATTTAATGGGCAGAAGTTTCACCCATTAAACTCTAAATTTTTGAACAATAAACAGTCAATTTTCACGTACCATGTTTCTTTCTCCGTTCTTCTCTCTCTCTCTCAACAACATGATTGTTTCATATTTTTTCGCATCTGCACAACCATCGTAACCCCCCTTTCAAACATTGTCCCCATTAACAAAACTTCAATTACCATTTTTAGGGTTATTCAAGTCCCCATAATGAAACTACTTGATCTAACATTCTGAAACCAATCAACTGCTTGAATTTGTCAAATTCATTACTGATTATCCACGCCAAATCAAAAATATTCGTCCGCTAGCATTATGCAACTATCACCCACTCTAGACACACACCTAATTCGGTCCAAATTGAGATGTAATTTTTATTTTTACCATTTAAAACTCTATTTTTTTTTTTTTTAGGGAAAATCGACAATTAATCATATTTTTAGGGTGTAATATGTAATTAGTCTTTTCTTAATATTATATTTTGATTTAATATTTTAAGTTAGAGATCATTTGAGTTTTAGTACCGTATTGCAGGAATTGTAAAGACATTACAAAGATTTTATAGTGAATATTAGTTACAATTTCATATATATATTTTTTGTACACATATACTTATAATATTATTTACATATTACAATTACATATATGAATAATATTTTGTGACATTTAATAAATATTGAACACATAAATTAACTTAATATTAGTTACATATATTTGTATACATTTAATTACCTGTAACTAATTACATATTTTTGTATAATTTTTGTTAAATCCAACAAAATCTTACACACAAAATTGTTACATATAACTACGTATCTACAAAATTTCCGCCTTTTTAAAATAGACAAGTCTAAAGTTAAACTTTCTTGTGCCTCTAGAATTTTCACTAATTAAGGATGAAATATAAGATTTCCCACCAATTGTCCCTTTTTTTATATCCCCCCATATATATATAAAGGGGTAAAATTGTCTATTTCTTTCTTAATTTAAATTCTTCTCTCCCCCCCCCCACCCCCCCCCCCCCCCCCCTAAATTCTTTCATTTTCTAACAAACCCAAATCCCAATTTTATAATTCATATTCATAGATGCTAAAAATTGTAAGTAAAAAAATTACAACTCTTTTTTTACCAAAAGCAATGCAATACCAAAACTACCCTTTTCTGCTATTCTATAATCAACACGTAGCACCCCCTTATTATGCAAAAATACAAAAGATAGCCCGGAACTCTTCTTAATCGCGGATGGCTTCGAAGTAATTCTGAGGAATTTCTGAGGGAGAAGACATGGCTGCAACACATTCAAACTGAAATAAAATACAAAAAAATAATAGTCAGAATTTCAAAATATTTTTTTTTTAATATTTATTTTAAAATAAATAATTAAATGTAATTACCTTATGGTGCAAGTATTTCTCTCTTATAGATTTTAAATTCGCTCCTTTTCGACATATCTGTAATTTATGAATGGCAAGAACACATTCCTTCAACTCTGATGCCCTGTATCCTGTATACTTTTGCAATGTCATGCTCTGCAAAAAAACCAAAAAAACAAAAAACAAACCCTCAATTATTCATAAAAGAAGAATGTTATGTTCTCAGATTTTTAGAAACATTTTTTTTCTCGGGTTAATTGATTTTTTATCCCCTTATGCTTTGATCTTGTTTCATTTTAACCCTGTTTGCTTCAAAACCCTACACATCTAATTTCTAAACTAAAGGGAAATTTTTAATTTTCACCCATCTTTTAGCATATTCCGTTGAATTAAATAAAAAATGATTAGATTGAATAAAAATAGAGGGCATAACGGGCAATTAACCCTTTTTTTGTTTTGCTCTATTTCTATCGCCCAGACACCCAAGAAAAATAAAATATAACTCATGAATCACGATGCAAATATATATACCGGGAATTCCCGGTATTTAAAGTCACTATATAAATTTTCAAAATTTTAATTATAAAAAAAATTAATAAAAAATTGGAAAATAAAGTACATATGAGAAGTTTAAAGGGTACAAAATATAATTTAATTCTACCACTTTAAAAATAGAGTGTGAAATTTTAGGCGCTCCTAAATATTTTATCAAGTCATCTCAATCATCCATTCCCCTCAAATTAATCCAAACCTTTAATAAAAAAACATTTAAAAAAAATCATGATTTATTAATAAAATACATATACATACATATATATATATATATATATATGTTGTTTTATTTTTTGAAAAAAAAAAAGGAGTTTGCTTACCCAAGGATGTAAATCTGATTGCAGAGTAAATCTTGAAAGAAAAATGGCTGAAGCAGCAATGGTTGATGGCAAGAACCGTACACAAGTATAGTCTAGCAAGCTCAGCTCAGCAAGATACCAACCCAAAAATTCAAGTACCATTTCATTCACCTGAAAACAATAAAACCATTTGTTCCCACATTTATGTTTCTGTTTCATGTTTTTTGGGAACAAAAAAAAAAAACATTTAACAAACACCACCTACATATTTTTACCTACCATGGAACTTTCTTGAGCAGCCCTTGTGAATATCCTGCAAATTGATGATAATTTGTCGGACGAGTTTTTGGCACATTGGTAACATTAACTAGATTGAATTTATCAATAGTTAACGTTAACTATAGACAAAAAAAAAAATTATTTCATACCTGAGAAAAGTTTTTGCTGTCGGATTGCCCATTTCGAAATTCAAAACTTTGAGAACTTTGTTTTCCATATCCACCACCTAAAAAACCACCGCAAAAAAAAAAAGCAAAATCTTAAAATTTGTTATAAGAAATATTATTGGATTGTCCTTACAATAGTCACTTATAATTTGTTAATCATCATTTTGTGTCTTTAGTTTCTTGTTTTTTAGTGATTTCAGTTAATACCAAATTACATTGAATCTATAAAGTTAATATCAAATTTATACCTGATATAATAATTCAAGTTAACTAAAAAAACAAAAACAAACATTTTTTTTTATGTATATATTATCTTTTAGACAGTAAAAATCTTCAATTACAACAACAACAACTAAGCCTTTGTCCCATTTATGTAAAGTCGGCTACATGAATTCATTTACACCATACCATAGAAATCGATCAAAAGCAATCCCCTCCGTCAAGTTTAATGTCGCCAAATCATTTCTAATAGCCTTTGTATTCAATACTATAGTTAAAGTTTGACTAAAACCCAAAAAAAGAAAACATTTTCTTTGGTATATGGATTATTCGTTATATAACAAAAAACTTCAACTAAATGTTGAATTTGTATATGATATAATAGTTAAAGTTGGCTTGAAAAAAAAATCTTTTATTATCTGTTATATAGAAAAAATCTTGAACTGAATGTTGAATTTGTATACGATATAATAGTTAATAGTTCAGTTGACTAAAAACCAAAAACAAAAACAAACCTCTTCTTTCGTGTATGTATTATCTGTTATATAGCAAAAATCTTCAACATGTGGAGGAGTGAGCTCTTCATATTTCCTGCACCATGACCCAAAAAATATAGACATTACCACTAAGGTACAGTTTGGTTGTATAAAATCGGAATTAGAAATAAACCCATGCAAAATCTCTAAATTTTTCACATTCTCTCCAATTCCAAGCCTCTAATTATGCGCTTCCAATCGCATGTCAAGTGATCTTTAGGTCTCTCTCAACCCCAAAAGCTAGTTATAAGGTGACTTCCAACTTCTTCTATATCCAATGTGAGATAACCCAACAACTTTCTCCATGCACATTGACCTTTCGATCGACAAACTCAACCAGTACTTTTCTTTCTGGTTATTGGGTCAAAATTGTTTCAACTTCGGCTCTAAAATCAATGTAGATCTTTAAACCTCTCTAAATCCCAAAAACTAACACATGAAAGCGGATTTTCTCCCACACTTATAACTTAATCACGAGCCATGTCCATATCAAATATCCTGCAGCACATAAGGCGGAGGGGGAAATCAAGCCCTCCCCCAATTTTTGAAACCTTTCATTTTTATCCGTATATTTTTATAGAAATTCAATTAAATATCTAATAAAATTGTTTTAAAAAATTCAAGCCGTCCCCACTCAATCAATTTTCTAGATCCGCCGTTGATGCCTAAGAAAATAATCAACATGAAATAACGATAAATCATACGAGGCAATGAGCATGCTGGAAACACCGAGAAGCTGAAGCTTGTTCCTGCTCAAAGAATTGGAAGATAGGAATCGATCGAGGTATGATACAGTCAAGTAAAGGGTGTCCGGTACAAGTTTGTATTCCTCTGCAACTTCCACCAACCAATCCACCAAGATTTCTCGCATTGACGGTGTGATATCCTTCTGAATCTTCTCCATGTAATTCGACAATGGCCGCCTCTTCTCCTCCACCTGAAATCATAAACCATCACTACATTAATCACATATATATAGAGAGAGAGAGAGAAGTAATTCAAATTCAATACCTCAAGCGAGTGAAGATGCTGATAAATAAAAGGAGCGTATGCGCACTTCTCCGAATCATCGGCGCTGCAATTATCAGCCAACTCCATCTTCTCCGACGGCTGAACAGTCTGAACCTCCTTATTCTTCTTCGCCGGCATCCGTTTGGTACCGTTGGCCATTTTCGCGTCGTGAAGTTTCGGGATCCGAATCAATCCGGAGCCGAACTCACCGGCCGTGTTGGTGACGTCACCAAGCGCAACACGCTTCTTCTTGGCCGGAAATTGTTGCCGGCGTTGGTCGGCTATACTCATGGAAGAAAGGCCACGCTTCTTCGAAGCACGGGTACAGTTCTCCTGCCCACCCATATAGTCGGAGAACTATAAAACCCTAACGAATGAGAAGATGAATTAGGGCTTTTTTTCCTCCAAAAAGCAGTAGACAACAAGGAAGAAGAAGAAGAAGAAGATCAAGATCAAGATTAATATAAGCAATCGCTTGCCTTTGTAGAGAGAGAGAGAGAGAGAGAGAGGAGAGAGAGGGAAAGCATAGCGCCATTTTCACCATTTTTAATACTTTTTGATACCGCCATTTCTGTCATTTCAAGCATACCATTTTCCCGCTTTAGCGAGTACAGTTTTTAAGATACCAGCGGTTTGATACGACGCCGTTTTGTATCGAGAGCCCAAATAATATTTTCATAATATCTGAGATACCGCTTCTAATTTTAATTTAATTATCCATAACATCTTTCATCATATTTTGTTGATAAAAATATTCATGCATTGTTATTTCATATTTTTTACTCTATATCTCTCTCCCTTATTTTTTAATTTTTTCTTTTATTCTATAATTTTTATTTCTTCCATTTTTTTTATTTTTATTTTTGGTATACCGTTTTAAATTTTTTTTATTTTTTAGTACGGTATTTGTAGAAAAACAAATCAAAAGTACAAATATAGAATAAAAGAAAAAACAAAAATAACAAATCGAAAATGAATTTTTAAAAAAAAATGCATTAAAAAAAGAAAAACACAAAAACAAATATTTTTTCCTTTTTCGCTTTTTATTTAAAGTTTTTTTGTATTCTAAATTTTTCAATTTTAATTTTTTTCTATAAATAGCATATACAAAAAAAATAAAAAAGTAAAAATAAAGCAAATAAAATAAAAAAAGGGAATAAAAGAAAAAATAAATAAATAAAATAGAAACAAGAGAGAAAGATAGAGTAAAAAATATAAAATAAAACAAATGAAATATTTGACCATAAATCCATGTATAAGGCTTTAATTAACATAGACTCCACAAATTTCAATCCAATTGAATTTTTTTTTTTTTTTTTTATTTATACAGAACCCCGCTAATGTAGTTGAGATACATTATTTATAAGTGATTATATATATTTGTTGAAGCAATGGGTATTTAGATTTTTGGAATTTAATAGTAAAACTTAAAAGTGGAAGACAGTATCTGTTAATTCCTCCATTAATGGTCATAATTTTTATATTAATGGTTCACTTATTTCCTAATTGCTATTTTTTATGGCATTTCACTTCCTCGTGCAATTAATATTTCATCGGTTTTGAACAATTGCTTTAAAATGAAACATACCTTCATGGCATTGATATGCCGATTAAATTTGTAGTCAATCGCTCCTTGACATTCTTTTTGTTGTTTTTGAATGAGAGTTCTTTATTTAATCACCGCTGCACAATTGAACCAGATTAGATTTTCATTATGTCTTCTTACATATTGTAAAATTAATTTAGTTTTTTCTAAACTACTGCATTGGTTTTGATAATAATTGAAGCAAAATGATTTATTGTTGATTTTGATATATTAATTTAGTCTGCATGTTTCCAATCAACAAATGCTTCATACGCGTTCGAAGAAATACTTAAATGAAAAATATAAATTTTAATTTTTTTTTTTTTCCAATACTTGAATATTGTGTTTCTAATTTCCCAATGCTTGAATCCATTAATTTAGTCTATGATTTTCCTATAACGAAGGCTCCGTATACGTTCGATGAAATACTTGAATAAAAAATATTAGTTTGAATAGATTGTTTTTCTATGTTTGAATCGTGTTTTTCTAATTATTCTCATAAATATTATAGTGTTGATCGTTTTGGCTCTAAAATTGCAGCACATCATCTTTCCATATTGATTTCTTAATTGAGTTTTCTCCATTTGAATTTCCTTAGTCGGTCATCTTAATCTACATTCTTACCATTAAATTAATAACAAAACCTTAAAACATGAAGGTTTTCTATCAAACTTAATTAAAATTTCAGAAAAGTGAAAAATGTATTACATAAATCAATAGTATTTAATTTTTGGAATACTTTTAAATTTAAAAAATTCAACACCATGTACTGTTTAAATACTAAAAAAATGTATAACAACCAATATTTGATCTTAAAAAAAATTAGTTGAAAATAAATTATATAAAAGCAAAATTTAAATACAAAAATCAAAATTATCCAAAATTGTGATTCTTTTAAGAGGTTTTAATTAATTTTTTTAATAGTATAGCAACATGGATAACTAAGTAATTTTATATTTAACATCAAACGAAAGTGGTGTCAAAGATATTTTTCAAATGATGTGTAATATCGTTATAGGTTTTCCAAATGACAGAGAATCACTGAAACTTACTCATGTTTTGGTCGAAGATTATTTTTACTATAAATAATTATATGTCATCTTATTTATTTATTTTTTTTCTCTCTCTTCAATCATTTAATAAAATTATTTCTCTATTTATTAATTACATATAAAATTTATTAAATTTCATTTTGCTTAAAAGAGTATTCCTATAATTTTGACTAAAATAGTTGACACCATTAAATAACATGAAAAAGACCTATTAGATTATTTTAAATCTATTATTTAAAAAAAATGTCAAGTTTTGAAAAGCCACTTTAGGGTTTTTTTTTTTTTTTTTAAATTGGTTTTTTTTTTTGAAAATAAATACAAGTAACAAACATCAATAGTTTTAAATATTGGAATTTACAAATTTTTAGGTAATAATTTTTATTTTTATTTTTGAATGTTAAAATTTATTTTTGTTATGCTCTCATAAAATATATCTATATGATATATATATATATATATATAATCGGAAAACGTGCTCTCATATTCAAATATTGTTCATCTCTTAATTTTTATTCATTTGGATGAATGAATGGTCAAGATTTGTTTAACCCTCATAATATTAACTCCCCACAATAATATTATTACTTTTTCGTATTTTTTATTTTTAAAGATAGTGTAACTTTAATAATATTTTAATATAAATTAATTAAATCCTTCATACTTAAATTAATTCTTTTCATTCTAATTAATTACCTAAATAGTTTAATGATTTTTTTCCAATTCAAAATAAATGTCTTTTTTTTTTTTAATAAATATGACATATTAAATTGGCCAAAATAATTATATTTTTTCTTTATTGATAATCACTATTAAAATTTCTAATAATAATAACTATTAAACAACACAAAGTGAGAATCATTATTTTGTTTAAAAGTTAGTCTCAAAAACATAATTAAAAGAAATATAAATAAATAAACACACATTAACAATTTTAAAAATTATATATCTCCACTTAGAATTCTATTACTCTAGTCATTATTTTGAAGTGTAGAAATATATTAGAGTGATCGAAAATGACATTTTTTTAAATGTATTAGTTTTTTATTTTAAAAAAAATATTATTCAACATTAAATATTTCATATATAATAGTCAAATGTTAAATATCTATTAATATAAATTTAATTTAATTTTTAAAATCAGCACATTGTGCGGATCTAAAACTAGTTTTTATTGATAATTGAGACTTTAATTAATTAATTAATGATAATACGGTAAAACTTAAGCATTTATGGGTTTTTGGGACCCAAAATAACTTACTCAAAAATATAATAGAAAATAAAAGAATTAAAATATATACATATATATATATATATATATATATATATATATATATATATATATATATATATATATATATATATTGCAAAAATATTTTTATCAACAAAATTTGATAAAAAATGCCTCCAATATTATGAAAATCATAGAGTGATTTTATTGTTTATCACAATGTCATGAGATGTCTCAGACATAAACTCATATATTTAGTATTCACTTTCGGTCTCACTGTCGGGGATCGGGAAGGGGGGTGGGGGGGTGGGGAATAATTTTGAAAGTGGGGATTTGAATAATTTTGAGAATAAAAATTACAACAATTTAAGTTCATCGTGATAAAGTAATTGAACAAATTTCCAGCATGAGAAAAACCTCCTCATTTCCACCATTAACATTCCTGTTCTCCTTCAAGCATTGGCAGCCCTGTTCCAAACAGAAACCAAACGCACAACAGCCAAAAAAGGAGATTTTTTCAAAGATTTTTGGCATAAAAAAAAAAAAGAATCGGATCACCCTTTTTCAAGCGAAAAGATCTTCAAAATCATAAAAGAAAAAAGAAAAAAAATCGAAAATCAGAGGACCGATTTTCCATTCGTTTGGATTCTACCACTTCTTCGCACTTGTTTACCAGTAGTTGGACTCTCCTCATTGCCCGAATCAAGTTTTCTCTTTCTCGATTCGTTGCCCTTGGAATCAGGAGTTTTTTTATTTCCTGTAACGGTGTTGGCGCTTGATTTCTTGGGTGTTTCTTCATTTTTCAACCCGTTTCTGGAATTACTATTTTCAACGGGTTTTTCTTCAGGTTCAGGCGGTTTTTTGGTCGGTTTTGGTGAGGGAGTGGCCTTGTTTTTGGGGGGTTTAGCTATGGGCGATTCCATTTTTGGGGGATGGCGATAGCTCCAACGAGCATTTTCAAACCATTTGCTGATCTGTGGGAAGTTACAAATTGAGACAAATGAGGGAGATTAAGTTGGCGTTTGTTTAGTGTTTCTGTTCTAGAAAAATCATTGAAATAGATATAGAAATCAGGGAACACATCTGTTTTATTCCTGTAAATTTGTTCTTAAAAACTGGGAGCATAGCAGAAACAAATTTGTTTGTCAACATATATCAGTCTCTATTCCTATATATTTGTTATTTTATTTTATTTTTAAAAGAAAACAGAAATCTGTGAATTGAAAAAGAAAAACTGCCGCGGCGTTTGTCTAATGCTTCTGCCCTAAAAAAATTGTTTTGGGAATAGATACAGAAATCAGGGACCTAAAAATATGTTCGGAAACTCTGGGAGCAGAAAAGATTATTTTTCTTGGTTCCCATAATAATGTTTCTATGCAGAGATTTCCAAATTTCAAGGAACAGAAACAAAAAAAAATATGGGAACAGAAACACTAAACAAAGAGGGGCATAAAGAACCACTAGGTTAATATTAAGAAAAATAAAATAAAACGGACCTGCCGGAGTTTAAGCCCTAATTCTGTCGCCAATTTCTCTTTGACATCTCGGCTTGGGTATTGATTCTCCTTGAAGGATTCATAAAGTCTCTGCAAAACATAATCACCATGATCACACCAGTCAATCCGAATACTTCAAAAAAAAATCTAAGACATTGAAAACGTTTTCAAAGGGTATGATCAACGCGACACCACAGGGAGTCTTTTTTGTTTCTTTTCTCAATAAACTTAGAACAGAAACAGAAATCCGGGAACAATTCTGTTCTTTTCCAAAACAAAATTGTACTAAAATTCGGAAAGCAGAACAGGAAAAAAGATGGAACAGAAATCGATGCAATACCTGAGTTGCAATTTCTCCAAGTCTTCTCTGCGATCCTCCGGCTCTTTTAGCACTAGATTCAGGTCCAGAAGAACCTTCATGTAATTTAGCTGGTGAATTATTTTTTTCACCATTTTCATCTTTCATCTTTTTAGTTTTTTTATTCTTAGTAGTAGTTTTGTTCTTGGCATCACTCTCGTCTCTCTCTACCGAGGGAGTCTTTTTACTTGAAGACGCCGAAGAAAATTTCTGTGACTTGCTCTTTATTTGCTTTGGAGTAGCAGAATCCTCGAAATCCTCATCACTCGAATCAGATGAAACATTTCCATATGCCTCCTTTACAAATTAAGAGCATCATGAACTAAAATAAGCCAAACATGAGGAAAAAAAGGAGACAACACAACCAACACAGAGAACCTACAAATCAATTCACAAGCCTTAAGAAAATTATAATGATGTGTACATTACATATTATTTTAAATAAAAAAGTAATTTTAAAAATAGAATAAAAATATTTTTTAAAAAATAATTTTATTTTTTTCTTCGATTTTTATATTTCAAGAGATTGATGCATCTCTATATTGTTTATATGGATTACACTTAGATACACCTCTACATTCTCAAACAAAATTTTGATTTTCTTTTTACAGTCAACTAAAAGTACTTTTTTGTTCCATTCACTTGTATGATTATAAAAACTACTTAAAAAAAAGTTACCAAATGATGCCTAAAGAAAATGTAAGAAGACCGACAAATCTAGTTAAACAATTAAAGAATAAGAAAGGAAACTCACATCATGCAGTTTTTTGTAGTCCAACCTCTCCACAAGTCTTTTCTGAGACACAGGTTCCGAAGCTGATTCCAAAAGGTATGACAACTCGCTTAAGGATAGTCTTTTCTTTGAACCCGGCTTATGTTTTTCTCCATTAGAGCTCGCAGAAGGCTTGCTAAGATCATCGGAAGATGCCAATACATCCTCAGAGTCAGACGTAAAATCAGAACTTGAACTTTCCTGCTTAACCTGATCATCGAGATCAGGAGCATCAGGATCATAGTCGTTGTCGTCGTCGTCATCATCTGAATCATCATCAGGATACCCTAAATTTTGATTTTCATTTAAATCACCAGATCTCTTATCTTGCCCGGGTAATATATTACCATCAGAAGCAACATTGAAATCTTCACTGTCGGATGTAAAATCAGAACTTGAACTTTCTTGCATAACCTGATTGTCAGGATTTGTAGCATCAGGGTCATAATTATCGTCCTCTGAATCATCAGAAGGAAGACTCAAGTTCTGTTTGTCATTTGGCAAAATATCCAAATCATCAGATGCAGAATAATATTCAGAATCATCTGAACCAGATTCACTATTTTCAGTTTTCTCATCCATTTTTGGACCATCAGGGTTATAATCATCGTCCTCAGAATCGTCTGATGGCATATCATCCAAGTTGTTTCCAGCTGCAGCTGTGGCTGCTTCGGGAAAAACCTTCTGTATGAATAAAAAGTAAAATAAGCAAATTGGGACCTTGAAATTGGAACTACAAATTAACACACAAATTTCTAAATTTTGGCGCGCGTTCATTTCTAATTGCAATTCCAAGGCTCCAATTCCGCTTCCAAACACGACCTAAGCATATTTTTTGAACCAGTAATAAACTCAAAAGCACAAGAATTTCATAAATGACCTCCCAACTGTCGGTGATGGAAAGATTTGTTCCTTGTGAATCATTAAGAGTGTCGATGCAATCAACTTTGCAATCACAGCTGGGGCACAGCCAGCCCTCGTCATCAGGAGGAACTGTAGGCCGAAGGGAGGTAGCAGAGAGAAAACAAATTAGGCGTTAAAAGAAATTTTAACCACGATAAACAAAAAATAATTCCAGAATATTACTATCAGCTGAGTATTTAGATGTTACTATCTTCTTTTAACAACGGTGGATCCAAGCAGAACTGATGGAATCCGCGTTCGCAAGCCCCATCACAAAGTATGATATCATTATCTAATGTTAACTCCTCCAATCCACATTTAGCACAAAAAATCTGCAAAAAAAAAAATAGTAAATATAAGAGCTACAAGAAGATAAATAAACAAAAAAAGAAAAGAAAACTGGCATATCAAAGTTGTATTCCCTACATCCTCACTGTCTATCTGCCCTTCAGAATCAAACAACGATTCTGGAAGCTTTCCCTCAGCACATGATGAATCAAGGCGTTGAAATAAATCTCTTATTTTTAACTTGCAGCGCAAAATTTCAGACCTGGCACGATGAAGCTCCTTCTCCGGCTTTAGCTTTTCTAGGCTGCAAAGTTATCCACATGATAAAAGCCCAGAATTAGAGAGAAATCAGTACGATTACCCAAAAGCTCAATAGAAAAAACTAAAGTGCATAAAGGTGTTTATCCTAGGGTCCCCACTAAATATATGCCCTTTACAATGCAGCGAACGCGTGAAGGAATTCCTCCTAGAAGAACTACCAGCAGAGCCTTTTAAGCTTGGAAACTTAAAAGCATTATCCCTACTCCCTAGTACTAAACAGTAAATATCAGAGCCATCCCTACCCAAAAATGAAATGGACCACTCGTGAGAGAGAGCGGGGGGGGGGGGGGATCTTCTCTATAACTATTACAGCATTATTGACACACAAGATACATATTGAGGGTGAATTATCCAGCAATACGCATACCTCAGTCCTTTCCAACCTTCTCCAGAGTAAGCCTCGATTAAGCTTTGCTCATATTTCATCCGATTCATCAAGTATTTTAGATGGGTCCTTATTCTTGAGAACTCATTCACAGGATTCTTTTCCGTCTTTTTCTTTTTCTTCTTCCTATTTTCTTGGTTAGATCCTCCTTCTGGCGCACTATTACTTGTCTCACTTGGTTTATTTTTTTCTTGAGACCGCACACGTAAAACTCTGCTACTGCCCACAGAAGGTCTCGACGTGTTTTTCCTCTTTAATTTCCGTGCAGGAGTTCCATTATCTACACATGTCAACTGACCAGAATGTTTGGCCGCGTCTTCCTGTGTTGGTCCTGACTGTTCAATAAAAGGACTTCTTGATGCATCAAAATGTCCTTGATTTGACTTCATTACAGCATCTTCTGCAGGTGAGCTCGACTGTTGAGCAGTGGAATTTCTGTTTATATCTGCAGCTGTTGTTCCTGCTTGAGGGCTTGAGGGATTTCGTACCTGACTGTTTTTTTCCGTTGACGATATATCCATGTTAAGGTAAACAATATCACCACTTCTTTGGCGTTCAGCGTCAAGCTGATTTACTGAAAATATATATTACAAAACCAAATTTTGAAATAATTTCAGTCCCCCATTAACAAAAAATCTAAAATATGAATTTGCAAATGCGCTCCATATAACTGAAACTGTCAAGAGAGGAGGACCATGAAAGAGAACTCGTGTGTGTGTGTGTGTTAGAGAGAGAGAAAGAGAGAGCATTTATCAAAAGAAGCATTCCCTTAGAAGCTGAAGTCTAGGCACATCATTCTCTCACACTAAATATAAAGGGCAACTCAGTGCATGAAAGCTTCCGCCATTGCGGGGTATGGGGAGGATCAGATGTACGCAGCCTTACCCCTGTTTATAGAGAGACTATTTTCAAGATTTGAACCCGAGACTTCCAGGTCACAATTTAGTTAACTATAAAATACAAATTTCATATTTTCCTAATTATACAGTTGCAGAAAGAACACAAAAAAAATTCCTTCGGTGAAGAAACAGCTTTCCCATTCTTGGCTCGTTTACCCTCAACAGCACCCCAACCCTAAGCCCCCAAAATTTTAGGAGCCGCATTTTTTTCTCATAATCATGTTAATAGAAGGCTTCTTTTACATTGAAAGTTAATTAATAAATTGTATCTCGTAGTCTTTCTCCATAACTAGCTAATTAATACTTCATAAATTCTATCCTACAAAACAGGAATACACCGGAACTTTTGGGATGCGAAAATTTATTTTATATATTTAATTTATTTTATGATTTTTGTTATTACTCGTTTAATATAGATAACCAACAAATTTTACAAATCAACTATTACATAAAAACAGTAAATTCATATTCATCGATATTAGAACCCTCCGAATTACTCATTTTCCTAAACAATACAAACAATAATTATCAAGAATTTTAGACAAACAATTAGAATTTTCATTAATTCAACAATTTTAAAGTAGAGAGTTCCTTAATTAACAAATAATAAAATTGCATAAAAAAATAAAAATGACAGGAAATTAAAAATTTGGCAGAGTAAATTAACCAAAAAAGGCTAAAACACACAAGAAGATGAAGACGCATAGGAGACCTGCCGGAGAACGAGCGAAGGCGAAGTGCAAACGAGCCACGGATGCAAGGCGAGTCGGCGACGAGATCTGAACGGTCGATGTGCGTGAATGAACCACGTGTCCCAGGCGAGTCGACGACGAGATCTATACGGTCGACAATGGTGAACGGCGTCGAGTTTGCGCTGGCCGTCTGAACTTAGGGCTAGGGTATGAAAACAGGGATTTGTACATTGGAAAAAGACGCTTATCAATTAGTTTTTAGTATTTGCAATTTTGACCCTTTAATTTATTTATATTTGTTATCCCATATTTTTTAAATATTGAATTTTACCCCTCTATATCCCATCCTACGCGTATCCTCGATGTGTCCGGCTCAAAATTTTAATTTCAACTTATCGAAGATAATAAAATACATAGCTCGTTGTGTTTGGCTTCGTTACGTGTCCGCCACGTGTATGACGATCCTCTGTCAAGTGTCATTGCTTTTTGAATTATATCCAACAATTGTTACTCGTTTAATTCTCTTCCATAATTTAATGCTTCCAGAAATTATCAGCACGTGCAATCAGTTTCTCAAGTGCCCAAAACCTCTTTACCTTCCTCCTTTAACTTGCAAAACCGTTGAGTTCTAAAGGAGGACACCGGTGGTGTCGGCCAAAGAACTTCCGACCTGAGAACAAGTTAATCTGGTAATGGAGAAGGTTAATACACAAATTTAATCATAAGAAATAAACAATGATACATTCCCTTTATATAGGCTCGATTAACCTTTGTCGTTTCGTTGGTGAGGTTGCCCGTTACAAGATCTCCTCCTAACGGCATGGTATATATTTATAATCCTCTCCATCTATCCAAGAGGTAATCTCTATAACGTGCTCCACTGAATGCGGACCGTTACAGTTGATGACTTATAATGTCTGCATTCATAGGAATTACTGTTACCATGGACTGACCTATTCATTCTTTGGCATGTTCAATTTGTATAGTGGACCGCTGAGGTCCACTATCTTGCTCGGCCTAGACAATATACCGGGTCAATATATTCTGGATCGGGTTATTGACCCTATCCGACCCATTAAGGCTCCCACGCTTATGTCAATTGTGAGCGGGAGTTTTTCCATATCATAATTTATTATTCTTTTCTCACCCACTCTCTTAAAAAAAAATATGGATATTTAGTATGGTGTTTCATAGTATATAGAGTAAAGTGTTATTTGCTTAAAATATATAGAGATGAAGTGTAATTCTTCCAATCAAAATTTGAGGGTGATATATAACTTTTTCAGTCAAAATTAACACTAATTAAGGGTCAAATTACCGAACAGGTCCAACTGTTTTATATGAATCATATTATCTTGTTGACTTTACTTTTTGAATTATTTAGTTCAAATTCAAAAATGCCAAAATTTTCATGACTAAAATAACCTTGCAAGATTTAAATTTCCCTTATTAAATGATTTTACAAAAAAAAAAACGGTTTTTACATATAACAACATATGAGATTTTTCCATTTTCAATTGCATTAAAAAAAAAAACCACAAATAACAACAAATGAGATTTCTGTTGAGATTTTTATTCCATATAGATCTAAATCTATAACACTTTAATCAATATGTCAAATCACCAAGAGTTCCAATGTACACGTAAATTACGTACATAGATCCATTACGATCAATTGACTTCTGATACGGAATCCTGCGACAATTGATCATAATAAGAATTTGGATCGAGCGGGTACATGGCCTTTCTCAACCAAATCTCCGGAGTTCCTCGATAGGATTTGCGATTCACTTTCAGATGGGGAGAAGTGAACCGTCAAAACGATTTTGTATATTGGGGACCATAACCCTAATATTATGTATCTATATGGTGTGATTAGAGTTTCCAAAATTCCCTAATTATCCCAACAATTTTCGATATCTACTCATTTAACCCACATTCTTTTTAGTAGTTTATGGGTTTACCCAAATTAATTAGATCACTTAATTTTAATCCATTAAAATTAAATAGCAAATATAATTGTGTTAATAATATGTTACCTAAAATTAGATTAGCAAATAAAATTTTCTAACAATCTCCCATTTGGGCTACATATTATCCCTGAAACAATTATATCCCAAAATTTCTTAAGCGCGCATCCGTATGCTATTTATCCTTAAATTTCTTTTTAAACAATTTGGTCCATCTCATATATTAGCAATGAAATTATCGCAGCTTATATCACAATACAGTCATAATTAAACCACGATGATCACCATACCAATACACTCAATGACATAGATCAAATGTGGATGAGTAGCATAGAAATTACATGTAATGTGATCTCAGGCATGCTTATTTCTAATTGGTCCAACTTTAATCTTTAGTGAGATCAATCCTTAGTTTTTCTATCCTTATGTTAAATGATAATTAGAAAGAATACGTTCATAGTAAATAAAAATTTAATCCATCAACTTTATTCTGCAAAAATTAAATATACGTATCTAATAAAAGAACATTTAATAAACACAAACTCTCACTAAACCAGCACATCATCAGATAAAACTACACCTATACGAGTAGTGTACTCATGAAATACCTTAGGTGGCAAATCTTTAGTGAGCGGATCCACAATCATGGAGTTCGTTCCCATATGTTCTATAGATACTATCTTACTCTGAATTCTCTCTTTAGCAACTAAAAATTTGATCGGAATCATAATACCCAATAATCTCTAAATGATCTGTCTTTCGATAAGTGAACATGTAATCTTTTGTTTTCTGTAAAAACTTTATAACTCGTTTGGTTGATTTCCAACGATCCATTCCAGGGTTACTTAAGTACTTACCAATGTTCTAAATATGAACGCTAAATCTAGACGCGTACATACTTGAGTGCACACAAGACTCCCCACTACTGACGTATAGGGAATTTTTTGCATCTCTTTCTTTTCTAATCTTATTCTTGGGGCATTGAGTGAGACTAGACTTGTCTCCTTTAGCGACAAGTGTATCTCCTGTTTTACTGTATTTCATGCCGAATCTACTCAGAACCTTATCGATATAACTCTTTTATGACAACCCAAGGATACATCGAGAACGATATCTCAGTATCTAGATACCTAATACAAAAGAAGAGTTACCAAGATCTTTCATCTCGAATTTCTTCGTCAAAAAGTTCTTGGTTTCGTGCAATAAGCCTATATCGCTACTAGCAAGTAAAATATCATTGACATATAATATCAGGAAGATATATTCACTCCCACTGAACTTGTGATATATACAGTCATCAACAAACATTCTCCTCAAAATCGTATGAAGTGATGACTAGATGAAACTTGTGATACCATTGATGGAAAGTATGTTTGAGACCATAGATGGATTTCTTCAATTTACAGACCATAGACTTTGGATCTCCCGATACAAAATTTTCTAGTTGTACCATATAGATCATCTCGTCAATGTCTCCAATGAGAAACGCGACCTTGACATCCATCTCACGTAACTCTAGATCAAAATGAGCTACCAGTGCCATTATAGTTCTAAAAGAGTATTTCGAAGATACTGGAAAGAAACTCCCTTTGTAGTCTATGCCTTCCTTTTGAGTAAAACCTTTGGTGACTAGACGAATTTTATATCTCTCAATGTTACCCTTCGAATCCCTCTTGGTTTTAAATATCCATTTACAACCAATGGGCTTCTCACCTTCAAATAACTCAATGAGATCCCAAATGTCATTGTCTTTTACAGACTTCAACTCATCTTTCATGGCATCAATCTATTTTTTTAGAGTTAAAACTACGCATGGCTTAATAGAAGTTGATTGGGTCATCTTCTGTTAAACCAACACCATCCTTATATTCTTGGAGAAAAATGATCTATTCATCCGAAATCGTACTTCTCTTCTCTTTAGTGGATCTCCTTAATAGCACTTCTTGAGGTTGTTGAGTTTGTTTTATAGGTTATGCTTAAGGAAGAATTTCATTATTATCTTGGTTTGGAACAATGTCAGAAAAAAAGAACTTGAACCTGAACATTGTTATCCAGAGTCGGAACAATGTCTTTAACAACGATAGGTATAGAGACCTAATCATTGTTAATAACATGTTCTCCTTCGAAGAAAATTGTGTCTTAAATAACAATAGGTACAAAGACCTAATTACATTCAATAGTAAATTTTTCTTTAAAGACAACATTTATTCTCCTTCCCCCTTAAACTCAACACCCTCAAGAAATCTCGCATTTCTCGTTTCAAAGATGGATCTTGATGTGGGATCGTAAAACTTAAATCTTCCTGATGGTTTAGTGTACCCAACAAAGCAGCAACTAATTATTCTTGAGTCCAGTTTTATTTTATTTGGCCTGTAAGGCCTTACCTCAGCTGGACAACCCCAAACATGTAAATGCCTTATGCTAGGCTTTATGTCTAACCACAGTTCATAAAGGGGTTTTAGCTACCACTTTACTTGGTACCTTGTTCAGGATATATGATACAATCTTAAGTGTTTCTCCCCAGAGTGATTTTGGTAAAGAATAATGAATTATCATACTTCTTACCATGTCCTTAAGCGTTATGTTTCGTCTCTTAATAACACAGTTTATACCAGTTTCGCCCGGCATGGTATACTTTGGGACGATTTCATATTTATCTAGGAATTTAGCAAAAGGTTCTAAATGTTGTTTTCCTAATTTGTCAAATCTCTCATAATATTCACTATGGTCCGATTTAACATCCTTAATTTCTTTCCAAGTTGAAGTTCAACTTCATCTTGAAAGATTTAAGTACCTCCAAGGATTGAGACTTTTCATGAATTAAATATAGGTACCCATAATGAGAGTAGTCGTCTATGAACATAATAAAGTATTGTTGTCCATTCTAAGATGCCGTAGGGAATGGTTTGCAATATGTATTAGTTCTAAGACCCCGGAACTCCAATTGACACTTAATTTCCTTATGTTTGTCAGTTTCTCATTTACTCATTCAATGCAAACTTTGAAATTTGTTAAATCAAGGGGATCAAGAATTCTTTCAGAAACAAACATCTATATTCTATGTTTAGATATATGTCCTAGACACTTGTACCAAAGTATGGCGGAATTCCCATGAGCCAATTTACGTTTTGTCCCATAATTAGTTATCTGCAAGGTTTCATTATGTGAAGCAATAGTATCCAACAATTATAGATTATCAATTAAAGAACTAGTTACAATAATATTTGAATCTTGAAAAAGACTGAGGTTATTATTTCCAAATGAACAAGAAAAACTAAATTTGTCCATAATAGAAATAGAAACCAAATATTGTCTAAATGATGGTATTACATGTCTCTTTCAAATCCAAAAAGTAACCAATCTTTAAGAATAATCTAAAAGTCTCTATTGCCTCAACAACACTATTTCGCCATTGCCCAGATAGATGCATCTTTTAGCATCAATTGGTTTTCGGCTCCACAGACAACCCTGCATAGACACACTTATATGAGTAGTAACACCAGAAACTACCCACCAAGTGCGACTCGGTACAAAAGTTAAATTAACCTCATAATAAACTAGAGTGAGAAGTATAATCTTCTTTACACGCAATGCGGCGTACTTGGAACACTCTACTTTTATATGTCCAACTTTCTTATAGAAGAAACAGATAAAAATCCTGATCCTGATTCTTTTGCAATTTGGACTGATGTGTTTCAACTGCAGTTTCCTGACCTTTATCTCTTTGTCGTTTCGTACCCTTAGAAGTAGTGGCTAAGTGAGCACTTTCTGTCATTTTCTCGCTTAATTCCTTTTTTCTTCTTGCACACATTCAGATCTGAGCTCATTAAGAGTCTATTTATCCTTTCGAGTATTATAACTCATCGTAAACTGATTGTATTGTACAAGAAGAGAAATGAGTACTAAATGCACGAGCTAGTTTTTAGACAACTCTAATTTTAGTGTCTTTAGTTCTGAAGCGGCACTGGACATTTCCATAATGTACTCACTTACGTTCCATTTTCCTTTTATACTTTACCAAGACAAGATTAGCTAAAAACGTACTTATCTCTGCCTTTTCGTTCTTTACAAAATGTTTTTTATTTCCTTAGGAAACGTCTTAGCTGTTACCTCATCGGATATACAGCCCTTGAATGTTTTTGAAATGCTGCGTTGGATCATTATAAGATTTATGCGATTAAAACGGTCTCACCTCTTATATTCCATTTTATCCTTAGGGGAACTTTTTTCAGTAAGAGGTGAAAGTTGTTATTTCCTTAGCGCAAAGTTAAAATCCACGCAACCAAGAACAATTGAAATGTTCTCTCTCTAATCCTTAAAATTTGTGCCGTTAAGCACCGAAATAAAATTTATGTTGGCAGTAATAGTAGTAGTAACTAAATATAAAGTAAAATAAACAAGCACACATACAAGTATATCATAAAATAATAAAACAAAACATTAACAATTAATCTAAATTTGGGGACCTATCTCAAGATACCTAACACAACATTAATTCTTAGTCTTTGGACAGAGAAATTAACTGTAATTAGTACTCTCGGTGCAAAAATCAAATGTTGACAATAGATCCTGTAAAACAATAAGCATTTCTTTAGACCGACTTATTGTTCACATGGAAACCTAATAATCATCACACATTTATTCCCGCATGTATGTTTATTATTTGACCAAATAATAACTTTCATTTGGGCTGATTATTGATTGCATAGACAATAACCATACTAATTTAAAACAATGTCTATTATTTAGTTAAACAATAATATTCCTTTGGACTGATTATGGTTCGTATAAACAACAAATATCAATGTTTATTATTCGGTCAAACAATAGTCTTCATTTAGGTCGGCTATTACTCGCATAAATAATAAACATTTGTATCTCAATATCCCAAAACAAAATAAACTACACAACAAAGATTACTTTGGTAATATATTGTTTAATTTTAATTTATTTCAAGATATAAGATTATGTTAGTTGACCATCCTTATGGTTCGTTAATCGATTGTTGTGCAATGAGTTAAAGTTTCCAACATTGGGCATTCAATTGGTCGACTGGTCCTTAAAATTCGACTAACCGGATATGTCCGTAAGCCGTTGGTTGACCGACCATGAAGGTACGATCGACCAATCGGTTATCCCAAGAAAAGGTTAGGATCCTGAATTAGTCGATCGGCCGAAATTGGACAATCTTGGCATCCTGTATCAATTGGTTGACCGACTATAAAGGGTCGATCGACCAATCTATAAGAACCTCCCCCCCTAAAAAAAAAATGGCATCCTACATCAGTTTGTTGACCGACTGCGAAGGGTCGGTTGACTGGTTGATCCAGAGCCAGAAACACCCCTTTACTGAATTGGTTGACCGATTCAACCCTAATTCAAGCAAATTCAATTTCAATCATTATTTTGACCACGATTCAACCTGATTTTGAAAAAAAAAAAAAAAAAAACTCAAAACATAAAAGTTATATATCTCGTTTTGATCTTTCCAAAAAATTTAAATCACCTCAATTGGAGTTCGAACGAGAAAGTTATAGCAAAAATACAAATAGGTGTCAAAATTGTTCGAATCGTGGTTTTAAAAAATGGCCGTTACGTAACGTAACGGCCATTACGTAATGGAATCGGAAGCCTCCGATTCCGTTACAGCCCGTTACAGGATTGTGATATAAAATCATACCGTAACGGGCCGTTACGGCCGTTACTCTGTATTGTGGGAATATTACAGCCAAATATGCACAGGCTATTTTGTAGAACAGGCCTAGACTGCCTTTAATAAAGTTTATTTGACCCCTTTCTCGTGAATGTGAAAATTTCATCAAGTGCACATGAGGCCTAGACTCTACTTAGTTTACTAACCTTTGTTAAAATTTAGCTTATTTAACCTCTTTCTTCTGAATGTGGGAATATCATCATGTGCACATGAGGCCTAGACTCTACTAGCCTTTGTTAAAGTTTTTTTTTTTTTTTATGGTTCAATAATGAAAATACAATAATGCAAACCAAGTTTGCAGTTGGTTTCTCTCGCTATAAATTTAACTTCATACTCCAAACATATCACACAACCATTATAAAATTTTCTTATTTCTCCCTCAATTTATCTAAGTTATATACTTAGATTTATATTTCTTTTTTCTATATTTAGCGATTTATTGTTGTTAGACAGAGTACTTGAACATTCAAACCTTACATGTTAATTTCTATTTGTATTTTATTTTTATGGTTGTTGTTTATATTGTATTGTGCATAATATTGTTTTGTTAATTGATTATACATTTTAAATTATAGAGACTTCTCGTTATACATACATTTTATATAAAAATAATTTTTTGATTAATAACAAAATGTTATGATTAATTTGAAAAATAACAAAATAAAAATATTAATGTACAAACGGAAATGAATTAAAATAAAAAAATTAAAATATATTTAATGGAATTATTTTCTATTTTAATTAAAATTACAAAATATATTTAGCGGAATAATAATTATATTAGAAATATATTAACCTAAGAAGCTTTTTCCTAAAATTTTTCTCTTTGATATGAACGGTGAACCTCACACTTTTACTTATATTGGTTTTACGTTTTATACTCCCTTAAATTTTGGAATTTATCAACTTACCCTCAATTAATTTTACATTTCATCTCAATATCCTAATTCAGAATCTCCTTGGTTTACATACTTAAATTTGTAATATATTTGTTTTTGTTTTTCATTAATTTAAAAGTTATTTTAGACAAAAAAAAAAAAAGTCAAAGAAAATAAAGGAGAGTAGAAAGTAAATTTGAAATGTCATAATTTAGTTTGTAAAAAAAAAAGTTTAAATATCAAACTAATTGTAATGTAATTTAAAATTTTCAAAATGCCGCGTAATATTTCGGAAGATAGTGCTAGTGTAAGACCCCGGTTTAGCACGCACGTCATTTTTTTAATTACATTTTAGAGCATTGGAAAAATTCGGAAATTTTTTTAATTAAAAATTCAAATCAAAAGTTTAGGGGCAAAGATTGAAAATTTAGAAACATTAAAATTAAAACTTGAGATTCAAATTGATAAAAGAGGAAAAAGATATATAAAATAATAATAAATAAATTTAGGGTGAAATTATAATTTCTGAAACTTGTAGAAAACAAAATTGATTAAAAAGAAGATTTAAAGGAGAAGAGGGGAGGAAAGAGCAATTAGACAAAAAATTACTTTTATATATATATACACACAATTAAATCAGAGGCGGTGCCGTGAATTTCGGCCGGAGACAAAGGGAAGCGGTAAGTGGCAACGTGGCGTGAAGGGAGCAAAACACATCCACTACTAACATGCATATATATATATATATATGTGTATGCATGAGATTAAGGAAGAGGGGACCTCAGAAGAAGAATCGAGAAAACAACCAAAAAAAAAAAAAAAAAAACCGAGAGGAAGAGGAGAAGGTTCGGGTTGGTGAGTCCGCCGGCGATGGGGTGCAGTCCGGCGTGGGTGGTGGACCTCCGTTCAATTGGACTTGTGTATATGTGTCCGTCGTTCAGACCGTCATGCAGCCGGAGGTGGGTGTGCGTTGTTCCGTTCCGACGCTGTGGGTATAGCTGCTTTGTTTTTTTTAGTACCGATCGTGGGTTGGTGTGTACGGTTGTGCATGTGGGTTGCATGTGGGTATGAGATCAGGTTGTGGGCGTGTTCCGTTCGGTCGGATGAGGGTGTCGGGGTGGTCGCCGCTGTCGCCGGTTTTCGCCGGCGGCGAGTTAGAGAGAGAAAGTTGTGCGTGCGGGTGTGTGTCTGCTGTGCGGGTGATAGGGAGTACTGTGGTTGCTGTATGTCTGTATTCCAAACGTCCTATGTGACCGTGTGGGTGTGAAGGGGGCGGCGTGAATTGGCCGTCAACGGGGGTGGCGGTAGTTTCGTGGGTAGGTGAGTTGGGTGATAGGGTGACCGGTGGTGGTTGGTGATCGGTAGTGGGGGTTGGAGAAGGGCCGGCGGTGAGGGCGGCGAGGCGTGGGAAGCCTCCGGTGGGTAGAAATGGTAGAGAGAGAGAGACATGGCCGGCGGCGAAACGGGGAACGGAACCAGTGGGTAAACAGAAAAAGGAAGAAACAGAAAAAGAAAAAAAAAAAAAAGGAAAAAGGGAAGAAAAAGGGAAAAAAATACAGGAACCACCCCAGTAGAATCTAAAAATACCCAATTCGTGGCTGGCGGGGATTTCAGAACCGGGAAAAATTTTAAATCAGGTATTATTTTGTTAAATTAAATTGTTGGTATTAAAAGTTTCATAATCATAGAAGGAATTTCAAAACCATATTGATATTTTGTTAATCGTCGATCGGAATAAATTAGTAGGGGTGAATATCCACGTGACGAAACGGATAAAATGATAATAAAATCTGAAAAATAGGGAATTAGGAAATTTAGGGTTTACATTGCACGTTGGGTTATTTAAAATAAAATATTAATCTAGACCCCATCGCTATTAGGTTCGCAGGTGCCAGCGTCCTAGTAGGATTTGAACAGTAATAGTTTTTCAGCGCGGGAATCAAGGTGAGTGTACTGTCTTCTTACCCAACTATTTTCTATGTATATATATGAGAAAATATGTGGTTACTTAAATTGTATGAATTTATAAATGATATGGATCAAACAGGATTTGGGTGAGCTGGTAAACTGGGTTTTTGGAAGATTTCGATGGTTTCCAAAATAAAACTAAAAATGATTTTTTGTTAAATTTGGTAAAATCAGATGGTGTTTTTAAGAAGAAATAGGGAACATTTGTTTTCCTAAAAATGTCTAATTTTCAAAAGGAAAATAAAGGGTCGAAAAGTGGTTTTGAAAGAATCAGACGTTTTCTCTAAAAAGAAAAGTGGGAGATACGCTTTTGGACTTTACAGTTGGTTTAGAAGAAAAGAAATAGACGTAGTGATTTGACGATATTTATTGAGTTATGATTCGATGATGTTGTAGTTGATTTGACGATGCCCTAGTATTTATTTTTATTTTTTTGGTAGAGTGAGATTATCCGCTTCGGCGGAGTGATGTTATCCGCTACGGCGGAGTGATGTTTATCTGCTTCGGCAGAGTGATGTTAGACGTTTATACTGCGCAGTGATTATCCGCTACGGCGGAGTGATGGGTGTTCGTAGGAAGGCATATCCTACGGATGGTACGGTACCGTTGCAAACTCCCGATCGTGAGGTTAAAACGATCGTTAGGGCTGGCCAGTGTGTGTGTTTTGGAGGTGTGTGTTTGAGATTGGTGCGTGAAGTGGGGTGTTTTACGTATATTGGTTGATTTGATATTATTTATTGTGACGGTTGGTATGATTTTATACTAGATGGAAACTTATCTATATCACTTTATTTTCATTGCTTATATACTTGTGCTTGATCCATACTAAATTGTGGAAAATATTTAGAACGTAATAATATTTTAAAAATATTTTTACTAAGAAGGCAGTACATTCGCAGGTACAACAGCTAGAAGTCGATCCCCTACTGGCACTAGGTAGAGCTACGTGATGGAGTCATATAGGCGTTGGGGGAGAGGCTGTCAAAGGCAAACCTATAAAAGGGTTCATGGTTAAATACTTTTGTTAGCAATAGTTTCGGGACGGGTGTATCCCCCATAATAGATGTTTGTATTATACAGTGTGTGTATATTGTTATTCATTTGATTTTTGGGTATTGGTGATGTCATGTTGTGGTCACGCCAGCCTCGGGATGACGGGTGTTTGGGGCGGGTTGTGACAGCTAGTGTTAATATCAGTGATGATATTGGATGGAAGTTTGCCATCCATGTCTACAATAGTTGCCATGATGCTCAATACAAATTTTGTGACCGTGTAATTAAGGGGGGGATTACACGAGTTAAATAATATTTGACACATAAATCAGGAAACGTAGCACAGTGTCAAAAAGTTCCAAAACATGTGAGAGAATAAATGATGAAGCACCTTATAGAAATAAAAAAGAAGCGTTTGGATAAATAAAAAAGGAAAGAAGAATTGGAAGCTCAACTTCAGGGCAACTATGACTATGATGATCTCGGGGATTCTTCTGATGATGATCCGGAATTGGCAATGGTTAAAAAATAAAGTTTAGCCGCACAATATGAAGCTGAAGAAAGAGAAAAATTGAGGAGACATTACGGGTCTCAAGGATCACAATATGAGAATGGCGGTGGCTCTAGATCTGGATTAATACCGCCGAAGCGTGGATTAGCTAATTAGATGAAATCTTTATTTAGCCGATCAACGTCTACTCGGAGTGGATCCGAATGGATTGATCTTGAAGGCCCTGAAAATAGATTGAGGGCAATGGATCTTGTAATAGAAAAGAATAGAAGTCTAAAACAACAAAAAATCAATCCACAGAAAATGAAGGACAAAAGAAGTAAATTAGGAGCCGCGGTGTCAAAGTTCTTATTTTACAATCGTTTGACATTTCATGTTGCAGAATCTCTGTGGACACAATCGATACTCAATATTGCAGCAGAATTAGGGCCTGGTGTGAAGGGCCCTACATCTTATAAAGTGTCAGAAGTATTTTTTGCCTAACGAGTATAATGAGATGAAAAATTGGATTAAATCATTTCAAGGAATCTGGAAGGAGAGAGGGGTGACAATTATGTGCGACGGATGGAGCAATATAAAGAAGGATCATATCATCAATTTTTAGGTCTACTGCAATCGGGGCACCGTTTTTCATAAGTCCATTGATGCATCACATGTGCCAAGTCGGACTGACGATTACTATTTTGGATTACTTGACACCGTGGTAGAAGAAATTGGGGAAGAATATGTTGTTCAAGTAGTCACCGACAATGAGGCAGTAATAAAAACTGGGGGGCTTAAGTTAATGAAAAAAAGAAAAAAATTGTATTGGACAGCATGTGCTGCACATTGCATTGACTTAATTCTTGAAGACATAGGTAAGAAAAAAAGTGTGTCAAAGTTGATATATGAGGCTAAATCAATAATGCCATTCATCTATAATGCCCCGACGGTGTATCATATGATGAAAAGGTATAACGCTGACCGAGAATTGCTTCGTCCTACGATAACTAGATTTGCCACAAATTTTTTTGCTATTGAAATTTTGGTAAGATACAGAGATAACTTGAGAACCATGTTCTCATCTGATGAATGGAGAAACTGTAAGTGGTCTCGTAGTGATGTAGCGGCTGAGGTTCAAGACTTGATCCTTGAAAATAATTTTTGGAAAAAGGCACGTGATATATTGAAAGTACAAGAACCACTGGTCAGGGCCTTGCGATTAGTTGATGGGGATGAAAAGCCAACTATGAGATTTATAAATGAAGTAATTGCTAGAACAAAGTTGACAATTAAAAAAAGCACTCGTCATTGGAAAGATTATTGAAAAATCATTGACAAACGATGGTCAAACCAATTGCATCATGAGTTACACGCTGCCGGTAAAATCATTTTTTTAGTTATATACTTATATTTTGTTTAAGTAAAATTATTGTTTAAATTTATTAATGTATATTAACTTTTCTATAAATGTAGGTTATTTTTTGAATTCACAATATCAATATGGCAGTTCTCATACTAAATTCATTGCAAAGGAAGTAATGCAGGAAACACAAAATGTTATTCAAAGATTGAATCTAAATTTAGATTTTCAACTTAAAGCAATTAATCAAGTAAGTAATGACAAAGTTATTAAAAATTGATTTATAATAATATTCTAATTTAAAAAATTTAACATTTTAGATGCTATTATTTCGAGAAAAATGAGAGACATTTGGTTCGCCTTTGGCACAAAGAGCAGTCAATCAAATTAATCCTGGTAATATATATTTATTCATTTTAGAATATGTCATTTACTTTTTGTTTTATTTAGAATATATAAACTTGTTAATTTAATATACTGGTTATTCGTTTTATAGTTGAATGATGGATTTTGTATAGTTCATGTGCACCTGAACTTCAGCGCATTGATGTGAGGGTATTAAGTCAGACTACATCTTCATGAAATTGCAAACGAAATTGGTCTACTTGGAGCTTAATTCATACAAAAACTAGAAATATGTTGAAATATATTTAGCTTCAAAAGTTAATTTTCATCTACTATAACATGAAGTTGAAAATTCGTAATACCATGAGGAAAACTCAAGAAGAAATTGATTCGAGCTTTAATCCGATTAATTCGGATTATATTTTTTAGGAGGATGATCCATTGAGCCCCTGGTCGGAAGAAAGAGAAGACCCTTTGTTGGATGGAGACCCGAGAGTTCAAACTTGGATTGATGATTCTGATGCAGATGAAGATGAAAGATTACAACCCCCTCCAGAACGTGCAAATATTTCTAGCTCGGGGCCTCCAGGTAACGGTCGAGGTAGTGATAATAATGATGATGATGATCAGGGGACAACATCGAGTGGAGGAGGTGCAACTTATGTTGATCCTAGTCGTGCTGGTTCTTATTCTGGTGATTACGGACTTCATGGTGCTCCAGATGATTATGATGTTGGAGAACATCCCAGGAATGTTCAAAGGCACTGGGGTAGTAGTAGACCTCGATCAACCAAAAAAAAAAAATCAGTCTGATCATACATCTAATTTGCAACAATATCTGGGAAGCTTTAATCTTAATGAATCATCTCAAGGTAGTGTTTCTGATAGTCAAGGAAGTAACTACGGAAGTCAGGTATCATCTCATGAGTCACTCTACCCGTACATGGCTTTCCAAAATTACCCGGTTAATTCATCGATGCAGTACGAGCCATATGTTGCCCCATATTATTTTTTTCAACAAGATCAACAATACTCGTATTATTCCCCTCAACAATATTATCCCCAACAACAAAATGAAGATCAAGATCAAGTGCAAGATCCTCCCCGACACTCTTTTTGGTGGTGACATCAATGCTTCGCATATATGTAATTTGAATATTTATTATTGATGATTTATGTATATATAACTTAATTATAATCTATTTTAAAGTAAAAGACTTTAATATATTAGATTTATAGAGGTTGTGAATTGAAAATAAAAATTCACGACCACGATGTCCGTTACCGTTACGTTACACCCGCTTCACCCCCTGCTTCCGCGTCACCGCATCCGTTACCTTTACGGTTGCCGTTACCGTGATTTAAAACTATGGTTCGAATGCAGTAACTTCAAGCCCAATTTTGACCTCGATACAATCCAATTTTAGAAAAACTCAAAACATAAAAGTTGTAGCTCTATTTCTGAGATTTTCACAAAATTTTGAATCACCTCAATTAGAGTTCGTATGAGAAAGTTATGGCCAAAATACGAGCTCCTATCAAAACTATCCGAACCCTCTTTGCACCAATCAGTTGACCGACCAAGAAGGGTTGGTTGACCGACCTGTTCAGGTTTGGTTCGGATCTGAAATTTTCAGCAGTGAAAACACCAAAAAAAAAATCCCAAAATTTAGGGGTTTTTTTTCTTTAGATTCATAATATTTAGCAAAACACATAATAAACATTTTAATGTTTTCTCCCATTATTTTCACAAATAAACAAACTTTAATGGAGAAAACAAAAATCCTAAAATTCTACGAACTTGAAAAACTCAAGAACCCTAATGATTTAATATGAAGTAGGCTCCGATACCACTTGTTGGGATTTTTATTCCCTATAGATCTAAATCTATAACACCTTAATCAACATGTCAAATCAACAAGAATTCTAATGTACACGTAAATTACGTACATGAATCCATTACGATCAATTGACTTTTGATACGAAATCCTGTGATAATCGATCACAAGAAAAATACGGATCCAATGGGTACGTGGCCTTTCTCAACCAAATCTCCGAAGTTCTTCGATGGGATTTGCGATTCACTTCAAAATAGGGAGAAGTGAGTCGTCAAGACGATTTGGTATATTGGGGACCAAAACCCTAATATTATGTATTTATATGGTGTGATTAGGGTTCTCATAATTCTCTAATCACCCCAACAGTTTCTGGTATCTACTAATTTAACCCATATTTTTTTGAGTTGTTTATGAGTTTACCCAAATTAATTAGATCACTTAATTTTAACCTATTAAATTTAAATAGCAAATATAATTGTATTAATAATATGTTGCCCAAAATTAGATTAGGAAATAAAATTTCCTAACTATTTCCATTATTATTTTTAATTTTTTCATATTCAGTTAATGTTATATTCAACACCAGTAAAAAATTAGAGGTTCTAATCGTGTGAGGCGCAGAAGATGTGCATCATCATAAAGAATGAATATTATATTCAACACGCACACAAATATGTAGGATGTACTCTGGTTTGCGGAAGAGTTATAACAGTTATGTTATACATAACACAAACACACAAACGTAACACTGTATTTTATCGTCTTTGTAACTCACACCATGTTTAATATAACACCAGTACACATGATGAGGCTCTTATTGTGTGGATAGCAAGACATGTGCGCCATCATAGAGAAAGAATATTGTATTCAACACACACACAAATAGAAGGAGATGTAATTTAATGCTTCGCGGAAAAGATATACCCCAGTTTAACAATCAGTCATGTTATATGTAACACCAACACTCAAAAATCTTGGCAACGCATACAATGTTGAATATAATATGGATTTCAATCCAGTGCTCTAAAAAAACGATTAAAATCTCGTTTTAAAAAGTGTGAGATAAAGATTATTCATGTATAAACAAATAAATAGATCGATGAAATCTGTGTTTGTTTTACATGTTTTCATTGCAAATTGATGTATAGCTACTCCACAAATTTAATCGGTCTTACCGAAACACCGATTAAGTCAGAATGGAAGGTAATGACACATTATTAGGGACAAATCAAACCACATTTTGTCAATAGGATATCTTGGTTCATAAAAATACTATTAAGTTCATTTGGTAGTTTCAATACCTAAATAAGAATGGATGGTAAGCGCCACTAAATTTATATTTTTGTGTTAATGAAACTCTTAATTTTTTATTTCAATTCTCTCCCGTCAATGTCCCATGTAATCGTCTTATCCTCTCTCTTTTTCGATTTGAATTATCGATTGAAAAAAATTGAGTATATTATCAAAGTTCAAGTTTTTTTTGTTTGGGTAAGCACCAAGATCCAGCCCAAAAGGAGGCAAAGGTCCAACCCAGGAAGACTATCAAGTTCAAGAAAGTTTTTAGAACTTTAGTATAATTTAAAACTAGTTTTAGAGCTGCATATGCTAAATATATCAGTATATATATTTTTTTAATATTACATGTACAACAATTGATCGTTTAATTTTATATTTAATTTATCTTATGAAAGTATGAAAAAAAAATTAATGATGAAAAATAAAAATAAAATTGTAAGCTAAAAAACAAATAATGCCAACCTCTAAAATAATCATTGTTCATCACTCACATTTATTTTTAAAAAATAGTATATAATATGTAAATAATCTCATAGAGGATTTTTAAAATTTTCTATTTTCTTTAAATAATAGTTTTAAAATAAGGTAATAGTTTTTTTTTTTTTTATATTGTTTAAAAGTTATATGTAACTAATTGATGAAGAGAGAATTTTATTAAATGGCTGGAGAGAGAGAGAGAGATGAAGAGGTAAAGTTACGTATAATTAGTTATAATGAAAACAATCTTCAGTCAAAATATGGATAAATTTCAGTGAAGGTCCGTGTCATTGTCATTGGAAAAACTTACAATGATATCCCCTATCATTTGGAAAATACCTTTAACCCTCACTTCTTTTGATATTAAATATAAAATTACATATTTATCCTTGATACTATATTATTAAAAAAAATTAATTAAAACTATCTAATAGAAAATTACTTTTATAACCCTCTTAAAAGAATTACAATTTTAGTTTTTAAATTTTGTTTATGTAAATATATTTATAAATTTTTTTGAATACTTTTGAGATCAAATGATGGTTATTACATTTTTTTTAGTATTTAAAAAGTACTTTTTGTTGATTTTTTAGAATTTAAAATTATTATGAGAATTAAAAATTGTTAATTTATGTAATACATTTTTTATTCTAAATTTTTTATGTTAATTTTTTTTTTTTTTTACTTTTGGGATCAAACGATAGTTTTTTTTTTATGTTTTTTGAGTACTTAAAGAGTACTTGTTGCTGAAATTTTTAAATTTAAAATTACTCTAAAAATTAAATATTTTTTATCTATGAAATTTAATAACACTTTATATATAAGTTGTTTAATTTAGTGTTTTTTTTGAATTATTTACTAATACTTTCACTCGGATAAAAAATATTAGGCTTTTGGATTTTCTATTTGTAATTATAATTATTTTTTGAAATTAAAATAATTATATATTTTAATATTATTATTATTATATATTTTTTTATGAAGTTTCCAAAAGGCTTGAAGAAGATTTATTGATAAAAAAAAATATAAGAACTTAGGAAGAGATGGTAATAATTAATGAAAAAAATAAAATAAAATAAAAAATAAAAATTCATCAAAAAACTTGAAGGAGTCATTCTCTCCTTCCACTTTCATATATTAGATATTAGATAGATAATCTTATACATCTCTAGATATGTATAAAATATTTTAGATAATTCTTATATACAATAATGAGGATATTTTAAAAAAGGTTTTAGATCTTGTTATTTGGTCAAACCAAACCAAATAGGAACATGTTAGTTTTTTCAATTTTGTTTTTGTTAATTTTTTCTTCAAATTTTATAATAAAAGATAAAAAAATTTATACGTTTATGATAAATTTTTGCGATTTTTGCTGTAAATTTTTGTTTTTACCATGGATTGTTGTTGTGCAGCACTGCAGTTTATGCACCGTTTGGTAACGTTTTTTCCAAAAAAAAGAGGAGAATATTTAAAAAAAAAAAAACTTATCTATATTAAAAATAAAATAAAAAATAAAAACAAAAAATTATTCTTTTGTCAAATTACCTTTTGGTAACATTTTTTCTAATCATTTTTTAAAAAAAAATTACCAAATGTAGTCTTAGTTTATTCATTGTTTTTTTTTTTTGTCGGTTTCAGGCAAGTGCTCAACCTTTTCTTATACTCGAGTTGTTGGTGACAGCCTTAGCGACTAGCCATTGATCAGAAAACCTTAATCTTGTCTACCTGGGGAAAAAAAATCAAAAATCAAAATCCGCTCACATTTGTTTCTTTGTATTGTTCACATTTTGAAATTTTCTATATAGTTAGTTTCATCTGAAAAAGAAAAGTCTTGTAAATACAAATTTATGGTCATCTATGTGGAATTTAATTAAATTTCTTCATGGACATGTATTTTGTCATTGAAATTTCTTCCATGGTTGTATTCTTCACCAATCATTTTCCATTAATTTTTCTACACATTCTTAACCCGCCAAGCATGGAAATTTCCAGCTTTGCTCCATGTTGAATCTTCAATATTTTCGATATTTGGTCGCAATGGTTTGACAGAGTCCACCCTGTGCGTGAGGGGCGTTTTGAATCCCACAACCCTTGTGTTATACGATCCTCAGCTATATACAAGTCTAGAGACAATATTCATCTTCCAAGACATCTTTTCGGAGTGACTTATCACGATAATAAATTCAAATTTGCCTATAAAAAAAAAATATATAATCTTCTAATTATTTTTAAAAAAATAGTTGATCTGAAATTTGGTAGCGTGTTTTTTACGCCTTCAATCATTCATAATCTTGATTGTTTTTTTCGAAGACAACAATTTGTGACTTCGACTGGATTAAAATTTGCAATACGGCAGGCGTTGAGAAGCTCAACCAAACATTTCATACATGTGGTCGTTTCATCGATGTGGTCCTTTAAGTTTCATATTGTTTCGATCCTGCAAAATAAAAAGTGTTATTAATGATTTTGAATTAAACGAAAAAATGGATTGTGCTTAACACTTGACATTTTTGTCATTTCATCATTCCATTAAATAACAATAATTCACCTGAAAAATGAGAAAGAAAAACTTGAATCGTGGTAAGGGAAAATATTAAGAAAAAACGTCTTAGATTTAATGAAGTCATGAAATAACAAAAATATATTCCTTAAAATGTCATGTATTGAGTATAATCCATTTTCCGTCGCATAAACCATTAATATCATTTTCAATCTTACAAGATTGAAACAAATTAGAATTTAAGGTTGTATTTGGTTATTTTTTTGTTTCTACTTCAAATACACTGGGATGGGATAAGATAAGAATTTTGTTTGAATATGTTTGATAACAAATATTGTCCTGAAATTGTTTTTTTAATTTATGAGAATAAAAATAAAAAACACGTTTAGTTGCAAATTTTTTTAATTTTTTTTCTTTAAATATACAGTAGCCGACATAGTGATAGTGGGAATAATTTTATGGAAGTAAATAGGAATCAACATTTTTCTGTTTTAGATTCTTAAAGAATTCAGGAAATAGTCCCACATTATTCTCTAACTTTTGAACACAAAAACTTGTTTACCAAATGAATTTTTGTACATTAGTCCCAAAATTTTGAAAGCGGAAACAAAAATCAGAGAACAGAAACAACAACCAAACGGGGGCCAAGAGATCAAATTTGTAATTTAACAAACCTCACGGTCCACGTAAACACCCACCCCATACATTAGAGACCGAATATGTAATTCTCCCCTACCCAAATACCAGAACCAAATTCAACCAAATGCAAAATTGTAAACACACACCAAACAATTTAGAGAACCCATGATTTCATAAACATATAAATCATTTTAAACAAACCTGAATACCAAATAATTAAACTCTCAAATATAAGAATATAGGCAAACAAGGCAGCAAATTTGCCTCCTAAATGAGCTCAGGCAGCGTTCGCCAAGACTGGAATTGTAAATTCGAAATAAGCGCATTTAAATTTTTTTAAAAGCGTTTCTCAAAGTTCCAATTCTGTGCAACCAAACGATACCTTAGAAAACACAAGAATGCTTCTTAAATTTACTCTGAATCCGATGCGTCTTGATTCGAGCTTTGACGAACGCTTCTGGTTTTGGCGCCATTCTTGGATAACTTTAGAGACGATTCACCCTCGAGAACTATAACTTGGGCTTTAGCCAATCTCTCCTCCAAGTCTTCGGTGCTGAAGTCATCGGTCCCACCAAGCTCATCAAACCCAACCTACAAATTAATTTACCAAAACTTGAGCCAAAAAAAAAGGGTAAATTTGTTTATGTTGCTAGACAAATTGAAATCCGTGAACAATTTTGTTCTGTTCCCAAAAATTGTTCTAAGAATCTGGGAAGAGAACTTTTTTTTTGTTCCAGTACTATTGTTTGTATTCACATATTTCTAGGAACAGAAACAAAAACAAAAATCTGTTTATGTTCCGATCCCATACAAAAAACAGAAACATTAACTAAACGCCATCAAAACATCCTCTAATTCATATTTCGTTCTTTGGGTCTTACCACATAATCTTCAACTTTTGTATTCTTTATCAGGGCAAGAGTCGGAAGTACAAGAATCTTTAATTTTTCAGTCAAGAACGGACTCTTCTCAGCATGGATTTTCACAAATCGAGTCTCCATGTGCTTCTTTGCCAATATATTCAAGTGTTTGTCCACCACCTACAATAACATGGTAACCACCTTAAAAACTTTATTCAAATATTAATTCCAAAAATAAAAATAACATATATGTGTGTGTGTGTGTGTGTAAAAGATTACAAACTAGATACCGATGTGTGTTTGTTTCAATTTATATGAGAGAAAATGAGGGAAAATATATTAGAAAACAAATAAATCATCTCGAGATGAAAATGAGCCAATAAAATTTCGTTTAAGAAAAAAAAAAAAATTTTTTAAAAAGATGGGTAAAATTCAAAATTTTGAAACCGCGTCATTTCTAAATTCCATAAATTTTTCAATATCCTCATCCAAACGCACTCTTAGCAAATTCCGACCACGCCTTACAGTGAAACATTGTCATTACTACCAATGCATATAACTTAGAAAAAAGTCTCCTAAACGCCGAGGTTAATCATATATCCATAGCAAACTGCATACGCTAAATTTTTAACATAATCCATTCATATGGTGCCAGATAATCAGGGATTTTAAGATCATAATCCTTTGTAGTCAATGGATACAGCTCATCCATCTACAAACATAGTCACAAGCTACTGAAAACTAGTGATTGTGTAAGTTCAACATTACTAAGAATCATGCACGCATTTCAAATTGCTATTCCAGAATAATATATAGATACGATCATAAAAGTTGTCAATTACTATTGATTTAAGCAAGAAGAATTAAATGCTTCATGAAGTTGAATGTCCATTTTTGATTGTATGAACTTCAATCTCAACCCCATTTCAAGCTCTAAATCTTAGATTTTTTTCTGGAAATTGATAATGGAAGAATAAGTAATGTGTCCAATTTCAATGCAACTGCCTTTCCCTCTTTTCCCCATCCTAAACCCTAATACGCAAACCAGCATGATTCAAGAGAGAGATTCACATTTTCATGATATCTAACTCCCATTACCTTACAAGGCCAATTCTCGCGATAGAAATGGCAGACGACTCGATCGCTGGCCTTGACGACGGAGAAAAACTCTTTCTCGGCGTGAATCTGGGAGTACTCTCCGTGGCCGAGTGAGATCCAACGGCTCCTCTTCTCCGCCATTTTCTTCATCTGCTGCAACCTGCGCTCTCGGAGTGCCTCCAGATCGTCAAGGTCAAGCCGATCCATGGCATGGATCTCATCGTCGAGCTTGTCCTCGACGGCTTTGGCCACCGTCAGGACCTGCTTCTCTAGGATCTGCAAATCAGAAAGAAAATATGGAATTCAAACTCGTAAACATTCACCGAGAAAACAGAAATCACAGACATATGCAATACCTCTTGAACCTGCGGAATGTCCATCGAGGAGAGAGAGAGGAGAGGAGGAGGAGGAGTGATTTTGCCGATTCCTGGAAGTGCGAAGAACAAAAATACGATTTAACTTCAAAACATAATTTTCACCACAACCCTTCTTATTTTGGAGTTTTGACACTTCGTACTCCTGAAGTTTTACCAATGATGTATTTTAAGAACTTCACCGGTTTACATCCAATGCTCATGATGTTGTCATGTTTATTTGCCAAACTGACAATTATATTATCTTTCTTTTATTATATATAGATTACATAATCATTATAACAGATAAAAGATTTTGACGTGTTCACCTACGTCCCGTTTGGTAACCTATTCCTTCCCAGAATTTTTCATTCCATTCCTAGATTTTTAGGAATTCTGTTTGGGAATAGCGTTTGGTAATTTTTGTTTTCATTTCCATTCTATTCCCATTTGAGAATTGTGCCCATTTTTTTTTTGTTAAGAAATGAAAAACAAAAAAAAATTATTTCTCATAATTCTCATTTCATTCCCAAAATCACTGGACACTGTTTATACGCCGGCCGACCACCACCCATAGCCGTCCGCCGGAGGCGGCCACCTCCAAGAACCTCCGGCGACCGTCGCCAGCCATCTCTGGAAAACTCTGGCAGCGGTCGCTGATCACCTCCAGCGACCGTCGCCGCCACCACCACCAAAACCCAAAAAAAAAAACTCACAAAAAATAATAAAATTAGTTTTAGGATAAAATCGTTACCAAACGCAATTCTATTCCCCAAAAAAAATAAAAAAAATTATCGTTACCAAACGCGATTCTATTCCTAAGAAGGAAACAAAATTCTTATCCCACTGCTGGAATGGAAACAGAAACGGTTACCAAACGCCACCCTAGTTTCTTGACCTCGAATTTTCATCTGATTCAGATTAATAGTTTATCTTTCAGGTCAAATAGGTCTCTGATTTTCTTTGAATGTGCTTCAGTTACTCTACCATTCTTAGTACTCTTTTAAAGTTAAATATTAAGCGCACTCCACTAGATAACTTAACTCTCATGGATGTCACTGCCTATCGCTAACTAGTTGGGAGTTTAATATATCCCACCGTCAATCGCTTAGACAGTCCAAGTTGTTCATAAAGTCAACCAGTAGATGTTCGCCTCTTGGATCACTCACTACTCAATTGTTCTTCCATTCTTCGACGTGTCTGTTCCAGTACTAAAATTGAATTTGTATCAACATTGATGCACATAAACAACTTGAATTTTGCTAAATCCTTTTTGACACAAAAGTCTAATACCCTAGATTTATTGTTCTAAATTTTGACACTCGGTATTCAAATTACCAACCGTGACGTTTTCCACTAAAACACCAATCAGAAAACTAATTACCACCTCCGTAATCACGTTTTCTAAAAATAGTGGGTCAAAATATATATATATATATATATATATATATATATATATATATATATCTTTTTAAATATTTAAATCTAGAGCGATGAAGCGGGATTAGATGTAAAAAGAATTAATGATCATCAAGTTATAGGGGTGAAAAAAAATCTGAACTCATGTGGTAGTTTTAGAATTGAGAGAGATCCAAGATCACGATTATAATTTTAGAGTTGAGAGACACTCAAGATCTTCTAAATCTCTATAAACTTCAATATGTATTGTCTCTAAATTATTATAAGAAAAATAAATAAATAAACAAAAGAACCATAAGGAATAACCATACCAACACCAGAGACAAAATACAACCAAACAAAAACCTTAAAAAAATTTCATACAAACATATAAACTAGCAATTAATACTTGCCATGTAGCCATCTCATGCAAAGCCTCTCTCTCTAGAGACAGAGAGTTTATACATACATACACAAATACATACATAGTGTCTTAAGGTTTAAGGGCACCGAGCCGATGTAGAAGAGCACGTCCAGTGAAAAAATTAATTGAGATGCGCGTAAACAAGACTGGACACACCTTACCAACAAAAGAGACAACATACCACCCAACAAAAAACACTTAAGATTTCATACAAATATATAAACTAACATCCGATTAATACTTGCTAACCATCACAAGAACTATGTAGCCATCTCATGCAAAGAGAAACCCCCCCCCCCCCTTCTCTTTCTCTAGAAAGAGTTTATACATACATATATGGTGTCTTAAACCACCTTAAGATTCTTAAGGGCACTTTGGCTTGCCCTTGGAGTTGACCTTGTCCCTATAGCAAGGGCATTCATGCTTGTTCCCATAGGTGCCAGAGGGAACACATTTGCACTCAACACAGCATATCCCACAGTACTTCATGCACCTGTCTAAGTAACCTGCCCTTCCACACCTCTGCTTGCACTTCCCATCACAATTCACTGCATACATAATAAAAACAATGACAAAAGGGTATAACCCAATTGTTTTGGGCCAAAATCGAACAAGGACACCTATTTCTTTTAGGGTAGGTTTGGTTAGATTTATGTTCTATTACTCGAGAGTTCCCAAACCACTATACAAGTCAAAAGAGTTACTCTACTTAGTATCGTATGGTTCTAAGTCGATGATCGATGTGTGACAGGAATCCAACACTGTCCTTACGTATAAGGGCCAGTTTGCACGGATGATTTGACTATGAGGGAATAAAGAGAAATGTTTAACCTCGGCTTGCACAAAAGATTGACTACAATGGAAGAAAGATGAAGTTCTATAACCTTGATTGCGTTACCATGTTAGGAGATTCTAACTTAAAAAATCACATGGTGCTAAGTAAAGTAACTCTCTTGAGCTATATGGTTTTAAGTTGAAATAACTCGTTTGATTTATATAATGCACTTATATATCAGTTTAGATTTGAATACTCTCAAATAATCGATGTGTAACAGAAATCTAACACATGTACTTATGTATAACCACCGGTTTACGCAGATAATTTGACTACGAGGGAATTTAACCTCAGCTTACACGAAAAAGTTGACTATGATAGATGACAGGCGAATTTCCATAAACTTGATTGTGATATCATGTTAGAAGGTTCTAATGACAGGGTGCCAATTGGAGTAGCTCTCTTGACCTATATATGATGACCTATAAGGCAAACTTATATAGTAGGTTAGGTACTCTCCAGTGATTGATTTGGGACAAAATTCTAACAATTTGAATCGTAGACCACTAAAATCCATCCTTAATTGTCAATTTCTCAAGCTTTCGGTCGCGAAGCCCAACAACCGGCCACCATAATATTTTTATTTTAAGTGTATTTTGTAACTATTTTTTAGTATTTTTTTTTGGGATTGCATGTAATTATTTTTTAGTGTATTTTTAATTATATTTTTAAAGTTTTAATTATATTTTTAGTTAATTATATTTTAAGTATTTTTTAATTATATTCATGTCATTTTTCCATGACTCAACCACCGAAAAAAGGTAAAAAAAATAAAATCAAATATAATGAAAAAAATAATAAATGTAACTAAAGAAATTCCGGCAAGGCAACCGACAACCGGCGCTTGGAGTTTTGAAGAATTTATTTCGGTATATTTTTTTACAAATCTTTTCTCAAGCCAAAATAAATTCTTCAAAACAACTCATCCAAACAGAGAAATTTTAGGTTCCTGTCTCACATTGATTACTTGAGAGTTCCCGTACCACTATATAAATAAAAAAAATTACTCCATTAGTACCACATGGTTTTAAGTTGAAACCTCCTAACATGAGGTCAGATCTAAGGTTATGGTCTCCCATTTTTTCGTAGTCAAATCATCTGTGCATACTGGAGTTACACATTTTTTATTATTTAGTCAAATTATTCGTGCAAACCAAAAATTATACTTAAGACATGTATTAGATTCTTGTCCCACGTCGATTATTTAACAGTTCTCAACCCAGTATATAAATCAAAAGTGTTAGTCCACTTATTATCATATGATTTTAAGCTGAAACCTACAGACCATTAAAATCCTCTAAATTCTCGCATGTAAAAACTGAAATTTGAAAAAAAAAAAAATCAAACTCCGATGAGAAAAGCTAGAAAAACTCTTACATGGAGTAGTGGACGTTGCGGATTCAACAAGAGATGAGCTGAGAAGAAGCGCGAAGAGTAACAAGGAGGCAATGAAGATCTGCTTCATCATCATCTTCCTTTTTTTTTTTTTTTTCCCCTGTAGACAAGCTGTTCGATGAAAGGCCGCAGAGAATGAGGTGATATTTTGGAACTCGGATTTTATAGAGAGAGAGAGAGAGAGTAAATGCGGGGAAAGAGGAGAGAGAGAGAGAGAGAGAGGGACAGCTGTGAGTGTTTGGAAACGCGGTTTCTGCACATCATCAATGGCGTTTTGTCAGCAGCAGCTTCTGCATGGCCATAAACCTCTGTATTGTACGACAGATGTTGCCAAACCACTCCCTTTTTTGTTTTTGTTTTTGTTTTTTTTTTTTTATTTATTTATGCTTTTAGATTTTTAAAGGTTAATTATTTTTTTACTTTTACGCAACGATTAATACGATGAAATAAAATAAAATAATAATAAAATTAAAATTAATATAATAAAATAATAAAATGATTATTACTATTTTTATATTTAATAATAAAAAAATTACCTGTAGTATTGAAATGATATTAAAAAGTAAAATAGTAATTTAATTCATTTTTCAAACGGTATTATAGTTAATTAATTAAATTTTATTCCAATTCAAATATTTAATTAGTATTTAATCTTAGGGAATTTTATTTTTTAGTCCTATTTTAGAGCACACTTCACAATTTAAACCCTAGTACAATTAGAATTAAGTTTTCAGACCATCTCAATTCTTTAGGAAAAAATCCTTCCATTTTGCCCTTCCTTTTACAGTTTATTTACGCAACATGTCATTCTGAGGATACAAACACTACAACATGAACAGGGCACTAAAAAAAATCACCCAATACGTAATCTGCTTCTATAAATCTGATTTCTGAATCAAATCATATAAAAATGTGATCAAATTAAAGAACTCGCCGATATCTTTGCAATGGTATTTTTTAATTTTTTTTCTGTTAACAGTAGCGGATTGCGTTAACGTTAACGCACGGTTAGCTGTCGGCCTGTTACTGCGTCCGTTCTGATTCCGATATGTCCTGTTACACGTTCCACTAGCTGCACAATCGCATACAAAAAAACCGCCAAAACGCTCTCTATTCTCTCCCACGCTATCTATCCTCTCCTCGCTTAAAAACTCTGAAACCCCAAAACCCTAAAACTAATAATCCAAAATCGCCCCATCGTCTTCAGATAATGGAGAATTTTGAACGCGCCCCCTCGTCTTCCACACAGAAACGAGCAACCCTCAGTCCCGACGGTATGTGAAACCCTAAAATCGATACAATGTTGTTAGGGGACGGCGTTTTAGAAATGAAAATCACGAAGCGTGACGATGATGTTCGTCTATTTTACCCGACTCCGACATGCTCTGTTCCCCTGTTTACGTTTTTTTTGAAATCGTACGTCGTGTTTTGTTTCGTTGTTTTGCGATGTTGACCCACATGTTGTTTTGCCTCCGAAAATAAGGAATTTAAAAAAAATACTTGCGTTAACGTTAACATTAACATAAATGTGAGTCGTATGTTTAGATTTAGGTTTGTTTGTTTGTCTGGTACACCACTATGTACTTCGATTGCGTTAACGTTAACGCGTTGATGTGATTGCGTTAATGTTAACGCAAACAGACATTTGCCTGTAAAAAAAGGGGAGGGCCCTTTTGCGTTACTCGTCGGTATTTTTCTCAAATCTGGGACGACGTTCTGGTATGTTGAGGAAAATGCGTTAACGTTAACGCATTTATTGTGGTGCGTTAACGCTGAAGCAGAGTAGTTGTCTGTTTTTGTTACGTACCGAGTAATATGGATGACTGCTTTAACGTTAACATTAATTTGAGCTGTGTGTTTAGATTTAGGTTTGTTTGTTTGTCTGATTGGTGCAACACTATTTGCTGCGTCTTGCGTTAACGTTAACGCGTGGATGTAATTGCATTAATGTTAACGCACATAGACGTTTTGCCTGGGAAAAGGGTGGGGACCGTTTTGGTGCGAAATTTTGTGTTTTTGAAATAAATGCGTTAACATTAACGCATTTCTTGTTGTGCGTTAACGTTAACGCAGAGTAGTTGCCTATTTTTGTTACGTACCGAGTGATATGGATGACTGCTTTAACGTTAACATTAATTTGAGGCTGTGTATTTAGATTTAGGTTTGTTTGTTTGTCTGACTGGTGCAGCACTATTTGCTGCGTCTTGCGTTAACATTAACGCGTGGATGTAATTGCATTAATGTTAACGCACATAGACGTTTTCCCTGGGAAAAGGGTGGGGACCGTTTTAGTGCAAAATTTTGTGTTTTTGAAAGAAATGCGTTAACGTTAACGCATTTCTTGTTGTGCGTTAACGTTAACGCATTTCTTGTTGTGCGTTAACATTAACGCAAAATAGTACCCAATTTATGTTACGTAATGAGGGGATATGGATAACTGCTTTAACGTTAACATGTGGCTTGTAATGTGCATTAATTGTGTTTCCCCCCGTCGTTCTTGCAGTAAAACTCCTAAAGAAACCGAAAAAGGAAATTCGAGCCAGCGGACGTTCCTTTATCGCTCCAACCTTAAGCAGACCTATGAATTGCTGAGAGACTGCAAACTCAACGATCAGCATAAGACACTGCTGGCCCGGACCCCTTTTGCAAAAATATTCGAGACATTATATAAGCAGCGGGTGACGCTCGAAAACATCCACAAAAATGATGATCTCATTGAAATGATCATCCGATGCTACAACACTGCACGGGGAGGGGGGTTAGGATAGGGGGCAGGCTCATCCGGATAACCCCGCTTGACATCCAGCTGATATTCGAGATATCAACGGGCGAAGAACCCATTGTTCTGAGTCGTTACACAAAATCCGACTCCCCATTCATGTCCAGACTAACATTCGCAGACCGTGGGTTTAGTGTTGCTTATTTGAGATCACAAGTGCAAGCGAATGTCGCCGCCATGGACAATGAAACAGTGCAGGATGTTATCCGCATGGTTATTCTACAATTGATGACCACATGCTTCTTCGCGACAACTAGGCAGCAGGTCCAAAAATCGTTGGTTCGCTATGTTGAAACAATTGAAGATATGGCAAATTACAACTGGACAGCTGCGATGTTCACAGATCTCGAAACCAGCCTCAAGAAATCGTACATGGAATCTCAGGCAGTCACGGGGTGCGTGTTTGCTCTCCAGGTATACACATACCCATTGTGAAAATGTTTTTCAAATATTTACAAGCGTTGTTTGTGGACCCTGCTTGACATATTACAAATTTTACTTAAAGTATTGGTTGTGCGAGCACACAACGTTGGTTGACCACACCGAGGGTAGGCAGCATAGTGTGTCGCGTTTGGAGCAGTGGTGCCTCATCACGTTTTCTTCCAACTTGGGAGGGCATTCCCCTCGGTCTACTGCCAGCTGATAAGGTAAGCAAAAAAAACATGTTGTGATTTTAACGTTGATGCAGGTACGTGAAAAATGGTAAGTGGTATTTTGCGTTATGGTTAACGCAATTAGTTGTTGCGTTAACGTTAAAACAAACTAAGTTATGTATGGTTAGATTGTTATTGCGTTAGCGTTAACGTTAACGCACTTAGTAATTGCGTTAACGTTAACGCAATTATGTATGTGTTAATGTTAAGCATATAAATATTTGCGTTAACGTTAATGCACAAAATAAATAGTGCGTTAACGTTAACGCAATAACAAAAAAAGCAGATGTTGTGGCTGGAATTGTTATTTGCGTTAGCATTAGCGAACTTATTTGTTGATTTTTGTGCTTATGTTTAACGTTAACGCAAGCAATTTAATTTTAATGTAAACGCACTCGGTTAGTTGTTTTGGGTGTGTGTGTGTGTGTGTCTGTGTAGCTGGTTAACGTTAATGCTTGCACATGCTTGCCAGGTTAAAGATCAGCCCGCTGATGAGACTTTGGCAGAGCTTCAAATGGGGATTTCTTTGAAAGAGGATAGTAATGATTCATTTAACGATAGCCCGGGCAATGAGGGCGGAGATCCAGACGCTGCTGCTGTTGCTGATGACTATGATACAATGGTTGACGACGTCATAGGGCGGTGTCTCACACCCCTCATATATCATTCTTCTCCCGTTCCAACTCAAGCCACAACCGATTTGGGTGATGATGCTGCCCTCGCTGAGAGTGCATTTTGCACACCTTCAACGGGTGACTTGAGGCCACCGTCTGTCTCCGCAGGTGCAGTTGATGACATCCGCAGATAGATCGACCAAATGCAGGGTGAGTTCTCTGCGAATAAGATGGAAAAAGATCAGACCATTGCAGCGCTGCATAGGGTGATCGCAATCATAACCGCTGCCAACGTCGAGCAGAAAAAGGAGATTGATAATCTGAAAGCGTCGTCTTTGCAAGAAAAAGAAAGTTATGAGCGTTCTGTCTCTAATCTCTCTGTAAGATTAGCGAAATCAATTGGGGAGAAGAGAGACATCCTAACGGAAATGAGTGTGCATGATGTGACTCAGAAGTATAAAGAGGCCGCAGTCGATACAGAACAGGAGGACCTTAGGCGGAGATGTGACGAACTCGCCCAAGAGGTGGAAACACTTAAAAAAACAATCGAAACGTTAAATCAGCAACATGCTGATGCTGCTGGCGAAATGAAGAAGAAATATAATGATCTTGCTCTTGACTTGAAGGCAGAACAAGAAATAAACAAACTGCTGAGGCGAGAGAAGAAGGAGATAGCAAAATCAGACGTTAAAATACGTGTGGCGCTCAATAAACAAATACAGGACCTACAGACGAAATTGAACGCCCACATGCAAATGGGGGGTAGGGGTACCCCTACCACTCTCGCAGTCCGCGAACCTCAAGAACCTCTTCAAGAACCTCAATCGCTGTCTATGGTCATGCCGACTGACACCCCCGATGCGCCGTCGCCAGTCCCTATGCCTACGTCGCATGGGGAGGCAACGCAAAAAGTTAGCTCCATGGTTGGTCGAGTAAAGAAGAAGGAGAGGCAACCAAAGAAACAAGGCAGCGATTTTGTCTACCCAAAAGCAAAAGGGAAAGGGAAGCAGAAAGAGAGATCTGACATAGTTAATGTCGATGAGCTCCCCCCGGCAACGATGTATGAAGACAATGCAGTACTCCCAGCTCGTAATTCGACGACCGTTGGTGCGATGCTTGTTGACAACGATTGGGAGAAGTTGACTGTGATTTCCAAAGAGGGGCCAGGGTAAGAAATAAAAAATTACTCAAAGTGCCTGTTTACTTTTGAAATTCCTTTTTTCATAAAAATGTTTGCTGATCATGTGATATGTTGTTTTTGACAATGTCCCAGTACATTTGTGTTTGGAGGTGGGAAACCCATGGCCACGGTCTCGTGTGGCGACATCATTTGCATGATTATGGAGCGACGTGTGTCGGATAACGTATGAAACCGTCAGCATAGTGTTTGTGATTGACCTGATTAACTGATTACATCAACTTGTTTCGTAAAAATGTGCTTGTGTTGACAAAAATTGCTTTTATGTTAACGTTAACGTAATGTAACGTTAACGTTTACGTTACGTTAACGCGTTTGTCTTTCTCCCTCCCTTTACTCACAGGTGATTGATTCGTATGGAGAGTGTTTGGAAGATCAAGTTAGATCAATCAATCGCATGCGGATGACCACGCCAATCGTGCTGCTGCACGAAACGCGGTTCGCGCTATCATGCATTTGGGTAAGACACTTTAGTACATGTTAGCTTTTTTTCCTTTTTCATCCAAACTTGCTAACACGTAAAAAAAAAATCATAGAATCTTATACGGGAGGACAACAATGTGCTGCCGAAGGAACTGTACTACACAATCTCCGCCGCGTTCAGCAAAGAAACCCGTTATATGGTGTTCCCGATGAACACTACCGGTCGCCATGCGTCACCCAATCATTGGACTGTAATGGTGCTGGATATACCCGATAAAAAATGGACGTTCTACAATTCCATCCGACCAAGGAAGAACACGACCGATCATTATTATAATGATGCACTTACGGTGGTATGTGATTTAATGTGTGACTACTTTGATTGTCTCTAACTACACTCTATTTTGTTTGACTAACCTAAATTCTGAACGGAAAAGGTTTGTGGAACAACATATCAACATGAAAATACGTCCAGATTGGGGTGACGCACGTATAGAACAATGTCTCGATTCGCCACAACAACGCGGGGCGTAAGTTCACCCGTCCGAAACATGTGTACTAAAAATCGTATGTATTTGCAAATTTATCATTCTCATCTGTTTACCTTCCCCACCCCCCCCCACCCCCGGGTTTGCAGGACTGATTGCGGCATTTTTGTTATGTACATCATGAAACAATATGTTATAAATATGCCCATCGCGAAAAAATTGTCGGTGGCGGATGTACGGGGTGTCCGGAGAGACGTAATACACTCTCTGCTCAACCATCCGCACTACAGTTGGGTCCCCGTGGTGGGCGCCGATGTTGAAACAACCCAACCAGATCAAGGCACACCATGACCTGTGGGAGGAGTTTATCAATGATGCGAGACAAAAATCTGAGAAAATGTATATATCCCCCTGATTTATTCATTTTTTGCAATTGTGGGTGGGTGTGTTTTATCAGTGCTTTAACGTGCAAATGCGTTATTGTTGACTCGAACAAAAAATGTAATTAACTCTTATTTCATCCGTTGATTTATTGCGTTGAATGTTTTGCCTTTTGAATTTGATGTTGGGTTTGTAAATGTGTTAATTGTTAACGCAATTTGTAATTTTACATGCGCTGCCTGTGACCCAACACGTTAACGTTAATGGGTTTAGTTAATGTTTAGATTTGGTTTAGTTTGTTGGTCTTGTTGAACAATTTTGACTATTGCAGGTTATCGTTAATGCAAATTTTTTTTGATTTGTTCTGGTTTGTAAAAATATTGCGTTAACGTTAACGCAAAGTACCTTAAATGCTTAAAAAAAAATTGCATTAACGTTAACGTAGTGGTAACTTAATTGCGTTAACGTTAACGCAAATATGTTAAATGGATGGTTCGTTAATCCGTTAACTTTAATGCAATTTGTACTTTCGTTCACGTTAACGTTAACGCAAAAACAAAATGCAGTTGTTTTGTTTCTGAACTTTAAAGAACTGCGTTAACGTTTGACTTTGTTACTAGGTTGTATTTGTTGTGACGTTAACACGTTATAAGTTACATGTGATGGTTTCCTTACTGCGTTAATATTAACGCAATTAGTTGCTGTAATATTCGTTCACGTTAACGTTAACGTAGTTCTATCGCTCTTATGTTGGTTTGTAATAAAAAACCGTTAATGTTTACGCGATTAGTTATTTGAGTTTTTTGGTTGTAAAATGCGTTCGCGTTAACGTTAACGCAAACTGTGATTGCTCTTAACTGGTTGGTTGTCCAAAAAAAGGGATTTAACGACGGGCGATTAGTTATTGAGGTGGGTCTTGTAAATGCGTTAACGTTAACGCGATTAAATATATACAAAAAAATTATGAAAGCGTTGAACATTAAAAGTTTGTGTGTGTTCGTTACCTGTTTACGCAAAATAAAAACATCATGTGAAAAAAACGAGGTTCCACTCCCCATTGACATTAAACACATAAAGTGTTGCTGTGTCAAAACTACATAAAAGGAAATATTTGATTACTCTGTGCTTTAAATTGAAGCAGTGCATGTCTTCTTGTTGTGGTGCCCATTCTTTTTGCATCTACCACATCTTATTTCTGGGATCTCACCCCTAGATGGGATGCGTTTCTTCCGCGGTCGACTTGGTTGTTTTTTTGTGATCGGCGGGATAATTACAGCTTCCGATGCATTCCATTCCGATTTCTCGAAGGTGGGTACACCATATATATCTTCCAAGTAGGTCATTCTGTAATATTCTACCAAGAAAAACGACTCAACGGATGAATGTATATTCTGGCCGCTTTTTTGTATCACCGCACAAGCATGAACACACGGGAACCCGTTTCCCTGCCACCCGAAGCAGGAGCACTTTTTTTTATCCACATCAACCAGAATGGATGGGATCGAGTGCACTTCGTATACGCTGTTGCCGCACTCAACAACATTCCACGTCCGCCCGTCACTTATCATCCGCGACAGCATTTTGTCGCGTACTGGGCATAGGAAACCCGTCATCAGGAGTGATTCGGCGCGTCTCACTGACAACTGGTTCATTACCTTGCACCTAATCTTGTCGACCATTAATATGATCGGCAGGTGCCGGTAATCACGAATCCATGCGTTGAATGACTCCGCTAGGTTGGACGACATCTCCCCATATCTTTTGCCTTTGAAAAACATGTTGCAGAAGTTGTCTAGCGGCACATCCTCTAGGAAATTCTTTACTCGTCCCATACCTTCTGTTCTTAATTCTTCCCTCAGCTAGTAGTATTTGTCAAGCGTTGTCGCATATGCCATCATCGAATATTTGTGCACGAGCTTCTCCTTCCACGCTTGTTTCAAACCTGCTAATTTATCCCTCATATTGTTCTTCAGGTGGTTCAAGCAATAAGAATGAAAACAATCCGGGAACATTTTCCGGACCCCTTCAAGAATGCCACTATGTTGATCAGAAATGAAGGTTAGCGCACGTTCTTTCGCCACAATTTTTTCTAAATTGGTCATGAACCAATACCAGTTGTCATCGTTCTCCGCATCAACAACAGCGAATGCAACTGGGAAAAGACCTGTCCATTTACGAAAAACACAAAACATATCATCACGCTATGAAAAAAACATTGTATACACAGTCGTTTAATGCGTTAACGTTAACTCATTAACGTTAACGCATTAACGTTAACGTTGCAAAAAAATTCCATTACTCATCCCCAAACATTATCAGCTTGTCTCATCAGAAACACACACACACCCCACACACCACACCCCCCTCGCAAAGACTGTTAAAAAAAATGTAAAAAAAAAAAGAAAATCGTTAATTGCATCTAATGTGTTAACGATAAGTGTTATTGCGTTTATGTAATAAGTAATCAACCAATTTACCATTGTTTCCATCATTTGCGCTGGCCGCCAACAAACACCCCTTGTACCTACCCCCAGAAATGTTCCGTCTAGAAACAGCATCGGCCTGCAGTATTTGAACTCGTGCGCAGTCGCATAGAACGATACAAACAGTCTCTTGAAATGCCCAGTTTCTTTATCATAATCCAACGCCAGGTGGCTGCCTGGATTCGTCTGCCTGCATGCATCCAAGTACCATCGCAATTGATCATAAAACGATTCGTGGTTGCCGTACAAATCATCCCGAGCTTTTTCCACGCCATTCCATGCAATGTGATATGGGATCTCAATCCCATAGTCGTTCTTGAACGTGTGAACAACGTCAATTGGGCGAGTTGACGGGGTATTCCGAACTAAGTCTAAAAGACATGACTTCACAACGCTACAGTTCATCTTCTCATTCCTTGCTATCCTATAAGCAGCGCCGCAACTATGATTTTTCTGGAACTCCCAAATGTAAAAAAACCCATTCCTTTCGTCTAGCCTGCCATGCACTCTCCATTTGCAATCCCTCTTCTCCTTGAGCGAACATTCAGCTGTCACCCTCTTCTTGTCGTTCTTTATGTACTGAAATGTGAAACCCATTTGTATAGTATATTTCCTCAGTGATTCTCTAAATTCTGGTATTCCACCCTTAAAAATCTGCCCGGCTTCTTTAAGACCTTCAGCCCAATGATCGGACAATAATGCCTTTTTAAGCAATGGGCAGAAAACGGACAACATGTCGTCCTCCCCGTCCATGCCATCCCGTCCCCCCTGTCCCATTGGATATTCAAATAACATCCTGTCCCGACTGCCGCTTGGTCCGCTACCACTGCCGCGCACCTTTATCTCCACCCCGACATATTCATGCTTCATTGCTCGTGCAAGGCTAACCATTACCTCTACGTCGTCCTGACACGATATTAGGCACCTGTCATGCCCTGGTATGGAATAAAACATCTCGAACGAAACATCCCTCAACACGTCCCACCGCGACAACACATTTTGAATAAGCACCGCTTGCGTGAAATCATCATCCACCTTGACGCCCAACGAGTAACCATCAAACTTGCACATCAAAAATATGCGCATAGCCATTTACCCCCAGTAAATCTGCAAGATCAGAAGGATGCAAACCCAAAGTGCAAGAAAAAAACAGTAGATGAACATTAATCTGTAAACCGCGCTTACTAGTAAATGCGTAAACGTTAACGCAATCAAATTGACTTGTAAAAACAGGGGTTACATTAACGTTAACACTGCGTTACTCTGGTCCAACAGTTAGATTAATTGCGTAACCGTTAACACATAAACTTAAAATGCGTAATTGTGCCAAAAAAAAAACAGTCTAGATAATTTAATGCGTCACCATTAAATGCATTACCTAATACGTTAACGTTAACGCAATCCAGCACTATACTGATTGCGTAAACGTTAATGCATTACTTCATGCGTTAACGTTAACGTTAACGCAAAAATTTTGGGGATAAAAAAAAAATGCATCCACAAAATCAGGTTTCGTGCTTTAACCATTGTAAACCGTCACCGTTGATGCATTAACTTAATGCGTCACCGTTAAATGCATTACTTAATGTGTTAGCGTTAACGCAATCCAGCACTACACTGATTCGTAAACGTTAATGCATTTTTAGGTAATGCATTTAACGTTAACGTTAACGTTAACGAAAAAATAGAAGCTTGTTAAAAACACGTTAACGTTACCTCGTTTTATTGTTTATTGAATACAAAATGAGTGCGTCTGTAGTTTGTAGCATCTCAATTTTCAGAAAAAAACTGAAAAAAGTGTCAGTTAAATAACTTTACAGTGTACAATCATTACGTTAACGTTAACGCACAAAAAATAGTTACAGTTAAAACATGTTTACGTTGAAAGCGTTTCGTTGAATACACCCCGATAACCGCTGTATTTTTTAGCATCTTACTTTTCAGAAAAAAGCTGAAAAACTGTAAGTTAGTTAACTTTACCATGTACACCCATTTCCTAACTGTGTTTGATTGTATCCACATTGTTCTTACGTCGTCGTACACACAAAAATCGAAAGTACGTTAACGTTAACGCATTGCTCACGTTATCTCGTAGCGTATATTCCTCACGAATGGCATTCATTCATCGCCACCCATCGAACATCCAACTTCCAAAAACGTTGTAACAACGCCGAAAAACCCGAAAAAGGGTATTAAACACCCTGATTGTGTTTGCTTATATTAACATTGTTATTACGTCGTGATGTACAAAATAAACCCCCAGTGCATTAACATTAACGTGCTGCTCACGTTTCCTCAGGAGCGTACATCCTTCACAGATGGGCATTCGTTCATCGCCAAAACTCGAACATTCAACTTCGAAAACGTTGTAACAACTCCGAAAAACCCAAAAAATGATATTAAACGCGACTATATAACTTTTCAATGAATACAATCGAGTAACTAACCTGTTTCGCCTTTAGACACAGTGATATAGTCGCCGTCGCGTGATATAGTCGCCGTCGCCGCCGTTTCAAAATGTTCACCTCGTACCGGTTCTGCAACGCCTACAATTTTGAATCGAATGTTTTTAAAAATTCGCGCTCGTATAAGGAATGTCGTACATATATTTGAATCAGCGTATGAAAATCTCTGTTTTGTCGCTTACCATAACCGAAATGATTTGTCCATCTGGCCCGTCGGTGTGAATAGGGGTATTATCGTCCATCGCCGTTCGCCTTGTCTTCGTCGGAGGACTGAAATCTAAACCCATTGTACGGGGTGGTCTGAGCCCTAAACGGTCTTGTGAAAAGGCTTTTACTCTAACTGATCTCTCTATAAGGGACTATTTAATAAAAAACTCTTAATCTTATTTTTTAATCGATAAATGATTAAAACGTAATCCCATATAATTAGGATTAACTGATACCAAGTTTATCTTGATATTGGTTAATCTCATATTTTGTGAGATTAGAGAATCCTTAGCAATGTGAATGAGATTAAATTTCATGTACCAAACATAAAAATGGAATGACCATTCCCACAACCATTCTAATCCTATCTCGAATCTCCTATACCAAACGCAACGAAATTATACTTTAATTTTAGGGAAAATCGGTGAAAAATCATTTTTTTAAAGTTTAATTAGTGAAAAGTCATTTTGTGTTATTTCGTTTTGATTTAGTCATTTAAGTTAGATTTCACTTGTATTTTAGTCCCGCATTGTATGAATTGTAGGGATACTACAAAGATTGTAGGGAGCCTTTTAGTAAGTATATTCGGTTTTTATAATCAATTCTGTTGTATGTAACTATTGTTAGTTACAATTTCATAATTGTTACTTTTCACACGTATTTGGATATTTTTAATTACATGTACTTATATAATATTAGTTATATGTTACAATTATATATATATATATATATAATATTTTGTGACGTAACTGAAAAAATATCAAATTTTTTAATTACATATCAGAGACACGTAACTAAAAAGTTACATATTATTGAAACATGTAAATAAAAAATATCAAATTTTTTAGTTACATATCAAAGACATGTAACTAAAAAGTTACATATTATTATAACATATAACTGGAAAAAAAAAAAAAAAAAATATAGTTACCTATAACTAATACAGTAATATTACACATAAAATAGTTATATGGAACTAGCGCGTGTATCACGTGAGTAAGCCTTCCGCCTTTTTAGTTACATATACTTATATAATATTAATTACATGTTACAATTATATATATATATAATATTTTGTGAACTGAAAAAATATCAAATTTTTTAGTTACATATCAGAGGTATGTAATTAAAAAGTTACATATTATTGAAACATGTAAATGAAAAGTATCAAATTTTTTAGTTATATATAAAAAACATGTAACTAAAAAATTACATATTATTGGAACATGTAACTAATTTTTTTTTTTAAAAATAGTCACCTATAACTAATACAGTAATATTACACATAAAATAATTACATGTAATTGGCGCGTGTATCACCTGAGCAAGCCTTCCGCCTTTTTAAAACAAATCGAACTAAATCAAAGTTTTTACTGTATGTAGGACTTTTGACCAATAGGAGTTTAAATGAAAGTTCTTCCACCGATTATCCATTGATTTTATTTATTGGGATTTATATAAACAATCAACAAAATTAAAATTTTAACTCTACACTCTTTAATAATTTTTTCATAAGTTCAAAATTATTATAATATATAAAAGTTACTGTAATTTTTCATATAAAAAATTACAATACCTTTTATGACGTACAATGGTGTACAGATCATGTGATCAATTCAATCCAATTTCACTAACACCGTTTACAATTAAACCAGATTGAAACCAAATTATTCGTTTAGACCAAAAGTGCAATTTCCTCCCCCAAAAATAGTATAATAATTTTTGGGCCGAACTTAATATACTCGGGCCCCAGCCCACAAACTCCTGACCCGGTTCAAAATTGTACGGATTTTGGGCTTATGCCTTTGCAACAAATGTAAATGTAAATGATTTGATATTTATTTTTGTTTTATAATATTTAAAAAAATAAATAAATAAAACTATATATAATAAATATCTTTATAAATAAATTAAGAACCTTATTTTAAAATAGTTCGTTAAGGATTGAGATTAATTTAAGAGAAGTGAATAGTTGAGATTGAATTTTAACAGTTTTATGAAGAAAAAAAATCTACTGAAAAATTATATGCCTCTATTTCTAAAAAGACTGAGTTAGTTTTATATTTTATATCTTTTAAGTTTCATATATTACTTTACTACTTACTATTTTATATATTTTAAGTTTTATATAGTCTTTGGCCCGGAAAATCTCCAGTATATTATAAATTATAACGTTTTTAAAAAAAATAAAAATTGTTAAGAGTCTGGGATTGATTTGAGAAAAATAGATGAATAAGATTGTATTATAAAAGTTAATTTGAGAAAATTTGGTGGATGTATCATACAAAATTTTGGAGAAAAAAAATAAAGAAATAAAAATAAATACGCTGCTATATTTTATACCCTTTAAGTTAGTTTTATATGTGTTACTATGTCAAAAAATAAGAACCTATTGAGGGAGTAATTATTTGCCATATTTTTCTTCACTTTCTTATTCATCCCACAGCACAACAAAGCATACCTTTGATTCAATGGTCCATCCTTGTAGCCATTTTCCTTTGACCCCAATAATTCATATCCAAATATTGAAAATGATGGGCCTAAATTTAAGAAACTTCTTTATATATATATATATATATGTATGTGTGTAAATGTATATATGATTCATAGTATGTTTCCCATTTTATTTTAGAGTCATGTTTGATGACACTGAAAATTAACTGTTAAAAATTTTTAAGTATTGAATTTTAACGAGTTCTTTACTTAATAATTATGAAATAAAAACAAAATTTCTGAAAAATATAGAACATAATCTTATTTACAGTGGGCACATAAAATGCATAAGGGAAATGTGTTTTGGTTAAAAACGCACAACCCTTGTGCGTTTTTAGTCAGGGAAAAAAAAAACACAAATTGGAAAGATGGTTATACGAACACAAAAACCATAGATGTTGATTGCGGTTCACTAACACCTTGTAATTGGACCAGATAACCTCCTTCCTTGTTTTTTTGTACCCTTAGGTTGCGTTTGGGTAAGGGATTTGGGAGAGAAATTTCATTTGGATAAGGGATTTCAAAATCTTTTCTTGTGTTGGGTATTTGTAAAAAAGAATTTGTCAAATCTTTTTATCTTAAAAAAAATGGTGAAAAGAGGGATTTACAAATGACTTTGAAATAGATGTCATTTCACAAATCCACCCAAGAGTGGATTTTACAAATCGCGCATCTTCTTTCGTCCATCTCCTTCGCGCCGACCGCCGACAACCTGAGCCCTTCTCCTTCGCGTCATTTTTGGGCGATCTGAATCCCAATCGCATCATTCTTCGTCGCCGATTCCTATTTTTGATTTCGTTTTAGGGTTCGTTTGATTCCGATCTGTCGTCATTTCTTCATCGTTCATCGTTCTTGGGTGATCTGAATCGCAATCACATCGTTCTTTGTCACCGATCCCTATTTTTGATTTCGTTTTAGGGTTCGTTTGATTCCGATTCGTTGCCGTTCTTCATCGCATTGTTCTTTGTCATCAATTTTTTTTTTCGATGGTTAATGTTTGGTTTTTGTTCTTTTGCTTTTGTTCTCAGTTTTATAAAAACTTTATAGTGGTGTTTAATTTATCCAAACAATAAAATTATAAAATCACACAATCAAATTCTTTAGTTAAAATAATTATCAAAATAAGAGATTTGTAAATAACGGGATTTCGAAATCTTATCATTTTACAAATCCCTTACCCAAACGCAAACTCATACTTTAGTCTTATTTTATTAGGATTTACATAAACAACCAGCAAAATTAAAATTTTAATTCATGCAATCTATACGTTGTAGTAAATTACATTAATTTTTTCATAAGTTCAAAATTACTGTAATATGAAAATGTTACTGTAATTTTTTTATATAAAAAATTACAATAACTTTTATGATGTACAATGGTGTACAAATCATGTGTTCAATTCCGTCTAATTTTACTTACATTGTTTATAATTAGATCAGATTGAAACCAAATTGTAAGCTTTGGGGGCCAAAGTGCAATTTTCCCAAAAAAATAGTATAATCATTTTTGGGCCAACTTAACACGATTGGGCCTGATCCGGTTCAAAATTGTACGGAGTTTGGGCTTACCTTGCAATAAATGTAAATAATTTTATAATTATTTTTGGTTTATAATATTTAAAAAAAAATATATATATATATATATATACAATAAATATCTATATATAAATAAATTAAGAATATTATTTTAAATATCTTTTCGTCAAGGGTTGGGATTAATTTAAGGGAAGTGAATAGTTGAGATTAGATTCTAAAAGATTTAAGGAGAAGAATTTTTGGTGAAAAATTGTATACCTACACTTCTAAAAAAACTAAGTTAGTTAGGTGGCGTTTGATTAGTGTTCCCACTTTTCTCAACCCAAGTGGGATGGGTTGGGTTGAAAATTCTGTTTCCTATTGAGAATAGAATTGCATTGGGTGACGACAATTTTTTTTTTGTACTGGGAACAGAATTACGTTTGGTAACGATATTATCCTAAAATTGATTTCATGAACCAACTCCAGAATTGATTCAACCAAACCCCCAAATTCAACCAAAATCCTCAAATCAAGAACCAACCCTAGAATTGATTTTATGAAATTCAACCAAACCCCAAAATTCAACCAAACCCCCAAATCAAGAATCAACCCTAAATCAAAATCAAGAATCAAACACTAAATCGATTTGTGATGAAATCGAAAGCGAAAGCGATTTCGAAATCGAAAATCAAAATGAAAATCGAAATCGATTTTGAAAATCGCTTTTGATTTCGAAATCGAAAATCGAAATGAAAATCGAAAAGCGAAATCGATTTCGTGATGAAATCGAAATCGAAAAGCAAAATCGATTTCGAAAATCAATTTCGATTTCGATTTCGAAATCAAAAATCGAAATGAAAATCCAAATCGATTCAAGGACCGAGGAAGCGAGACGACGAAGAAGGAAGACGACAAAGACGAGAGGAGAAGGAAGAATGATTGCGAAAACGATTGCGAGTAGAGGCGGAGGAGAGGACGAAGACGAAGACACACGGACGAGGAGGCAAGGACGAAGACGAAGATGAAGGAAGGGAAAAAACTGTTGTTTTGAGCTAACAGAAGTCGAACAGGGGTCTCATTAACAATAAAAAAAAAATTACAAGCGTGTCCCTTGGTTGGATTGAGTTTTTTGGGCACAAAAAAAAAAAAAATACAAGTTTTTTTTTGTTTCTCATTTTCTTAAGATTTTAAGAATCAATTCTCATTTTTTGGGTTGGGTTGGATTGAGTTTTGTGTTGCCAAACGCGTTCCTAAAAATCAATCCCATAATTTTTTGGTTGAGTTGGGTTGGAATGGAAACACTAACCAAACAGGGCCTTATATTTTGTATCTTTTAAGTTTCATATATATACTTTATTACTTACTATTTTTTACGCTTATAAAATTGAAAATCAATATAGTTCCTTTAGCCTACAAAATTCCAGTATTTTATAAATTAGAATTTTTTTTTTTAATTTCTTTTTGTTAAGGGTTTCGTATTGACTTGAGAAAAATAGATGGATAAGATTGTATTATAAAAGTTAATTTGAGAAAATTTGATGGATAATAGTCTATTATAAAAGTTCTTGAAGAAAAAAAATTCAAAAAATAAAATAAAATACTTTATTATATTTTATATCTTTTAAATTTTATATATGTATTTAATTGATCAAAATTTATATTATTTACTATTTTGTTTCACTTATAAATTATAAAATCAATATAGAGATTGATGATGGACGTTACGTATGTGTGTATATATCCATGTGGTCCTAAAGTTTGATAAAATCACCAAATAATTGTAACATTTTCTCCATTTTTTTATTAATTTTTTCTCTAATTATTATTTTTTAATTTCCTGTCAAAAAATAAGAACCTACTGAGGGAGTAATTATTTGCCACATTTTTCTTCACTTTCTTATTCATTCCACAGCACAACAAAGCATACCTATGATTCAATGGTCCATCCTTGTAGCCATTTTCCTTTGACCCCCATAATTCATATCCAAATATTGAAAATGATGGGCCTAAATTTAAGAAACTTCTATATATATATATATATATATATATATATATATATGTATATATGATTCATAGTATGATTCTCATTTTATTTTAGAGTCATGTTTGATGACACTGAAAATTAACTGTTGAAAATTTTTAAGTAATGAATTTTAACGAGTTCTTTACTCAATAATTATAAAATAAAAACAAAATTTTTGAAAAATATAGAACAGAATCTTATTTACAGTGGGCATATAAAATGCATAAGGGAAATGTGTTTTGGTTAAAAACGCACAAACCTTATGCGTTTTTAGTCGGGGGTAAAAAAAACACAAATTGGAAGGATGGTTATACGAACACAAAAAACGCAGATGTTGATTGCGGTTCACTAACACCTTGTAATTGGACCAGACAACCTCCTTCTTTGTTTTTTTGTACCCTTATGTTGCGTTTGGGTAAGGGATTTGGGAGAGAGATTTTATTTGGATAAGAGATTTCAAAATATTTTTTTAACAAATACCTTGTGTTGGATATTTGTAAAAAGGAAGTTGTCAAATCCTTTTATCTTAAAAAAATGGTGAAAATAGAGATTTACAAATGACTTTGAAATAGGTGTCATTTCCCAAATCCACCCAAGAGAGGATTTTACAAATCTCACAAATCGTTCATCTTCTTTTGTCCATCTCCTTCGCGACGACCTGAGCCTTTCGTTCATCTCTTTCGCGACGACCCCCGACGACCTGAGCCGTTCTCCTTCGCGTCATTCTTGGGTGATCTGAATCGCAATCGCATCGTTCTTCGTCGTCGATTCCTATTTTTTATTTCATTTTAGGATTCAGTTGATTCCGATTCGTTGTTATTTCTTCGTCATCCATCGTTCTTGGGCGATCTGAATCGCAATCGCATCGTTCTTCGTTACCGATTCCTATTTTTTATTTCGTTTTAGGGTTCGTTTGATTCTGATTCGTCCTCGTTCTTCATCATCAATTTTTATTTTTTTTCGATGGTCAATGTTTGGTTTTTGTTCTTTGTTTTTATTCTCAATTTTATAAAACTTTACAGTGGTGTTTAATTTATTCAAACAAGGAAATTATAAAATCGCACAATCAAATTTTTAGGTTAAAATAATTATTCAAACAAGAAATTTGTAAATGACAGGATTTCGAAATCCCATCATTTTACAAATTCCTTACCCAAACGCAACCTTATACTTTAGTCTTATTTTATTGGAATTTGCATAAACAACCAACGAAATTAAAATTTTAACTTATGCAATCTATACGTTGTAATAAGATGCATTAATTCTTCATAAGTTCAAAATTACCGTAATATGAAAAAGTTACTGTAATTTTTTCATATAAAAAATTACAATAATTTTTATGATGTAAAATGGTGTACAGATCACGTGCTCAACATGTGATCAATTCCATCTAATTTTACTTACATCGTTTATAATTATACCAGATTGAAACCAAATTGTAAGCTCTGGGGTTCAAAGTGCAATTTCCCCAAAAAAAATAGTATAATCATTTTTGGGCCAACTTAACACGATTGGGCCTGATCCGGTTCAAAATTGTACGGACTTTGGGCTTACCTTGCAACAAATGTAAATGATTTTAATATTATTTTTGGTTTATAATATTTAAAAAAAAATTATATACAATAAATATCTCTATATATATATAAATTAAGAATATTATTTTAAATATATTTTCGTTGAGGGTCGGAATTAATTTAAGGGAAGTGAACGGTTGAGATTGGATTCTGACAGTTTTTATGGAGAAAAATTCCTGTTGAAAAATTATATGCCTACACTTAAAAAAAGATTGAGTTAATTATATTTTGTATCTTTTAAGTTTTATATATGTACTTTATTACATATTATTTTTTATTGTTATAAATTTAAAAATCGATATAGCGCCTTTAGCCCGGAAAATCCCCAATATATTATAAATTAGAACGTTTTTTTTTTAAATTTCTTTTTGTTAAGGGTCTGGGATTGATTTGAGAAAAATGGATGGATAATATTATATTATAAAAGTTAATTTAAGTTTTATATTGTATTTAATTGATCAAAATTTATATTGTTTACTATTTTGTTCTACTTATGAATTATAAAATTTATATAGTACCTTTAGGCAGGAGACTGTTGGTGTACGTTCGTAACGTGTGTATATATCCATGTGGTCCTAAAGTTTGATAAAATCACCAAAAAAAGTTGTAACATTTTCTCCATTTTTTTATTAAATTTTTCTTTAATTATTATTTTTTAATTTCCTGTCAAAAAATAAGACCCTACTGGGGGAGCAATTATTTGCCATTTTTTTTTTCCACATTCTTATTCATCTCACAGCACAACAAAGAATACCTATGATCCAATGGTCCATCCTGTGTAGCCATTTTTCTTTGACCCCCATAATTCATATCCAAATATTGAAAATGATGGGCCTAAATATAAGAAACTTCTATATATATATATATATATATATATATGAGAATACTGGAGGGATAAGTATCATATGATTTATAATATGTTTCCCATTTTATTTTAGAGTCGGCGCATGTTTAATGATACTGACTGCTGAAATTATAACCGTTGAATTTATTAAGTGTTTAATGTATTAAGTATGTATTTTTGTAATATTTATGTACTTTTGTAATATTTTTTAACTTTAACAAAATTATCGTTGTACAATTTTTTGTCTTTTTTGTTGTCTTTTTTTTTTTTTTAATTTACTACTTTTTATATATCTATATAGTTTATACATTTTTTCAAGATTTTATACTACTGGTGTTGAATGGTGATTGTGATAGATAATTTTTTTTATGAAAATAAGTGAATCACACGTCATTTAAATTTTTGAACAATTTTTAAATAATGTTCACAGTGGTTTTTTTATTTGTTATCAAAACGGGTCCTTTTAAAAAAAATAAAAATCATAAAATATGCATCTAATTAATAAATTATTTTTATTTATTAGTCTATTTTTTCAAAGTATTCCCCTTTCATATTCTCACTAATTACGCCTCTTTGTTTACTGTTTTTGTTCCCAGATTATTTTTCTCTTCCCACAAAACTAGGAACAGAAACAAAATTATGAAAAAAATTGTTCCCTTATTTTGAGCATAATAGAACACATATAGAGAGAATTTATATATATATATATTATTTTAGAGTGTATCTCAATTTTAATATATGGATAATGTAAACTAATCAATTATTGATTTGTTTCTAATTCAATGTATGATCAAATTATATTATTTTATTAATTAATGCTTAAAAAAAATATTTTAAATTTTGATTAGGACTTGTCATAAATTCAGGTACAATAACTTTATCCAAAAAATAAAATAAAATAAAAAACCCAATATTTTTGGTGGTTGAGATGAGGCCTACGAAGACTAAAAAGACATTATAAGTGGCTTGTCCATTTCTTTCACAATTTATTAATAATACTAGTACCTAAATAGGTCCCATCTTTTACCAGTACTTCCGTACCTAAAAATACTATATTAATTATTTAATTTATGAGGATAAAAAAGACCGTGAATTTTTTTTTTCTCTTCAGAAAATTATACGTCTTGATATATTATATAGATCTGTGTCAGATATTTTGGGATAAGTTGTTAGTTTATTCGAGATATTATATGATGCATCCAAGAAGTGTTAGTTCAGTTGGCAACCAAGATTAGACTCTCCTGAGAAGCACTTAGGGAATTAAATCTCGAATTTAATCCTGAATGCACCAGGCCGATGTGGAAGAGTGCGCCCTTAAGATCGTCCGGGAAAGTGATTAGTTGAGGTACGTGTAAGTTGGCAGAAAATGTTTTATGAAATCATTTAATTTGGACCATTAGATGTCTTATTCAAGGATCCAAAATGTTTTAAATGTAAAATTATGTTACGATTAATAAAATAAATTATTTTTTTAGCCTAATCAATATTATATTTTATGTGACTATAATCAAAATCGGATACACATTTTTTTTTTAAATATATAATATGAGAATGAAAATCAAAGAACAAGAAACATTATTTCTAACCTCGAAAACAATCAACGGTTATATTTTTTTGTAAAATTAACGGTCAAATTTCAAAAATTTAAATTAATAAATAATTAATATTACTTTATATTTATACCCTAATTGGTCTGCGTATCCGTTTGTCCCTTTTTTTTTTTTTTCCTTTGATCTCTTCTGGTTGAGTATAGACTAAATTTATCATTTTACACAATTATATTAAAGATTTCATAGTTGTCATTAAATATGCATTACAAGCAGAGTAAGTGATAACGGAAATATTACAGTAAGTGATGACGAAAATACTATAAGTATATAAATTGTAATTTGATCAAAGTACATGGGACAAAATATAATTAACCCATATATATAGGGTTAATAGCACTTTACTCCCTTATAGTTTAGCTGATTTGCACTTATTCTCCTGTGTTAGTAGTTATCCCTCTGTGATTTTGATTTAGGTGCAACTTACCCCCTATATCAGGGGGGTAGGTAGCGATTTTCAAGCCACAGGAGAGTAAAGTGCAAATCGGCAAACCACAAGGGATAAAGTGTTATTAACCTTTTATATATATATATATATATATATATATATATATAATCTTTTTTACTTTAATATTTTATATTAATTGTTATATACAATGTATCTTCTCTCTCCTCTCCACCCTTTCTCTCTCCCTCTCCAATCTTTTGTGAGACAAAGTTAAAATATTTTAATTAGTTAGGTAAATGGATATATCTGTTTCTTCTTTCAACTATCTTTTACTATTCACCATGTTCCAATAAAAAAATATTAATTAATTATTATTATTGGTTTTAAATAGTTAAAAAAAGTATACAATAATACAGAATAAAATTAATATTTTAGTTTTTATATTATTTTTTCGAATAATATAAAATAAAATATTTCAGACAGCCAAACGATTTATTCACAAAATATTTATATAAAAAAACGATACAACAATATAGTATGCTAAAAATTTACTGTGCGCGAAGACAATGAGGGATTAGCTCAAGGAGTACTAAAAAGGGTGTTAACGGCAGTGGGACTCTAACAAAGAAATGGAACGTTTCACTAATTAGAGGATAGTGTTAAAGTGTCGTTCCGTGTTTCGTCTGGTTAAAGTTGTCTGCTGGCCGGTTCCTTGCAATTTTTCTACATCCGATGGAGAATATAACGAACGAATAGTGATTAGGCCTGATCTGGATGGGCCCTTGACTATTATTGGAGATGTGGAATGATGAGTTTAAACAGATAAGCCCACATCAAGAACAAGAAGAACTACACGTGGATTTGTGTTAAAGCAACTTATGGAATATCTGAAATAATTAGTAAGACCCAAAATATTCAAATAATTGACTTAAACGTTAAAAATTGAAATATCTGAGAGACATTGATCAATTAAGTTTTGACGAGAGTAAAGTAAGTCAGATAAATCTCATTCTATAAATATGGTAATTTAGGTCCCGTTTGGTAACCGTTTTCATTCTAGAAATTCCCATCCCATTCCCAGATTTTTGGGAATTCTGTTTGGGAATAGCGTTTAGTAATTTTTGTTTATATTTCTATTTCATTCCCATTTGAGAATTGTGCCCACTTTTTTCTTAAGAAATGAGAAATAAAAAAAAGTTATTTTTCATTATTCTCAAAACACATAGTCACTGTTCACATGCCGTCCGCCACCACCTGCCGCCGCCGGCGGAGGCCATATCCGGCAACTGTCGCCGGTCACTGGCCGGCCGGAAACTTTCCGACTGCCGGCCACTTTCACCCATCCGCCACCGCTGCCCGACCTTTGCCGGTGCCGGCGCCATTGCCGTCCGGCCGTCTGGCCGGTGCCGGAGCCACAACCGTCCGGCCAAAACAGGAAAAACAAAAAAAGGAAAAAAAGAAAGTTTTAAGATAAAATTGTTACCAAACACAATTCTCTTCCCAAAACAAAAAAAAAAAAATTATCGTTACTAACGCGATTCTACCCCCAAGAAGAAAACAAAATTTCCATCACATTCCATTCCCATCCCACTGCTGAAATGAAAACAGAAACGGTTACCAAACGCCACCTTACTGTTTACAAAGCACAATTCTAATTATTACTCAATTTGTGATTAACTTATTTTCATACTTATTTTCCTAAATAATTAACCAAACAAGCCCTTAAAAATTTGATTTTTCTTTTCCAAAATTAAGATGGTGGAAAAAGAATCACATGATGTCATATGCAAATAGTAAAAGTGTGATAAAATCCAAAGAGGAAATTTAAAGGTCGGCGGTGTCCAAAATTGTCCGAACACAAAAAGGCTCAGCATTAGCTGGTGAAGCTGACGTTAATTACAGCATTGTACTGTAATTAACAATAAGGTGTGGTCCGAGTTAGTTTATTCGCATCTCAACTAATCACCTCCTCGGATGATTTTAAGTGTGCACACTCTCATGTCGGCCTAGTGTATTTAGGATTAATCAAAATTTAATTATTCGAGTATTCTTCAGAAAAATTGAACCCTAGTTGATAAAAAGAAAGAACATCTCATTTTACAAACCGAACTAACTCCATTTACACTACATCTAATAATTAGAAAAATTAATTTTTTTGTTCAATTCAAATATATAGTTTCATATTATTTTTCTAATTTATAAGTGTGAAAAAATAGTAAATAAAAATAAAATTAATTAATATAAATATAAATTTAAAAGATACAAAATATAATTTAATATAACAATCTTAAGACTTAGAAATAATTAGGCATGTTCATGGGCCGGGCTTAGACTAATGTATTACAAAAAAACGTTGGGCCCTAGCTCGTCCCGGCCCGGTAATTGGGCCTTAATTCTATACCCAAGCCCGGCCCTATAAGAAAAATCTAAGCTCAAAGCCTAGTCCACGGCTCCCCGGCCCTATTTTTTTTTTTAAATTTCAAAAATAAATACAAAAAATTCAACATCAAACCAACAAAAAATATTAAAATTACAATTTCTATAGGCAAACCAATATTCTAAACAAGCCAAACCAACAAGAAATATTAAAATTACAATTTCTAAAGGAAACCAATATTCCAAATATTAGGGTTGTATTGTAATGTATGTATGTATGTTATATATATTTATTTATTTATTTTTATTATTTTGTAAATATCCTTCGGGCCGGGCTGGTCCGGCCCTAAATTTTTTTAGTCTTGCCCAAATCCGGCCCTAATTTTGATCGGGCCCTAATACCTAGGCCTAGGCCTTGGCCGTGGGCTCAAAACCTAAACTCAAACCCTAAAAAAATAGGGCTGGGCCGTTCGGACTGGGCGGGCCCCTAGGCCCGTGACCATCCCTAGAAATAATGGTGTGAAACTTTTAAAGAGAGATTTTCTTGCCAAAAATTTCGATAATCCAATTTCATCAATTCATTAATCTCAAATCAATTTTAACCCTCTATGTAAAAATATTTTTAAAAAAATCTTAATTTATAATATTACTTGGGTTCCCTGTGCCTTGAAAACTATATCGATTTTCAAATTTATATTTGTAAATAAAAAAAAAAAATTGGCTAATAAAGTATAATAATGATATACGAATGGTTCGTCAGTGTTCAATCCTCTTAGGTAGCACTCTTGAAGTAAAATCCAGAATGCATCCGGATCAATATGAGAAAATACACTCTTAAGATCGCTCGCGGAGGTGATTGGTCGAGGTACGTATAAATTGTTCCGAACACACCTTACTGTATAATAATAAAAATACATATATAAATGATACAAAATGTAATTAAATATAACTGTTTTGTAAGTAGGGTGTGAAATTTTCAAAAAATTATTTTTTTTCTCCTAAATATTTCAACAACATATCCACTTCGAATATTTTTTTCAAATCAATCTCAACCCTTAAATATATATTTTTTTTTAATAAATATATGATTATCCTGCCTTTCACACAAATTTGATTTTTTTTTTTTAATACCACTTGTCTTTTATTTATATATATAAACTAAACAATCAATGTCAAAAACCAACCTTTTGAATCAATAATTAATATATTTATTTTCAACACGACCAATTTTAATATTTATATAATCATATAATAAAAGACAAAAATATAAATATCTAATAGTCACATTTTAATAATAATTACACCATTTTTTTTTTTAAAATTCAAGGGTTTCATCATTCCTTTTACACAATTATGGCACATTGTTAGATTCATCGAACATTCAAACAATGTTTTTCTTTTTCTGAAAAAGATATACTGTGTACACAGTAAGGTGCGTCCAGGACATTTTACTCGCATCTCGACTAATTACATTCCAGAATCTTAAAAGAGCGTTCCTCTACGTCGGTCTGATTCATTCAAAATTTTACTCCTGGAATACTATATAGAAGAATCGATATATATTGTCTTTGTCATTCTCGTAATTATTTTATTTTATTATGATGTTTCTTAATCAATAAGTTAAGAGAGATTAAATTAGTGATTAAAATAGATGTGAATGTATGTATATTTTAAGTAATTTACACTTTTCACCCCTTATGTTTATATTTGGTTGTAGTTTGCACCACGAGCTTTCAAATCTAATAATCGCACCAAGAAAAATTATTTGACCTATCTAATTTACTATTTTACCGTCGTATTAATTAAGGTTATAACTGTAATTTTAGTGTCGCTTTTAAGAATCATTTCAATTTTTTCTTCTATTTTCTCCCGTAGGGGATAAAAAGATTATTTAGTGAATTGTGTCTCTTCGTATAATTCATCCATTCATTTTTACACCCACAAAACTAATCCTAAAGTAAAAAAACAAATAATGTAGGGGGTGAAAAGTGCAAAAAAAATTGAGGGTACAAAAATGGCCTTTATCATTGTATATTTTAATCAAATTGCACATTTTTTAATGCATTTGATTTTTTATTTTTTTTTACAGTAAGGTGAGTCCGGACTAGCTTACGCGTACTTCGACTAATTATCTCTCCAGACAATCATTAGGACCTATTTTCACGCATCGACCCAGTATATTCAAGATTTAATTTTTAAAATACATTTCAAAATAGTCGAATTCTAGTCGATAATGAAAGAAACTCTTCCTCTTAGTCAATCAAAAGGATAATGCATTTGATTTGATGTCCAATTAAGTGTATGTTTCATTCTTGTAATAAATTTTCAATTTTTTTGTAAATTTACTTTTTTTCATCCTTAAAATGAATAAAATTAAGAATGAAACTAGTAGAGAAAATTTAGAAATAACACTCATAGGAAAGAAAATGGAAAAAAATCGTTTACGATAGTTTTGACATGTGTATAGAAAACCTATAGAAGTACCAGTAAAAAATGTAATTTAGTTCAAGTGCGAGGGAAATGTAGGTCTAAGAAAATTTGGGACGAGACTATTAAAACTGATTTGATGACATTAAACCTAAGTGAAAGGATGACATTTAATCGTTCATTATGGCGTAATTGAATTTATGTAGTCCTTTCTGGAGTCTAGGTTGGGTATTGGGTGGAGCCCAATAAACCGGTACTCTGCTTTGCTGGCCTGAAGCTCCTCTTCGTTATTGGTTTTTTAATGTTTTTTTTTTTTGTCTGCTTTAGATAGACCCATTGTTTTTCACTTTGGCCCAATCGAACACGCAATACTCTCTCATTGATATCTCCTTTTCACCCCCTCCCTCTCTCTCTATCACCCACATCATCTTCATGCTCATGGAAAAAAAGAGAGAAGAAAAAGCACAAACCATCAAAACCCCACTTCAATTTCTCTTTGATTTGATGGATCCCCAGATCTAACTCCTTCACTTTCAGATCTCTCTCTCTTTCAACTTCAAAGGGTAAGTTTTTTTTTTTTTTTTTTAAAAAAAATCAATTTTTTGTTGAAAAGATGTGTTGAATCATCATTTTTTTGGATTTAATGAAGTGGGTTTTTTTTTTTTTTTTTTTTTTTTCATCTTTTGTAGGTGAAAGAGTTGGATTCAACCTTCTCGATTTGAACTGGTTGACCAAATCACACCCAGACAGGTTTCGGAGAGTAAAAAGTGAATTTGACTACTCTGTTTTCAAAGACTGTTGAATTCAACCAATAACAGTTGTTGAATTAATCCAAAAACAGAGTTGAATTTTCGTTGTTGTTTGTTCTGTGGCTGTTATTAATCAAGGGTTTTAAGATTGTGGGTTTTCTTATTTGAAGCTAATTCTCAATTCTCAACCCTAAATAAGTGGATTGAAGCCCTAATTTTGATTCTTTTTTTGGGGGGGGCTCATCGGTGTAGATGTGGATAATTTGGAGGTTTTTTTGGAGGAGATGAGGGATGTTCTCCGGTTTAATGAATTTATTGAGGGCCTGTTTTTGGGCTAAAGGTGAGAGATATGCCCACCACCACAAGGGTTCTGATGCTGGTGGTGGTAAACAAGAGGGGCTTTTTTGGTATAAAGATACTGGGCAACATGTGAATGGTGAATTCTCGTTTGCTGTGGTTCAAGCCAACAATTTGCTTGAGGATCAAAGCCAAATCGAATCGGGGAGTTTGAGTTTGAGCGATTCGGGTCCTTTTGGAACATTCGTCGGCGTTTATGATGGCCATGGAGGGCCCGAGACGTCGCGGTTCATCAATGATCACCTCTTCCAACATCTCAAAAGTGAGTTTTTTTTTTTAAATAGTTGAATTTCACTTGAATTCTCTTTGAAAATTTGCTGGTTTGGTTAGGAATATTATCGAGTTTTTTTTAATAGTTGAATTTCACTAGAATTTTTGAAGTAAAAATAGTTGAATTTAACTTGAATTTTCTTCGAAAAATTGTAGGTTTGGTTTCGAATATTGTCACCAATTGGGTTGTTTTCATGGGGGGAAAGAGTTAGAGCCCTGTTTGGTTGCCTAAATTATTCCATGTTATGAATTATATTGTTTATTATGATTTGTTTTTGTATATTTCTCCGTTTACTTATGATTTAATGAAATTTGCATATTGTTTGTCTGAAAAAAATTCCTAAGTTATATTGGGTTCATCAATGATCACCACTTCCAACATCTCAAGGGTGAGTTTTTTTTTTTAGAAGTTGAATTTCACTTTGATTTTTTGAAGTAAAAATAGTTGAATTTCACTTGAATTCTCTTTGAAATTTTGGTTGTTTGGTTTCGAATATTGTCTTCCATCGGGTTGTTTTGGTGGGCAGAAAAAGTTAAAGCCCTGTTTGGCTGTCTAAATTATTCTATGTTATGAAGTATATTGTTTATTATAATTTGTTTTTGTATATTTCTCCGTTTACCTATGATTTAATCAAATGGCAAAAAATTGTTTTAGTTTAGTTTCTATAGTTTACTCCTATCAAATAGCATCTGAACTTGAACTAAAAGAGTGGGCTTCCTAATTATATCGGGTTCATCAATGATCACCTCTTCCAACATCTCAAGAGTGAGGTTTTCCCCCCCCCCCCCCAAAAAAAAAGTTGAATTTCACTTGATTTTTTGTAGAAAAAAAGTTGAATTTCACATGAATTTTTGAAATATGGATTTCTCTTTGAAAATTTGTTGGTTTGGTTTCGAATGTTGTCGCTAATCGGGTTGTTTTGAAGAAGGGGAAGGGTTAGAGCCCGTTTGACCGTCTAAATTATCATTTTTTTTATGAATTATATTATTTTTGATGAATTAATATGTATATTTCTTCGTTTACCGATGATTTAATCAAATTGACATAGAAAGAAACATACGATTGTTTCAGTTTTGTTAAATTTTTAGCTAAATTTTCCTCCAATTACATCAGAAAATAACATTTCAAGTTAAACTAAAATGGTTTGCTAGCTAATTCATTACTTTTTTTTTTTAACGCTAAACAATTATAGTACGTAAGGCAGCGTTTGGTTGTCACGGAAATGGAGCATCAGAATTGGAATTACAAACGAACGCCATGTATTTCCAATTCCAATTCCAAGACTTGAATTTCCTTGCTGCCAAACACTTCCCCAAAAAACATCGTTTCTGATTTATTTTTTCTCTCTCGGATCTTGTTTGGTTCCAGGGTTTACCTCCGAGCAACAATCAATGTCAACTGAGGTAATACGGAAGGCATTCCAAGCAACTGAAGACGGGTTCGTTTCACTTGTGACCAAACAGTGGCCGACAAGGCCTCACATTGCAGCCGTCGGATCGTGCTGTTTGGTCGGGGTGATATGCAGTGGGACCCTCTACATAGCGAACCTTGGAGATTCGAGGGCTGTTTTGGGGAGAGCGGTTAAGGCAACAGGAGAGGTTCTCGCCATTCAGCTGTCAGCTGAACACAACGCCAGTATAGAGTCTGTTAGACAAGAGTTGCATTCTTTGCACCCCGACGACTCGCAAATTGTTGTTCTGAAGCATAACGTGTGGCGCGTAAAGGGTCTAATACAGGTAAGTTATATATATATATATATATATATATATATATATATATGTATATATTAAGCTTATTTGAACTGGCGTAGCGAAATAGTAATGAAAAGACTAGATAGCCTTGTGGTAGACTTAACGAAAAGGCTTATTGTGCAAAAAACGTTCTCGAATCCACGAGAAAAGAAGCCGTCTCGAAATTATATTATTATTGAAATTTTTAACAATTTCAAAGCGACGTAGAATGAATTGGGCACTGTTTGGTAACGCGTTTTTTTAAATACCTTTAAAAAAAATTATTTGAGAAAGAAGTAATTTTATTTAAAAGCAAAAATAAAAAATTGAAACTGTGTTTGATAGTATAGAGATGATATCTTAGTATTATTCCTATAAATAATCTCTTAATCGCCGAAAAAATCTAATGATTGAAAAAAATTGGTGAACAGATCTTAGAGTTTTATGCACTTTGCACCCCTAAAGTCTTGGAGTAATCCCATTTTAGCACCTGTACTTTCAATTAATCATGTTAAACTAGTTTTTATTTTTTATATTTTTTAGATTTCAAGATCGATTGGCGATATATACCTTAAAAAAGCCGAGTTCAACAGGGAGCCTCTATATGCTAAGTTCAGGCTTAGAGAACCTATCAAAAGACCGATATTGAGTTCAGAACCATCTGTTTCCGTCCACGAATTGCAGCCACAGGATCAGTTCATCATATTTGCATCCGACGGTCTCTGGGAGCACCTCAGTAATCAAGAAGCCGTCGATATAGTTCAAAATCATCCGCGCAATGTAAGAATTTGACTCTTTTTTTTTCCCCAATTTTATCCTTGATTCGCCATCGCTAAATGAATAGTTTTCAGTGGTATTTCACTATTTTTTCCCATTTTACTTCTCTAATGCATTGCCTTTTATTGGTAAACACTGTCCTAAAAATAGTGTCTCGGTTGACTTTGTACAAAGTTTTAGGCAGTAGTTGAATATCGGGATTTTGACACTTTGAACCCCTGAAGTTCCATAATCATCCCACTTCGTTTTTGAACGACAAACAGTCAACTGCCATGTACTCAATTATTTTTAAAGGGATTTTATGGGCATTTTCAATCTTTTCTTTTCTCCTTTAAAATTTTCTACAAACACACACACACACACACACACATATAATGAGTATTACTTGCCTATAAAGCCTCTTAAAAACAGTTAGGTGCATGGCAAGTGACTGTCTTTCATTCAAGATTATAATGATTTGGACTGCAGTGGGATGCTTAAGAAACTTTAAGGTGTTCTATGTTCAAATTGAAAAAGGGGGACCAAAGTGAGATTTTACTCAAACTTCAGGGTTTCAAAATGTCAAAACCCCTTGAGTATATTTTAATTTACTCTATTGTCCTTATTGAAAAAATGGTAGTGTTTTTCCTTATATTTAAAGGGTCTTTTGACACTTTGTACCCCAGAAGTTGGAATATTATTTTAATTTGGTCCTCGTAATTTCAATTTGAACACATAACATCCTACACTTTAGTCCAAATCATTAATTCCGTTACAATTTTGAACCGTAGTCACATGCCAAGCACCTAATTATTTTTAGGTGGTTAATGGGCATTTCCAACTCCCTTTTCCCTACCCCACCCACAAATTTTTGCAAAAACTAATATATATATATATATATATAATGCTCATAAAGCTACTTAAAAATAGTCACATGCAGTGCATGCAACTGTTTGCTATCCAAACTTATCACTGGGATATGGTTTGGACTGAATTGAGATGATTAGGAAACTTCAAATTAAAACCATGAAGACCAAAGTGAAATAATGGTCGAACTTCAGGGGTGAAAAGTGTCGAAAACCCAAATTTAAACAAGTGGTCGAAAAGAGGATTAAAATGGTAAAACATAATAAAAATGATTTATTTTTTATTTATTTATTTTAACAGGGAAGTGCTAAGAGATTAGTGAAGGCTGCTTTACATGAAGCAGCAAAGAAGAGGGAGATGAGGTACTCTGACCTGAAGAAGATCGACCGTGGGGTCCGCCGGCATTTCCATGATGACATCACCGTTGTCGTCGTGTTTCTCGACTCCACCGCCACCAGCCGGGCCACCAGCAGCGGTGGCAGTGGCCCGGCCAAAAACAACCACACTAACCTCTCTTTAAAAGGAGGCGGAATAAGCATACGCCCCAAAACCCTAGCACCCTTCTCCATGCAACTGGAAGCCGGTTCCAATTAGAGGGTGTTTGTTCTGGTAGTGTTTCTGTTTCTTGGAAACAAAAAACTTGGAACAGAAACAGAAATCCGGGAATGATTCTGTTTCGTGTTACTATTTTTCTTCGTGTGAATATCAGGTAGCTTCTAAAGAAAACGATAATTGCGAAGAGGAGGGGGAGGCGACTATTCTTTAACGTAAAAAATGTAACTGTTTTTTTTTTAGTTAACTGAGAACCGGAGGAATCGTAGAACAGAACACGTCGATGTCGATGATTGTTATAGTTATTTCTGTTGTGATCTTTTTTTTTTTTTAATGTAATCCCACTGTAATGTGTTTGTTTTTGTGTTTTTGATTAATTTTTGTAAATTATGAATTAACCTTTGTAAAAATTCTTTAGTCTAATTATATATATATATATATACATACACATATACATACATATACATATATATATATGTGCATACACATATACATACATACATATATATTTTTTATTTTTTTTTAATTTATTTTTTATTATTATTATTTTTTTTTTTGCGCCAATGATTTTATGTGATTCATGAAATTTTGTAGTTTGAAAATTCAAAATTAAGCGGTTTTCAAAAAATAATTTGAAAAAATTTAGGAACTGTTTGGGCGGAATATTTAGATTTGACTAAGAAGGATTTTATAAAACTTTATTTAGAAAATTATTTATTAAATTTTTTACAATTTTTTTTTTTTTTGCAAAATTAAATTATTTCTTCATCCAAAAACACTCTTAAATCTCAACTATTTATTTTTAAAATTTAAAATTATATTATGACCATTAAAATGTCTTCGCAGATTCATTAATATATTTCTCGAACTTCCAAAAAATTATCACTTCAAATGTAATTTATAGACCACCACCGCCGCCATTAGACCACAATCTCTGGACCAGCGCTGACCACCACCATCCGTTGTTGTTGTTAGACCACAATCGTCAAACCACTACTAGACCCACCGCCTGCCATAAGATCACTCCCATAGTCCCATTGGACCACAACCGCTAGACCACCACCACCACCCCCCACCCACCCACGCGCACGCGCGCGCGCACAAAAAAAAAAAAAACTAAAAATACATCATTTTTTTTAATAACTTCAATTACAATCAACTATATACTTCACAACTTGCCAGCCATCATTACCGAACCACTGCCAACGACCACCCCCGTCCAAGAATGTCACTAAAAAATATAATCATTATTTAATATTTTTTGTTACAATCAACCAAATACTTCATAGTATACGCTGATAAAACCTTTTTGAATTCCAATTAATTAAATACTCCTAACACGAGAATTGTTGAACCGAGAAGTTGACACCTTCAAAAAAAAAATCACCACATAATTGCTACCGACCTGTAAAAATGTTGAGGTGTCAACCTCTGATTGATTAATAACGTTGAGGTGTCAACCTTTGATTGGTTAACATCAAACCTGATTGTGCCAGAAACACTAAAAATCAATAATCATTTTACATTGCTATTAACATTTCGAACATGTTTTAAGTTCTACAAGGGTTATATATTTACAACATTCAAAAAGGGGGGAAAAAAAAAAAATCCGAAATAGGACATCCCAAATTTAATAAATTGATAAAGAAGATGATTTATCTTAAATAAAGGGAGACCAAGAATTGAGAGAAGAGTATGAATTCGCTCACAACGGTAGCCGGTGAATGAATGCCGAGAAAGGGGACTATATCGACCTGCAGCCAATTTTCGACGGCGGAACCAACCACCGCTCCAGCCACTAGACCCCCTATTGTAATCACACTTGCTTTCCCTAAAAATAAAATGAACAAGATGGTACTTAAGAATAATGCTGAATAATTTAGAGAAGAATAAGAACAGAAACACTAAGGTAGTGTTTTTAAAGTGTTTCTGATCTCTATTTAGCTGTCAACGTATTTGTAAAGTGTTTCTGATCTCTATTTAGTTGTCAAAAAACTTATAAACAAAATCTGGAAACAATAATTTTCTGTTTCCAAAAATTTGTTCTACAAAGATGAAATCATAATAGGAAAAACTTTCACGCCCATACTAATCTTTCTTTAACCAATTTTTTGGGAACAAAAACAGAATTCAAACAACAGAAACACTAAAACAAACAGGGCCTTCGTGTATTTTTCAGCTTCCGTTGAGCAAAAAACTTGGAACAGAAACGGGGGGTGGGGATTCCCACATACCTCTCTTTCTTTCCCAAATTTTTGGGAACAAAAACACTAAACAAATGTGTTCATTTCAGCTTCTGTTCCCCAAAAAAACTCGGAACAGAACAAAAAAAACAAAACAAATCTATTCATGCTAGCAACAAAAAGAATAATAATTCAAGACCATACCTAATTTGACATTCTTTTTGGTCATGAAGTATAAGGATGCCCCAAAACTAGAAGCCAAGATCAACCCAGGAACATCTGCCCCAGCGTAGGCTGCCCCAGAAGAAGAAGTAGAGACTCCATTGACATAAGTTAAGGCCATTAAAGCTACATACACACCAGCTTGAATTCCCAAATCACCCCTAGACGGTGATTCAACCGAAATTGGCAAGTTTTTCATATTATTTTTCAACCATTGCGATCCAAATCCAGAAGTATTTACGGGTTTGACATCGGCATAACGGATCTTACTATCTACTACTTTTCCCGCTCTCCGCTGTGATAAGCTCTGCATTAGCAACATATCATATGCGGCTTCCACCTGGAAAAAATAGTGGGCTTAGATTCAAAACCACTGTATTAGGACTTGTTTGGTTGCCCAGTAATTAGATCATTTTTTTTCCCAATATTATTATTATTTCAATAATAATTAAAAAAAAAACAATTATAATTCTGGGAAAGGGAGAAATGAGACTCAAGCTCTGGTCTTCGCTAGAGAAAGGTTGCTAACATACCAGTTGAACTAAGAAGAGTCTTCACCTTAGAATGAAAATCACCATGTTAGCACTCCGTATGGTTGTTCTACGAATTAGATCGATTTTAATTTTTTTATTTTATTTTTTATTTTTTTATAAAAAAAGAAAGCGAGTATAATTCTGGGCAAGCACGAAATGAGACTCAAACTCTGATCTTCTCTAGAGAAAGGATGCTACGGTGGCGTTTGGTTAGTGTTTCTATTTTTCTGTTTCAACTTCCAATAAATTGGGATGGGATGGGAATTTTGTTTCCGTTCTAGAGTATTCCGGAAATAGAAACATGTTTGGTAATGACCATTCTCCTGAAATTGTTTCTTTTAATTTATGAGAACAAAAACAAGAAACACATTTGGTTGCAAAATTTGTTCTTTTTTTTCTTCTTTAAATGTATGGTGCCCGGCGGGGTGGTGGTGGCCAGCTGGATGGTAGTAGGAATAGTATTGTGGGAGTGAATTAGAATCAACATTTTTTTTGTTTCTCAAATTCTTAGGGAATTCATAAAATAGTCCAAATTACTCCCAAAATTTTGGGAACAAAAACGTGTTTACCAAACGCGTTTCTATACATTAATCCCAAAATTTAGGGAGCGAGAATAGGAATCAGGGAATAGAAATAGTAACTCAAACGGGACCTAACATACCAGTTGAACTAAGAAGAGTCTTCACCTTAGATTGAAAATCACTATATTTATATATTAGAACTCATTTGGCTGCCTACGAATTAGATCATTTAATTTTTTTAAGAGAAAATGATTATAATTACGGTGAAGGGGGAAATGAGACTAGAACCCTGGTCTTTGCTAGAGAAAGGCTGCTAACATACCACTTGAATTAAATTCTGGTCTCAAATCAGATCATTTTAGAATTACTTGATGCATGAATTATTATATTTTGATGTCTAAGTTTGAGTTTAAATGCTCTTTTCCTGTGTAAAAAGCTAAAAAATTAACTAAACAGATTGTATGTTTCTTTTGTTCTTTCAAATTAAATCACATGTAAATGGAAAAATATGCAAATCAATTCATTCAAAATGAGATAATGTTTCAAGATAAGTAATTTATATAACCAAACGGGCCCTAAATCTATTTCATCCGCATGGCATTTAGTTAGTGTTTTTGTTTCCGTTTCTGTTTCTGTAATACCTGAAAAAAAAACTTCGGTTCCAAGACTTTTAGAATAAATTTCGGGAATCAAAAACACAAATAATCAATTGTCTTTATTTTTTTTTAGAACAAAAGTTATGAAAGGAGTTCTCAATTGTCCTTAAAATACAAAAACAAGTACTCCCACAAAGGATCAAATTAGCATATAATTCGACCTCAAAAATAGAAAATCAAGACCCATTGTCACTAAATTCAATTAAGATCAAGGATTGTGAGGATATACATACATTCATACATATATACATATATATATATATAGTAATTACTTGTGCATAAAGACACGCTTTAATATTATTTTAATAAAATAATTTATGTAAATTAAAATTTAAAATTTAAAATGTAATTAATTAATTATGCAAAATTATATAATCTATATTATACATTCTGTGGATTCCACAGAGTAATTAAGATCATGACTACAAATGATAAGATCTATATATGCGTGTGTGAGTGAGAAAAATATCTCATTAATTAAATGGTAGAGATTTGCTCCATATTACCTTTAATAGATCTCAGTCATTCTATTGACAAGAAATAGTGTATGGGACCTACACCGTCTTGATTTACAATATAGATTATATTATCCAGATTTAACATTTGGATCAAGATCAAAGATCCTCTTTACATTGATGATAATGCTTTATCACAAACAAGATAATTGGAAAGCCTAAAAGAGGTGAAGAACAAGTAGGAGGCATCCACTAGGAACTACAGGCCATATACAGAAGCAAAAGAACTGAATTAATCTATTTCATTATAGAACAAATCAGATTACCGAGACAAAAACTAATAAAATTTCTTAAAATTTTTGAAATCGTCAACTAAAAACAAGCAAATTCCAGCAGATAAATAAGGATTTAAAAAGCTAAAACTCCAATAATCACTGCAAATTATCCAAATTTCAAACGAATAAACACGCAATTGAAAGGAATCGAGTATCGGAATCATCTTGACTAAACAGAATTACGGATGAAAGAGGGAACGGATATGAAAACCTGTGCAATCATATTCGGGTCGTTCTTGCAAACGGCGAGAATCGATTTCTTAGCTCGGAGTATCTCATCGAAAGAAGCACCCTCCGGCACACCGAGTAATTTGAGGGCGTTCTCGACGGACATCTCGAACGGAGCCGAATCGTCGGCCCTGGAGCCGGCCAGGTGAACCTTCGACAGTGTGCGCCGGGAGGTTGGAGACAGCGACGCACCACGCCATGAACAGTCGTTCATGAAGAACTTTGCGACATGGATTGGCTCCGGCCGTCGATACGGCAGCCGGGGGCGGAACGAACTGGCCGGGTCGCTGCCGAGGACGGCGGGGTTGGGCCGGACAGAGAGAGTGGTGGCCATTATTTCGTTTGTATTTTGTGTGTGGGGAAGGATTCTCTCCCACCGAGCCATTCTAACAGCTCAATGATTTTTTTGTTGATTTTTCACTATTGACCCTTTAAGTTTGAGATTATTTCATTTTGACCCCTATATTTTTCATTTTTTCTATCCAATCCCTCAATTTCAACTCTAGTTTCAATTCCAAAAAAAAATAAAAAATAAATAAATAAACTCTTCCTTTGGCCAGCCATGGATGACAAATTGCCCCCTCAAAAATCTTATTTTCAATAGTATTTCTCAATGCTCAATTACCTACTCTATGTATAACTGGTCTTCTAAAACGGTCTTTCATCTCTGTGTGGCTCAAAAAAATACTGGACTTGGGACCTTTTTAGTTTCAAGTTTAATTTTCTTAGGAAACCTTGACTTTTGATTGTGATTCAAACTGTTAAATGTTAATATATATATATATATATATATATATGGGTTTAGATTTGTTAGGTTAGTTCGAGCCCAATACTTCAAAACTGTAACACTTGTTTAATATATAATATCTTTATACATCTCAGTATTTTATAGGGTTCACACATAACAATACACTGTCTTATAATTTATTTTGATATAACATCTTTCAATTATTCTAACATTGTATCGGAGGTAAGGTTATGAAAATTTGTCTCTTTTTCCTTATAGTTAAATCTTATGTGCAAGCTAGCGTTGGACAATTCTTGATTCTTCTTATTATTTCGTAGTCAAATCTTCTGTGCAAGTCGATGATTGCATTTAAGGGTTGATGTTGTCCCTCGTCGATTCCTCGAGAGTATCTAGATCATTATATAAGTCGAATGCGTTATTCCCCTGGAAACAAATAATCCTTAACTCCAACCTCGCAGACTAATCAGTTGAGGTCTTCTTGGTGCATCTATGCATGACACTCTAACATATCTAGAAGCGTTGCAATGATATCCTATTTCAGCATGCTCGGACTACTAATTATATTATCTAGAAACATGCCTCCATAATGACTAATTTGCTCTTTTCGTGTTGGACTTTCACAATTAAGTACTTGGCTCTTTGTCACTTGTTACGTAGATTTGGATTGGGATTCATAAACCTTGTTTAATGTGAAAATCTTACAATTGCTTAGCAAATAAGGGAAGCATAGTACGAATCCTCAAGAATATAAATGGGTAAAGCAGAGGATCCTTTACTGTCTCAAATGTCTCCACTGTACATGTGAATAAACTAATTTGAAAATATGTCTGCTTTCTTTGTGTTTTGGTTGTATACGGATGATTCGTCATTATGAAATCATGACCAGCCTGATTGGTCTGATAGAAGTCTAGTACTTGTTTTTTTTTAGAATATGACTATTATAGCGTTTATGTATGTGTACAAGAGATTGATAAATGTATACATTTATCATAAAATAAATTAAATAATAAGATTGAAGGGAAAGATTCGAAGCAACATGAATCTTTTCCAAATCTTTCACTTCTCCCTCATTTTTTCAAATCTAAACGTACTGTAAGTTGAACCCGCATATATGAACTACAATCACTTACTTCAAATTATTTTATTCACATGTACTGAGGAGACATTCTTTTAGACAACAAAGGATCCTCTGCTTTACTCATTTATATTCTTAAGGATTTGTACCATACTTCCCGTATTTCCTGAGCAATTGTAAGATTTCACGTCAAACATGGTTTATGAATCCCGATCGAAATCAACATGGTTTAGGAATCCAGCTTAGCCGGTTTGGGCTGAGCAAGGGGTTGCTTTATTTATCGACGACAAATCCGTCGAGACAAGTAAACAAGGTATGTTGCAAGAGATTGATAGACTGCCCCTGGGGGAGAAGACATGCCACTTTCGTATATTCTTAGATATTCGTTGAATATTCTTGGTAATAGATCACTACTTGTGCTAGGCAAAAAGAGGACTCAACATGCGAAAACTGCACAACCACGTTTTGTTTCTTGTTTGATTCAAAAAGAGCAAAACAAAACGTTAAGCTTAGTATCCAAATTCAACTCGACTGATATGCCATTGGATTTGGTTCCATCCAATTCATTAAAAAAAAAAAAACATGTTTAATTTATTCAAAATAAAAAAATCTAACAATTCAACAATTAATCTCTTAGAGTAACTCTAAGGGATGTGTCATGTGGTGTGCCATCCATTTTTTTGACTCTTTTGAAGTAAAAAAAAAAATCCTTAAAAGCATGTGCCATCATATGTCCCTTGGCATGCATGCCTTACATGTGCCATATTTGGCACGTGTATGAGGAAGAGCCAAATATTAGATTAATGGATGGATAGGTGGATTAATTAGAGTTAGTTAGTTGATTTGGATTTAAATATTTCGGTTAATATTGGGTTTGTTTAATTACGGTTAAGTAAAATTTGTTTGATTAGATTTACATTAATTTTGGTTTAATTAAATTTAATTGAATTTAATAGATTTTGTTTATTTGTGTTTAATTAAGTTTGGTAGAATTTAATTTATTAATTTTATTTTATTTGAGTTGGGTTAAGATTAATTGGTTAATTTTATTTTATTTGGATTAGATTTGATTAGTTTTATTTGGGTTGAATCTGATTAATTTTAAATTTTAATATAAAAATAAAAATAGCACACCAAAATATAGTATCTCCCTTGGAGTACCTTTAAATTTTGCTGTGTCATTTAAGCAAATGACAGACCAAAATTCTTAATAAAGTACTATTCCAATAAAGCCAAGCACATATTTTAATCTATAAAAACTATTGTCACTTTTCACTCAACTTTATTCTCTAAAAATAAATGATTTATTTTAAATAAACATAATCAAATAGACTAATACCTCTATTAATTTTTTTTGTCTTCCATATGTTTTACAATATGAATATTAAAATGTTCTAGAGAATATTCTCAACCATAATATGATTTGAAAATATAAATATAAATAAAACAAACAAAACTCAAATCTATTTTTATTTATTTTTTCATTTCAATTGTGTTGGGTAAAATCCAACGATATTAGTGAAATATAATAAAATGATGTGTAATGACCCGCTTTTCCAGGGTCGTCACTGAATCTCTCCTATAGAGAATTCTACCTCAAATATTACACCATTTATAAATAAATTAGTATTACTAATAATTCTGCTCTGATACCACTTCCCATATCGATACTATTTTTTTTTTAATTAATGAGTTATACGAAAATTATTATTTTTAAATATTACTTTATTTATTATGAATAATTGATACTATAACCTAAACCTCGGGTAGTCGCAAACCCGCTCTGATATCACTTTGTAACGGTTTGGTTTCTCAAAGCCGCCCACGGTTTCTCCCCTTGGAGAATTCTACCCCGAACAACCAATTTTTATTATTAATAAATCTGATAATATTTACAATGTAATGACGATGATTATATTCAATTTATCGACAAACCCAATTCATATTAGTTATACTACTGATTAATTCATTAATAATTCATATTAATATTGATCAATATTAATATGAATTGGTTATTAATATTAGCTATATTTGTTAACATGAAATATAACTAGTCAATTCATTATCAATTGAATACTCTATAATATAACTAATTGTATTTTTTTCGATTTCCCAGGTATCCTGCATCACAGTCGGCAGAGACTAATCTCTCAAGGTACTGTGGAGCACTAGAAGTTGGACATCTCTCCCAACAGAGCACTTTCCATATACAACCCTCTAAGGTTCAATCCCTGAAGATGTTGCTTAAGGAGCCCAAGTCCCTTCTGCTTGGACCAACTCATATTGCTTAATATAACTAATTGTTAGTGATATACAGAGGTGTATATTATTTATTAATATTAATACCGGGGATTCAGACAATTAGTATATGCTAATAATATTACAGGTGTAATAGCTATCAAATGATATTTAGTAATATGGGCCGTTACTAATCAATACATTAACAATTCATTTAATAATAACAATAATTTGGAACTAAGTTATTTGAAAATGCGAATTTTTAATTACCGATTTTACAACGGTAAATAATAAGTACAATTATTACAATACGACGAGAATAATTACACTTAATTTATCGAATCAATTTTTACAATAGTAATTAATAACTACAATTATTACACATAGAAATTCTAATATAACTCCTGACGCAGTTTTATTCTCACTGACCCTGCAATCAAAACTGTGAGGTTGTAAGTTAATGCTTAGTAAAATTTTAACTCCTCTAATACGTGCATTTATTTAATTCTTAAGTAAACATATTTTGCACATAAATTTCATATAATAATCTTAAATATTTCACGGAAACTAACAGCTAAAAATTAACGACAATTTCTGCATGAGTCACACACTGAGATTAAATACAAATATTAAAAGAGTTAGAAATTCTACCTGAAATCCGAATCAAAATATATTTCTCGCTTAAAAACTTATCACAACCTTTAATTTTATATACACACACACACACTACCTACTCATGCACCCATGAGATTCGATCCCCAAACCTTTGGCTTGAGAAAAGTGGGCCTTACCATTAGCCTACCATCGAATATCATTATATATGCTCATATTTACTTAAAGAGTTAAGTTTATTATTATTATTATTATAATATGACACGTGTTACCATACATATATATCATATATATTTTGATTCTGACTCATTTGGTTTTCTTCTTTAAGAAGGAAACGATTTGAACCGTATATTTATTTATTTACATAAATATTCATTTAAAATAAAAAAAATATTAATTATATTTCAAATTTTTTTAAAATATATTTTAAATAATATAATAGTTTAAAAATTTTTAAACGTGAATTTAAAATTAACATTCAAATCTCAAAATTATTAAATATTATTTATATCATAAATTTGTAAAATAATTTTAAAAATATTAAATTTATATAAAATAATATTTTTAAAAATATAAATTTTTGGGTATTAGATATAATTTCAAACTCAGTCTTTGTCAACAGTTATATGTAACCTCACACAAATCAAGAGAATTATTTTAAATCAATTAAAAATAGAAAGAAAAATGGATGTACAAAAAATATCTTCTCTTTGAGGTAGATGGATTCATCATCCACCAACCAATACATCAATCACACGTGTTTTATTTTTATTTTTATTTTTATTTAATTCAAAATTATAATTAAGTTGAATTTTCCTATTTATTTAATTTAATTGTGATCTCTATCTATCTCCCGTTTGATTTGATTAAATAATTAATTATTATTTATTTCGTCTCCCTCTCTACCCTCAGATCTCACTTCCGTTCCTCCTCGCTCCATTTCTCTCTCTCCCTACTTTGTTCATTCTCAGATCGGGATAAAGGTATGTTTACATCTGTAGATCCATGTTTGAATCAATGACTTCGCTTGTGTAATTTGATTTTAATCCGCGTTTGTATATATATATATATATATGTATCGATGAATTTGTGAAGTAACTCGAAGAACTGATCGTGTTCGTTTCGAATTGGATCATGTCGTTTTGTAAAGTTAATTACATTGCCCTAGCTGATTCTGTCGGATTAAACAATATGATTGCGATTGGAACACGCACTTGTGGATATATGTTGATGAATTGATGAAAATGAAGTCTCGTTAATCGAAAGCATTTGTGGATTTATGTTTTTTTGGACTTCTGTTTGATATTTGGTTGAATTGTTTTTGTACAAAGTTTACTTCATTGTTTGATAGTGAGGGAAACTGTTCCTAAGTGTCATTCATATATATATATATATTGATATAATTGTTGTGTTTTCTTCTAGGTTGTTGTGTAAATCAGGTTGAAAATGGGGGTTGCACAAAACAATGTCGACATCGAAGAGGGAACTCTGGAGATTGGCATGGGTATGTGGCTATGTATCTCTATATATTCACGTGTGATGCGTGGTGTATGGTTTTAGCTTCGTGATGTGGTGAACACAACAAATACTTGAATAGCATATCGAGAAGTACTTTGTTTTTTTTGATCTCGTATATGGAAACTAAATATTATGAATTAAAGGTATCTTGCACTGACTACAAGCGAAAAGGATTGGGATACTGACAATGGAATTTGGAATTTTCACTTTTACATAAAACAGTTGTTTAATTACATACAACGCTTGTTTTTGTCACTTCGGTCAGAAGATAAACTTCATGAAACATAATTAGTACTCCTAGTTTGTGATAGTGTGGCTAAATGGAGACAGCTCGGATGTTGCAATCGGCTGGTGTTATTTGTAATTTTTATTCAATTTACGCACTTGCACCTTCAGTATATGATGACCCATGTCTGAACCATTGTGTAAATTTTAGGTGATGAAATCAATCAAGGCTTTCTTCAGTTATATCTACCAATTTTCAATTAGCAAACCGATCTAATAGGACCCACAGTCATTTTCAGCACCCAAAAATCACAAATGCAAGATATATCAGTCCCACCAATAGCAATAACATTGTTAAAAGTTAACTTTTTGTGAAAGGAAGTGAACTCTCGAATATCCTAAAAGAAATTGCAAACAACAATTTTCATTTGGAGGGATTGCAATAAAAATAAAAAGGAACTTAGCAATATATTTGAATGTATGTTTGTCATATGTCGTGCCTCTAAAAATTAGCAATAGGAACTTAGCTCGAAAGGATGGATAAAATGGAAAACCAAAATTGATTAAGCTTTTTCTGAGGTATGCATCGTACTTCATTAGCTACTTATGATTATTAATTCATGCTACTTTGTAGTGGTTGGCAAGTGATATTTATTCATAATTAGATAATTTTCACAAAATAAAGTCATTCCGTGTTGATGTCATTTTCACAAAATAAAGTCCTTTCGTGTTGGTGTCTTACTGCACTGCCTTCAAATATATAATGGAGCTTACTGCTACTCTTTCTTGCATTAGTCCTCTAAAGTCTAAAAAATGCATTCTTGTTTTCTCCATTTACTTATATAACATCACCTTAGGGTGGAAGGGAATCATCATTGGTTATTTTAAAGGTGTACGCATCCATTTTCCATGGGATTATTTTTAGTATCAAATTTGATTGCACCTCTTTTTGGCGAGTTCTTGAGTCTGGCAAGAGCTAGTTTCCTCATTGGGAATAGTGTTAAAAGTAGTAAAACTTTTTGAAATTTGAATGTGTGGTTGAGAAGTTTTTTTTTTTTTTTTTGGACAAGTGAAAAGTATATTTGTTAAAAAAAGAAACGTGGAAATTAATTTGGGACATCTTACAAAGGAAAGTAAGATGCTTAATTTGAGACGGAGGGAGTATATACACTAGTTCTTATATGATCTTCAAATTGCATCTCACTCAAAACTTTCTATGCAAGACAAATGTTTGTTCTGTTTATGACAAATGTTTCTTCTGTTTATGACTTCCTTGTATTTTTGCAGAATATAGAACTGTCTCTGGTGTTGCCGGACCCCTGGTCATCCTTGACAAAGTAAAGGTATGTATAATGTTGTCCTTGAAATAAATCATTACTCTTCTATTGTGTGCTTTATGCATCATCTATTTGTTCTTTTACAAACTCAGTATTATTTATAAACAAATGCATCATGTACAATAATATAACTATACATGTATGCCACAAGACTATGATATGTGTATTTAAACTTCAATTTTCCCAGGGACCCAAGTATCAGGAGATTGTGAACATTCGTTTGGGAGATGGATCAACGAGGCGTGGTCAAGTCCTGGAAGTTGATGGAGAAAAAGCTGTTGTTCAGGTCATTACTCTTTGGCATTCCCTATAAGTTTTGTGATTTTGTTTGCTTTCAGCGGTTTGCCATTCCAATTCGATATGAAAGTATGCTTGGGAGAGAATTTACTTTTCTCTTCCGTCTCTTCTTTTACTTGCCAATAAATGATTCTGTTTTCCTTTATTGGGTGAATATATGCTCTGGTATGTTGATCAACTTCTATTTTGACATGGTATTACCTTCTAGTTTAATTATTCAAGTTACCTTAGGTTGTGGAATTCTCGTCTCTAGCTTACACAAAGATAAAAAGTCTGCCTCCTGAAATTACATGCTCTTTGCTTTTAGGTTTTTTGCCCTTGCTTCAGTCTAATGCATTTTAGAATGCATGAAACTTAAACTTCATTTTGCATATTTTCATCTTGCCAGGTCTTTGAAGGAACATCTGGAATTGACAACAAGTACACGACTGTGCAGTTCACTGGGGAGGTAAGATTTGTTTGTCTTTATTTGTTACCTGATTAGCTATAAAGGTTGTGTGCACCTTTAATTTAATTCTGTTTCTATATCAGACTTATCAGTATATTAAATGGAAAAACTAGGTATATTTATGGTATTTTGCTATTAAGGCAACTGACTTTTTCATAGACAAGTATGGTACTCTGTTATGCAGAAACGCCTTATTCTTGAATTATGTAGGACGGAACTTTGACACTATATGAGTTGTTTAGTAGTTGTTTTCCAGTCTTGTTTCCTCTAGCTCGAAACATGTTTGGTCGATTTATCACTTTAAGTTTAATGTTATGTTAATATGATTAGTCCTAGACAATCGCCTCAACGGGAAGCATTTTTCTTCTTTGAGTTTCCCGCATAAATCCACATAGCCTACTTCTATACATGGCTGCACTGCTCAGGTTTTCTACTTTATCATGTTATATGTCACTTTCTGCTCATACATTGGTAAGGTTATGGTTGGGATAACCTCACCCATAGCCATGTGCTTATTGCTTATGGTCCAGGATTCAGGTTTTTCATGAGGGATCAGCTTATGTTTTCACTAATTTCAAGCCATGGATTTATCTTCTAGTTTTTTGTATTACTCTTATAACCATCAACTTTTTCTAACAGCGACTCCTTTCACTTGCAGGTATTGAAAACTCCTGTCTCACTAGATATGCTTGGTCGCATATTTAATGGTTCTGGGAAGCCAATTGATAATGGTCCGCCTATTTTACCCGAGGCATACTTGGATATTTCTGGTATGTGTTTCTCAGACAAATGGTCGTATTAGATTATTCCATCTTCATATGCATATCTGGCGATTTATTTGCAAGGCCTACTTGTTTACTTCAGGGAGTTCTATTAATCCTAGTGAGAGAACTTATCCCGAGGAGATGATACAGACAGGGATTTCAACTATTGATGTGATGAACTCGATCGCTAGAGGACAAAAAATTCCTCTTTTCTCTGCTGCCGGTCTCCCACATAACGAAATAGCAGCCCAAATATGTCGTCAGGCTGGTCTAGTGAAGCGATTGGAGAAAACTGAAAATCTGCTTGAGGTATCACTTTTGCCTGAATATTTTCCACGTAGCAGTCACAATGTCAGATGGATATGTTACACTATCAGCATAGCTTTATACAATTGGCCAAGAGTAAGGTAATCGTGATCCTGCGTGTTGATTTCACAGGGTGGGGAAGAGGACAATTTTGCCATTGTTTTTGCAGCTATGGGAGTCAACATGGAGACAGCACAGTTTTTCAAACGTGATTTCGAGGAAAATGGATCAATGGAGAGAGTTACCCTCTTTCTGAACCTGGTAATTTATAAAACTTGAGAAGTGATCTCTATTCCCGTTCTGGTGGAAAAATTATCTAGGATGAAGACAAGCAATCTAAAGTTGTTTCCTATGTGCTATTTTTCAGGCAAATGACCCTACAATAGAACGTATTATTACCCCTAGGATTGCCCTGACCACAGCTGAATATTTGGCATACGAGTGCGGGAAGCACGTTCTTGTCATATTGACTGACATGAGTTCATATGCTGATGCTCTCCGTGAGGTAATCATGCATGGTCATCTTTTTATGATTTTAATTTTGAATATTAGTAGGAGTACCAAGAAAAGGTTCTATATTTTTAAAGAAAACCTGGAGCAGTTTTTGAGACTGTTATTGGAACATATTTACAGGTATCTGCTGCCCGAGAGGAAGTGCCTGGAAGGCGTGGGTATCCAGGTTATATGTATACTGATCTGGCAACCATTTATGAGCGTGCTGGACGTATTGAAGGACGGAAGGGCTCCATCACACAAATTCCAATATTGACTATGCCCAATGATGGTATATTATGATATTTATGTACATAAACCATTTTTTCTGTTCCACTTTTTGTCTGCTTTATTTATTTTTCTAAGCTATGAATCACCTTGAAACTGTTACACCAATTTCTCAGATATCACACATCCCACCCCGGATCTTACTGGCTATATTACTGAAGGACAGATATACATTGACCGGCAGCTTTATAATCGGCAGGTAAGGTTATAATTGCTTTTTGGTGGTATATTACACTATGATTGAACATTCATTATGTTATTCTGATTGAAAAGAGCTTTCAATCAAATCTTTATTGTGTAGTTTGGTCTAGGCATTTGTTTTGGGTACCAAACTTGTCTCTTCTGTTAAGGCGTACGCATCAGGGTTTTGTCACAATTTATTAGTGATATGTTTGAATGAGGTTTTTGAAGAATGAATGTGATTTCGAGAAGGGAATTTGTAAATTTTTCTTAAAATTTTTGTCGACAAGAACTTACACATCCCTTTTTGAAATCAAATTCTTTGTTCAAATACCTTACCCAAACTCCCACTATTATACTATCTTTCGGGTTGCGTTTGAATTTCAAAATTCTGAATTTTGACATCCCATCATTTACAAATTCATTGTTTCGATAACTTTTTTTGTTGAAAAATTTGATTTTGTAAGGATTGACAAATATTTATACGGAGAATTTTGAAATCTATTAAATTTTAATAATAAAAAAATGTGAAAATATATCTCATAATACAAATTTTATTTAGTAATTTAATAATATATTTTTTTTTACCTATTTTAGTAATATAGTTTTAATAATATAACTTTAGTTATACATAACTATTTTAATAATATAATTTCTGTACCTATTTTACAAATATATAATATATAGAGGAGAGAATTTTGAAATTTATACGATGACAAAATAAAAAATAGAATTGAAATGAAATGAAATGAATGAGGAATTTAAAAAATAGCAAATGCCCTCTTAGAAAGATTTAAAAATAACATGTGTTTTGAAAGGGTTTGCAAATCACTCTTATTCTCTTATTTTACAAATGAATAGATTTCACAAATTCTTCTTCATAGTACTTAAACAAGAAATTGCCTAAAGGCCCTAAACAGAATTTGTGAAAAATCCCTTATACCCAAATCAAATCCTCCCTTAAATTACCTTACCCAAACACAACCAAGCTTTTTGAAAGTTCTATTTTTATATCCTCTCTCTCTTTGAAATACACCCTATCAACTTGGCGGAGTCGGAGAGTGATAGGTCTGTGATAACTTGTGAAAACTTCCAAATGAACCCCCTCAAATTTCTTGGAGTTACTACAATATGCCTTAATCTTTTCCCCTATTTATGGGCATATATATATTGTACACTTGTCTGTAACTAAAAGTATTCTTTTGTTTGAACCTAACAGATACACCCACCAATCAATGTGCTCCCATCTTTGTCTCGTCTCATGAAGGTATGTTAAAAGCGCGGTCTACTGCTTTCGATGTCTTAATAGATAGAAACAACAAAATATGGGGTGCTTACTGTAAGTTGCATCTTCATTGCAGAGTGCCATTGGCGAGGGGATGACTCGCAGAGACCATTCGGATGTCTCTAACCAGGTGTCACTTACTATTCACTAGCTAGCTTATAGTAGTTGCTTATTATTTGTTTTACTATTCATGCAATGATCATTGATGCTTTAAATTCCAAGGATATGTTTGACAACAATCACAACACAATTTAACACTTAAAACTGAATACATTAAGTCCTTAATCAATTATGTGTGTTTGATGTAGCAACCCAATTGCCCTAGGCTTTATACATAACTTAGGATTAGGTAACACAAGCGATGTGGGATTCAATAGGCCACCTCACGTCCAGGGTGGAGACAAACCATTGCGAACGGATATTCGGGAAAGCACTTCAACATGTCCCTCACACGCATTGTGAACTTTTTGACAAAACCACTGCGAATGAATATCGGGGGGTCCAACATCGATGTGGGATTCAACACAATAAGAGTTCTGACTCTGATACCATGTAGCAACCCAATGGGCCTAATTCACTCACAAAAGACGCCTTGTAAGATGAGGATTGACCAAGGTTTTATGTATAGTTTAGGATTAGATAACACAAGCGATGTGGGATTCAACAGTAAAAAATAAAACCACCACTTAAAATATTAAATATCACTTAAAAATGAGTCAAAAATTAAAGTGATTTTATCACTAATCACTTAAAATTATACAATTTTTATTTATGCAAGTATAATCATTAGAAAATATAGACAAAAAACATAAAATAAAAATTTAGAGAGAGGAAACAATACACACACATAAAAAATAAAAAATAAATAGAGAGACAAAAATGAGGAGAGAGAATTTTTTTGAGAGATCAAGTTGTAAGGGAACTTTCAAAAGTAAAAAGCTTTAAAGATATCAACTTCTTGAGATTGAATGTATATAAAAGGAAATTACTTGATCAATTCAACACTAGGATTTTCAGAACTTAAAGTTCAGCACCTATCAATTTTCAGGAGGAGGATTTTTTCGAGAGATCAAGTTGTAAAGATATAAACGCCATATAAAAGAAAATTACTTAATCAGTTCAGCACGTAAATTTTTGGAACTTAAAATTCAACACTAATAAATTTTCAGCACGTAAGTTTCTGTTTTATCAAACAAGCCCTAAGTTGTTTTTTCTATTTTCCTTGTTCTTCAGCTTTATGCAAATTATGCTATTGGGAAGGATGTTCAGGCAATGAAGGCTGTGGTTGGAGAAGAAGCGCTTTCCTCTGAGGATTTGGTATGCTAATTTTGCCTAGTGAAACTCCATTTTTGTCAATTAGGTAGTGTTTGGTCATACAGAGTTGGAACCTTCTAATTTGAACGGTAATGAATGCTTCCAAAATAAAAAATAAAAAATTGGCATGCGTCCATATCCAGTTCCAATTACAAGGTTGATTCAAGACACTACGACGGCGTTTGTTTTGCTGTCTGTATTCCCATATTTCTGTTTCTTCTCTCAGAACACTTGGACCAGAAACAGATATCTGGGGACAATCTTGTTCTGTTCCCGGAAAATTGTCCAAAAATCTGGGGGCAGAACAGAAATTGAATCAGAATCTGGGAATAGAAACGCTAAACAAACACCACCTTAGTTTATATGTTTCTTCATTTTTTTTGGTTTTTTGTTCCCAACAAAAACATAAATTTGTAAAAAAAAAAAAAAAAAAAGAAGTGTTTATGTTCTGTTCCTGCAATTTATTATAAAAATCTGGGAACAAAAAACACTAAGGCTAATTTTGGAATTGAGAGATCATTTATTTAGACAATACTAAGATATTATTTTTACACTATGAAATACATTTTTTTGAGCTTTTTGCACCCTGCACCCCTGAAGTTTCAGAGAAATTTCACTTTAGCTCCTATCCTTTCAATTTGAACTCATTGAACCCAGATTTCGGAACTTTGTCATTTTTTATTACGGAATTCACCTGCGTGGGTGATTCTGTGTTTGACAAATGACTGATTTTCGTCATATAAAATGACGGAATTATTGATTTGAATTGACTTAATACGATTTGGATATTTCAGGGTTTAATGTATTTATTCAAATTGAAAGTACAAAGGCTAAAATCGGATTTCTACAAAACTTAGGGGTGCTAAAGTACAAAAATCTCTTTTTTTCAATTTTGATATATAGAAATAATACTAAAATATTATATTTGATTTATAATATAAATATCGAAAAAACAAAGAGCAACTATTTTTTTGTTTTCTGAAAAATTTTGTTTTTAGTTTTTTTATTTTTAAATTACTTTTTGAAGTGCAAAACGTATGCTATTTTTAAAAATAACTATATTGTTTAGCAAAAAAAACATTTAAAAATGCATCACCAAAAGGTACCGATTTATTATTTTTTTTTTCAAAGTGCTTCAACAGAAACATTACCAAACGGTGCCTAAACAAACGCCACCACCAAACTTAATGAATTCTTATTTCTTGTTTTAATTGTCTAATAACTAAAAAATCCCTTCCCTTCTTTTCATGAATGGGAAAAAACAGTTATACCTGGAGTTCCTCGATAAATTCGAGAGGAAGTTTGTTTCTCAGGGGGCCTACGACACCCGAAACATCTACCAATCACTCGATTTGGCGTGGACCCTCCTCCGTATATTCCCACGTGAGCTTCTCCACCGTATCCCCGCAAAGACTCTCGACCAGTACTACAGTAGAGACACCTCCAACTAAAAATCGATTCTAAAAATGCCCTCTTTCTGAGCTTTCGTTGTTATTATTATTATTATTATTATCCCTTTTCTTCTTCTTGATTCAAACGAGAGATAACGGTATGCTTGTGAGTTAGCCGATGGCGGAGATCTACGACGGATTTAAAGAGATTATTATTATTATTATTATTGTTAATTATTCTTTTGGTGAGGACTTACCTTTTGGAGTGATCTGTAGATGTAATATTGTTCATAAGTTTGTGTTGCCCAGAAATGGGAGTGGTGTTTGGATATTTATTGTTATTATTTTTGAGGTTTTTTTTGGGTTAATAAACATGGCTTTTTTGAGGTCTATTTTGAAGTACACCATTCTCCTTTCATCATGCTACCCTCCATCGGTGGGGTTTTTTTTTTTTTTTTGGGGGGGGGGGGGGGGGTGTTGGTATTGTTGGAGGGAATTCCTCCAATTTAGGGTAATACGGTATTCCTCTAATTTGGACTAATCCGTCCCAACTCACCCACCGCTCAGTGTTTACCCCTGGTCGTAATGAATAATTATTGTTTTATGTGATGGCTTAAGAAAATTCAAAAATTATACGACATAAAAATTATTATAATTTGTGACAGAAATTAAAATAATTTTCATGTGTCATAATAATTTTGAATTTTTGAAAAAATTACTGTAATGGATAAATTGTATGAGTTGAAATTTTAATTTTGTTAGGGGGGGAATTTTTGTTGTTTCATTATTATTTTTATTTAATATAATTTTAATTGATATGGATTAGATGAATTTAACAATTAATTAACACTAGTCAAATATTAATTGAAGAATTAAAAATTTACTCGAGAAACTAAAATTACAAAAAATAAAATAGATAATGAAAAATGATACGTAAATTTTTTAGAGGATGATATATTAACTTTTATTTGGGCAAATTTTATTTTTGACTTTTCAACTATTCATCAATTTTTTTTTTTTTTTTATATAGTCCATAAAAATTTGATGCATTTCAATTTGAACTCCAATTACGTTTTTAATTAGGTTTTTTTTGCCTATTTTATTTGTTCAATTTAACGGATTGAAGGGTAAAATTGTAAATATATATATATATATATTTTTTTTTATTTTCTTTCTATTTTTTTCTTCATTTTTCTTTCTTCTTCACCGTCCACTTTCAGTCACCACCACCTCCATCTCCGCCCAACACCAATACCGTTGCCACACCAGTGCCATTACCATCTTTGTCCAACACCACTCTCAACACCTTCTCTTCTTCGCTTACCTATATTTTTTTTTCTCTCTCTCTAAAGAAGACCTTGAGGATGAATTTCTATTTTGATACACATAAAATTATAGATACTTGTATATCCAATGACAAATCTAAAAAATTCGTACAAGGGAAATTATTTTTTAAAAGAAGTGTATAATTTTATTATTATTTTTTTATATAAATTAAAGGAGATTTATGTGTAAAATTTTAAAAATTTTTTGCTGAACAGTCCATGAAATTAAAATTATAATCTATGCAGTCCACACGCTACAACAATAATTTTTCAAAAGTTCAAACTTATTGTAATACCTAAAAGTTAGTAAGTTACTATAATTTTTTCATATAAAAAATTACAGTAATTTTATGACGTACAGTGAATTTTGAATTTTCGACAATAAATTTAGATTTTTAAAAAATTAAATTTTCACAATTGTTCACCAAAAAGTCTAAATTTTAAGCGTTTTAATTGATTTTTTTTACTAAAAATATAAGGACCAAAGTAAAAATTTCAAACGTTTAGGGGTGCGTTGAGTTCCATTGGTCACTACTTGAATCTTCTAATTTCTTCCATTTGATAAAATATTGCTTGGACAAATCGCGAGTGATTTGAATTGCGGTACGTTGCGTCAAGGCAAAATCCCTAGAAGAGGAGGAAGATCAAGGGAAAAGAAGTCATAAATCTTGCTGTAAATTTGCGGGATAGCCATTCGCGATTCAGGTATTTCTAGTTGCACTGCAAAAACCCTAGAATTTGGATTGGTGTTGAAATCTTGCATACCTTGAGAGTTTAAACTAGTATTTGAATCTTCGTTTGTTTATCGTTGATCTCGGGAGGAAAGGAGCGTTAAATTAGGTTCAGCGTGATCGATTTCCTGCATTTTGATTGAGATGTTCCTGAAATTCGCTACTTATAGCTGTAATTATTAATGGAGCTTTAGGTTTCACTGACGTTTTACTGAAATCAATCTGTTCGTGTTTGCAGATGGAGCGAGAAGTGATGGAAGCGGAGATAGTGTTGCCGGCTCACCTTCGTTTTAAGAAGATTCAAATGTACGAGAAGTATCCCAAGGGGCAATCCAGAGGCAGGCACTGGAAACATCTTAAGCAGATCATTCAAGCGGAGAATTACCAGAATTATCCTCCAGATGAGCCCAACTGTGAGTTTATTTTCAGCATTGAGAACTGCCTTTATTCATCATCCTTCTTTGAAATTCAAATGATCTCTCAAGTGTTTACCAATTGGTACTTTTTGTTATTATTATTTTTTTAATTTGGTTTCACGATAAAGTATATCCGGTCAAACTTACGCGCACCTCGACTAATTGCCTCATCGCGTGATCTTAAGGGGCGCACTCCCCTGCATTAGCTTGGTGCATTTACGATTAAATTTAAGATATAATTTATGGTGCATTTACGATAAATTCAAGATTTAATTCATGGAGTGCTCTCCTGAAGAGTCGAATCCTGGTTGACAAAGAAATGAACACTCTCCAGGAGTGCATTCTGGTTGAATTGGTACTTGATTTTAATCTTGCATAAGTGTTTGAGACCCCTAGTTAGGCACTTTAATCTATTGTTAAACCTATTTTAAATTTTGGGATCTTCGTATATAGTCTTTTATTTTTTGTTTTTTAAATGTTTTTATACTATTTATAAAATAATTTATTTTTTATTCCTTACCAATTTATTTTTTAGTCTTTGTTGATATTTTAGTTAACATTCATTATGATATCAAATGTAAATTCTACATATCTGGTGAACATTAGCTTGATAAATTCAATCTAGTTAATTTTAACTAAAAGACTAACATCAGAGGATTAAAAAGTAAATAGAAAAAAATACAAGGATTGACTTTTTTCAAGGATAATCTAATAATTTCTCCTTTAAATTTTACTTGTGACATAATCTCGCATAAAATGTGTTTTTAGTCTGCTTCTAATCAAAAGTGTGCTTTACTCCCGCTCAAGAGTGCGTGTTAATTGTCACTTTTGGTTACATTCAACTAAAAGTGCAACTAAAACATAAAAAATAGTATAATGCCCTGGTTATCAGTTATATTTGGTTCATAAGAGGAGCAAAATTAATGTACAAGTAAAAGTGTATTTAAAGAGCGAACAAAAACACGAAAAAATAGCATGTGTGCATAATGCTTTGGTTTTGTTCAACATTACATTCAATATTGATTGTGTATAAAGGATATTTTCCGAAAGGAAAAAAAAAAGGATTGAAAACCGAAGTTATTTTGAGTACAAGAGTTGTCACTATGGGGAAACTAGTAGATTGTCTTTGAAACAAGTCATGAACTTTTTTTTTTCCCTCAATTTTTTTTTTCTCTTTCTTTTTTAGTATTCAATGTTTTCGGTCTTTCAGTAAACATGAACTAGATTGAATCTGTAAGTCAACATTAACTAGATGTGTAATGTACTTTGGTATAATAGTTAGTGTTGACTAAGGACTAAAAAATAAATTGCTCTGTGAATAAGATAAATAAAAAATAAAAAAATAAAAATAGGGAACTATAACAAGAACCCCGTTTATTATTCATGCGCTTCTTATAGAAGCCCCGAGCAATCTTTGGTGCTCACCGTTTGAGTTGGATGGTAGTTAAGAATTTTCAGTTTTATCGAGCATACAAAATTGACAGGTTGAGGCAGTTCTTGCAAAATCTGCAAATGATGAAGAATGTGAAAATGGTGAAAGTTATAAACTTTTGGAACCCTAATTCTGATTTGAAGAAATGGTTCTAATTTCTGATTATTAGCAGATAAAAATCAAATCATGGGCGTAAATGATTGAATGTAAAACAGATGGTGAAACTTTTTTTTTTTTTTGGCAGATGTTAATATCGAGACACCGCCCTCTGCTCGACCGTGCAAGAGAATTTGTGATATTACAGGATTTGAGGTTTGTATTTTTGAACTAAATCATCAAATTCCCGCCTTAGCATTAAACACTAAACGAACTTGGCAATAAACACTAAACGAACGCCACGTTAACTTTTTGAATTGCCATAAAATTTTCTTCTTTATTGGCTTTTGTTATGCCGATACAAGTAATCTTTGTGTATGTTTAGGTTTATTGAGCTATTAAAAAAATTGTTATTTCCGGACATCGCCATAGCATTCAATAGATATAAATGTTTGATTTTGGTTGCAGGCACCATATGTTGATCCAAGAACACACCTTCGATATGCAAATACAGAAGTGTTTAAGCTCACAAGATCGCTTCCTAACGAATACGTCCAGAGGTACTTGGCCCTTCGAAATGCAGCCGTTGTTCTCAAATAGCTTGTTCTTCAATGATTCAGAAGACCACCATGTTAATATCTTAGGTTGTGGAAATGCAATTTTTTCTATACATACACACACACACTGTGGTTGTGTTACTTAGGGACTGTTTGGATTGAGAGAAATGGAGAGGAGAGAAGAAAGAGGAGAAAGACTAATTATAGTGAAATGACTATTATACCCTTGAAGTTTGGGTGTGGTCTCTTTTCACGCATTGACGCTTTAATTGTTGCAATGTGAATTTTGTTTTTCGTAGTAATTTTGGTTCGATTGGCTAATTTTGGTCACATTTTTGCTGGAATAAAAGGAAAAGGGGTAAAGTGTAACGACCATCAAACTTTAACGGTGCAGAGTAATGAGTATAATGTAATGTTTTTTTATTGCATTAGTTTTTACACATGATTAATTTCGTTGATAAAATTAATCAAAATTAGGGAATTGAACTAAATTGATATAAAAATAAGTTTGAAGGGACAAATTGGAACAATTAACAATATCAAAGACAAAATGAGACTTTAGCTAAACATTAGAGGGTGCAAAGTGTGATTTAGGAGCTTAATGATTTTTTATTCTCTCCAATTTTTGAAAATTTTCATTTTCCCCTTATATATATATTTTTTAAGAATCAATTAAAATTTTTAAAATTTTACATAAATATCCTTAATTTATTTAAGTATAGAATGAACATTTAAAATATTTTTTTTGTCAATATTTTTTTTTTCTCTCCTTAATCAAAAAGGGGGTGAACTAAGCTTTTATTTAGTTTACATTTATTTGGATGAAAAAATAATGAATAAAAAAAAGAAAAGAAAATACGATAGAAAAAAAAAAAAAAAAAAGAAGTTGTCTGTTATGAAGAGAAAATAGAAGAGGAAAAAAAATAAGAAGATAAATACACAATTTTCTAAGCAATTTTTTTTTTCCGCACCATTTAGGGAAGAAAATGAAAAAAGATAAGGAATATTTTTCCACGAATACATAAAATCATAGTTATATCCTTAATAATGAAATTTTTGATTTATTTTTTTAATAGTAAAATAGTAAATTATGTTTCTTCATTTCATTTTTCTTTTTAAATGTGATATTAGAATTATTCAAATACGGTTTTGCATGAAATAAATCTCATAATGATAAAACCATTTCACAGAAGTTCATTGATATCTTCTTTTTATAAAGCAAATCAAATCGCAACTCTACTACAATACAATGCAATACCAATAAGGTCGTGTTTGGTTGTATGGTACTGGTGCGTTTAAATTGAAATTAGAAAGGAACGACCGTAAAAATTTAAAAATTTACGTATGTTCATTTGTACCAAACAGTACCCAAGAGACATTAAATCATGGGGTTTTTCTTAGGAAGATGGCCAAAAGATAAGAGAGGGCAGAGTCGACCGAGGAAAGCGCGACAATAAGCAGTGCCACAAGAACTAGGGTTAAAGTCGCCGTCTTCAGCTGAAAAATAAAAAGTAAATCCAAACACGTCCTTATGAAATGAGTATAGTACTACAAATTAAGTAAAGGAATTGCCCTTCTTTTTTAAAGCAAAAATTAGTTGTTTTTTGCTATAATTTCTTACAATATGTGAAATTTATTTGGGCAAAAAGATACTTTTATAATACCTGAGAGACCCCTTATCTTTTCAATTTAGTTATCTGACATACTCTCTATCACATTGTTGACCAAAATTCCGTTGCAACATAATATTTTGTTACTTATTCATATTTTCTATTTTCTACTATTTATCTCTCTCTTGTTTTTTATTTTTTATTTCTAAAAATTGTTACTTTTATTCTGCACTTTTTTTTTTGGTAAATAAAGAATAAAAATCTTGAAAATAAAATGCAATTTTTTTTGATAAATAAAAAAAGTTAAAATCTTAAAAAAAGCATTACGAAACACTGCCTAATTCTATATCTACATCGAACAAAAGCCATGGATTCTATAAGGTGGCGTTTGGTGCTACGGAATCAAAGCCATGGAATTGAAATTGGAAATGAATGCATGTTATTTTTCAGCTTTTTGCATGAGTTTATTTCCAATTCCAATTCTGAGGCTCCAATTCCTTGAAACCAAACACGACCTAAGCGTTAATCAAACAAAAGAAACAATTTGGGACTAACCGTGGTCTGAAAGCTCGGCCATTCTATGTACTTAAGCTGACTCGGCTGCTCAAATAGAAATCTGAATAAAGATTTCAAAGCCCTGTAAAAATATAAAATCATCGCGTATGATATCCATTCGAGGTGAAAATCAACAGTAATGATCGTAAAAATTACAATCACGAAATCTGTAGGGATGCGTTTGAGTAAGAGGTATTTGATTTCAACAAGTGATTTGTAAGCGTTTCTTAAACAAAATTTCTCAAGGGTGTGTTTGGGTAAGGTATTTGATTTCAAGGATGGATTTGTAAAATCGTTCCCGAAATCAATTCCTTCTTATTGGATTTCAAAAATGGGTTTTTTAGAATTTTCTTAACAAAATCCCTTCATGAAATCGAATATCCCAAAAGCATCCTAAGAAAATTTTACAAATCCCTTCTCCAACTTTCGAATACCTCACCCAAACGCACCCTAGAAGCACTTGTGAGTCAAGAATTTCTTTACGAGAAAGCTTCCTTGATCGGAGTTGGCCAAGAGGATTCATCAGAGAAGCCATTGTCCAAGCTTAATTGATGATGGTTTCTTCCCACAGACAAAGCATATTTGTTCCCCAAACCCTCTCCAAGAGGATACTTTAACCTAGTTGTATGATGAAGCTACCAAACAAACATTAAGCAAAACTCAAGGTTAGAACTATCTAATGGATATTTTACTCATTAGATATTGATTATATCTATCTCTATATCTATCTATATATATATATATATCACTGAAAATCAATGGGGAATTGTGTTCACCTTTTTAGATAACAGTGGATTCATATACTGGCGTTTGAATTTGGTACTATTGTATTTCTGAATCTGGAATGGCGATTTAGGATGAATTACACCTACAGAGAATGAATTGAATCAATAACTGTTGATTTTAAGTCTCTGTGAGTGTGTGTGTGTGTGAGAGAGAGAGAGAGAGAGAAGGAAAACCTGGCGAATATGCTATGAACCCTAAAACAGAAGCCATCTGGAACTGGAATTGAAGCTAATTTACAGGATAAAACATACAAACGGGGATAAAATCAGAAAAAATGGATTGAATTCATTGTCAAGAAAAAAAGACGAAGCACGAATCAAATCAACAGGCAAACGATGAACGATTTCATTTTCTGTGCAGAGAGAGAGAGAGATGGAAGGAAAATGCTAAATTCGGAAAGGAAGTTCTTAAACCGCCATTTCCGAACGCCTACGAACAACAAGGATTAGGTTTAAACGTACCGCGATTATCGATTGCAGTTCATCAAAAGAGTACCAAAATTTTCTTCAAGAGAACATTAAAAATGCTGAAACTTCTTTAATGGAAGCCCGAGTGCCCGACCCTTCAAACGGCTGCTTGACTGCTCCTCCGGCGCCGGTGGTAACCGTCTCTCACTCTCGTCTCTCGCTCTCTTCCCTTTGGTAAATAAAATCTTAATATTAAAATAGTTTTTATAAAAAGAAAACTGGTGTTACAAAACTCCAGTTATGTATAGGGTCCGCAAATTTCAATTACTATTTTTCTTGATTTGATTAAAAATCTGTCTAGATAATAATTTCAAAATATAATTATGATTAATAAAATTATAATGGGTAATCTTCACTTCTTTGTGTAAGATATTTTCAATACATATTTAACGAGTATTTAGAACATATTATATTATTAAATAATTTTATAATTTAGATGTTGAATTCAATACAAGCTTCTAATCTAATTAATTAAACCTTCTTAATTAACTGTGTAAGTTGAATTCTACACGGATTATTGAATTTAACACAATTATAAATGACTAATTTCAAATTTCATAAATAACTCGTTGAATTCAGTTTATATTTTCTTTATAGAAAAAATATGATTGATATATCATTTTGAAGTATTAAAATAGACGATTATTGTTATGTAATTTAATTATGTAAAGAACAAAACAAAATTGATTTATAGTGTGATTATTTGTAAGAGTTTTTAGTATAATTAATTATGGTAAATGCCTTTTTTTTTTTTTTTTTTTTTTTTCTGAATATGTATTTCGGAAATATTTCCACTATCTTTATTTACGTTAATTATTTTATTTGAATTCAATTTAATTAGAAAATCTTAATTACATGTTAATCTTGAAAATCAGTGGTGGACATTTTTGTCATGCAAAATTCAAAAAAAATTAAAATGAGATTATTTTGTTCAAAAAGTCAAGTCAACAGGATTATTTGGTATAATTGTATATCATGGGTATTAAATGGTATTTTGTGCCTTTAAATGGAACTGAGTGGTAATCTTTCCTAATTTTTAATATATACATACATACATACATATACATGAGCTATGGAATAATAAATGAGAGTAGCTGAGGAGATAGTAGGAGATGACGCATTAATGAAGGTAGTTGAGAAGTTGTGTATTGATGATCTAACTTATATTTCAACACTCTCCTTCAAGTTGGGGCGAAAATGTTGATGAGTCCTGGCTTACTAATAACTGACTAAAGAAGAGATGACCCTGTGGTCTTGGTGAATGTATCAGTAGCCTGTTTAGAGGATTGGACGAAGGTAGGTGTGATGATTCCTGCTCGGACTTTTTCACGAATAAAATGGATATGCATCTCAATGTGTTTCGTCCTTTCATGGAGAATTGAGTCCGATGATAGCATTATGGCGGACTTGTCACAAAATAGTTCAGAGGAGTTTCTTACGGGAAGTCCTGGCTTGGTAAAAAAAGAACGAAGCCAAAGGAGTTCACACGTTCCATGTGTCATGGCTCAATACTCAGCTATAGCAGAAGACCGAGAGACGACATATAGCTTCTTACTCTTCCACAAGAATAGGTGTTTCCCATGAAAGATGCACAGGCCAGAGGTTGAACGTCTATCGTCATTCGATCCTGCATAGTTAGCATCCGTAAAGCATGAGAGTTGTTAAAGATCATCCAAAACCATCATCCATTAATGCATGCATTAATGATCAAGTCTAAGTTCAAGATTTGCATTTAATGTTCAAGCCTAAGTTCCAGCAGTGATCAGTCGACTTACCTGAGAGGATCGATCAACCGATGGGTGTAGGTTGGAATATGTTGAAGTCTCTAAATTGATCGGTCGACTTATGGTGTAGGATCCGTCGACCTATGGCAAAAAAAGGAACTCTTTGAATCGTTAGGTTGACATGGAGGTCGACTTATGGAAGTCTCTGAATCGTCCGGTCGACTGATGGATAAGTAGCAGTCGACCTATGGGTGAAGTGATTTTGGTTTGGGCTACGTCCTGAATCGGGCGGTCGATCGATAGGTGTTGGTTGGTTAACCAATGATCAGTTTCAGGATTTGAGGAATTTGTGATTTTGATCCAAAAAGTAGCCGTTACTAGCCATTTTATAGTTATGATCTCAGAGATATCTTAGGGATCTGATGGATTTTGAGATATATAGTTAATATTTTAATATCCCTATGGATATGGTTAAAGTATTTTGGATATTTCTTAATTTGGTTCATGTAATTCTTTCTATCTTATCTAATTGAGATTGAGAAAAAGTTTGAGAGAATAAATTGAATGTTTTAAAAGATATAATTAAGTGAATTATACTAGGATTGAGTCTTAATGATATAAGGGGTCTATTGGAATAATTATCTGTCATTATATATAGGAACTAGCTGTTAGAGGGCTTCTTCTAAGAGTGGTTATTTTGAGATTATATTGAGAGTATTGTGAGAATTTTCTTGAGATTTATTCTTGAGAAATTTTGGAGTGGATTATTGCTGATTGTCAATTTGAAGTTTAATTGCTTATCATTATTTATTCGGTGGATTCCTAGTGAGATCACTTCAAGTTATTTGCTATTAATTGTTATTTGCTATTATTATCTATTACTTGGAAATTTGATCTTTGAAATCGTTTTCTTGAATTTTATATTGAAAATTATTTTTGAAACGATTTCTTGAGAAAATCTGATTACGTGCTAAATTGTTTGCTACCCATTTTTGTTTAAAATCAAATTTTAAAATTCTCACTGTATTTCTATAACTAGTATCAGGACATTAATTGAATTCAAATTTATCTGGGGTGGTAGAAGCTCCGAGTGGGAAAATCACTTATCAATTTTGTAATTGGTGATTTGAGTGTCAGATTAGATACTATTGGGAGTGTCTAATCAAGGGGTAGCTGATTTCAATCTCTTCCGGTAAAGAGATTGAGGTTTTAATATTTGCCTAGAGTATAAAAAGATTAAGTGTTAATTCTTCCTTAATAAAATTAATTTGTGAGTGAATTTGTAACGGTTCAATCCTTATCAGGTAAAAGGATATTTGAAGTATTTTTTGTGTGAGATTTAATTCTTAGCCTAAGTATAAAAGAATTAGGTTAATCTTTAACTTGTGAAAAAGATAGGGTTATTCCTGAGCTTGTAAAAAGAAATTGTAAAGGTTGATTCTGAGCCTATGAAAAGAATCATTGTGTAAATGTTTGGTTCCTATCTGATTAAAGGGATCATAGTGATTAGTGGGTGCAACTCTCTGCGGAGCTCGGTGGACTAGATTAGCCAAGTATAGTTTGGTGAACCAGTATAAATTTCTAGTATGCTACTTTATTTACTTTATTTATATTTTATTGTTTGATGTGCACCTAGTTGATATTATATTTCTGCTGCTATAAATATAATAATTAATTTAGGGTAAAAATTAATTATTTAATTTTTTGAAGCATTATTATTTAAATTAATTTTTTATCTACCCAATTCATCCCCCCTCTTGGGTAGCTCACTAGGCCAACAACGTGGTTTTTCAAGATCATGGCCCCTATGTCCCGTAGCTTTCCGAGTTCACGGCCCTTTGTCCCATGCGATGTTCAAGCTCGCGGCCCTATGTCCCGTGTCTTCAAGTATGCGACCCCTATGTCTCACAGTTGTCCAATTTCGTGGCCTTTTTGTCTTATGGCTGTCCAATTCCGCGGCCTCTTTGTCCCACGGCTTTTCAAGCTCACGGCCCCTATGTCCCGCGGCTTTCCAAGTTCATGGCCCTTTATTCCGTGGCGGTGTTCAAGCTCGCGGCCTTTTGTCTCGTGGCTATCTAAGTTCCCGACCTCTTTGTCTTGCGGCTTCCTATCCCAATGTGGTGTCCATCCAAGCTATCTTTTGCACTTTATTTTTTTTCAAACTCAATTTGGTATCCAATCTACCACCTTGAGTTTGAGGGGGGATGCTAGAGATCATCCAAATTACCCTCCATTAATGCATGCACTAATGATCAAGCCTAAGTTTAAGATTTACATTTAATGTTCAACCATCTCATTGATACACCACCTTCTAAACTACCAAAGATCATCAATGCACCACCCCCCACTTTGTTATATATATATATATGGTTGTTTAGATGTGATAAGATAAGTGAGAACATATGTAATATTGTAGTCCATTAAAATCTTTTTCAATATATAATATTTCTCTATTTTATTTTATTCATTTATTCTCTAGTTTCTTTTCCCATAAATTTCAACATATTTTATTTATAGAGTAATTAATTTTTACTATTTAATTTTAGCTTATTTTTTAATTTTTAATTAACGTTGACTATCATGTATTGATTTTCAACTTTATTGTCCCTCTTTTCTTAATGTATCATGAAAAATTACTTTGGGGAGTTCCACAACACATTATCCATGATCGAGATCATCGATTTACAGGGCAATTTTGGACAAAGTTGTTCAAGCTACTAGGGACAGACTTGGACTTTTCAAATTCAATCTTTTTCATTGTCCCTCATTCCTTGATGAAGTTGAGCTTCAATCTCTTCGCCTCGTCCACTGAGACAAAGTTGTGGCTCGCTCCCGTGTTGATTAGGGCCCTTGTAGGCAACCTATTATCTTCGCTTCCACGAACATTAGCCCTTGGGAGACACTTTCAGCACAAAACATTTTGCTTAAATAGCATTTAGCAATTGAAGGGAGCCCATATGTATCTCGTATTCTTACTGTTTCTATTGTTCCTCGTACTTGATCGTCACGACATTTAGGGATTTTTATTTAAGACGCTCTCGCACCCAATGTGGCCCATTGCAAACGAAACAATTGCTTTTGGGTTAAGATGTGGCCCATCGCAAATGAAACAATTGCTTTTGGGTTAAGAGCGATCCTCATCTTTGGCGGTCCATGACTTTTCCTTCCTAGACAAGGGTTTGTAACTCCCAGGATTCTGGTTTCCATGGCTACTTTGAGAGGATCCTTTATCTCCCCCACGTTTGCCTGGATTGAATTTCATGGGATTTTTTCTATCTTGTGTGCTCCATTCTATGAACTATAGTTAATGAGCAATTCTACTTCGGCTATAGTAGCAGAGAGCTCTTGCATACCTCGACACCTTAGATCTATCTTAGTCCAATTTTGCAATCTATCAAGGAAGAAGAACAATTTATCCTTGCCATCCATATTTGGAATTTCTAGTGTTAGAGTGATAAACTCCTTCATATAATCCGAGATAGACCTAGTTTGCTTTAGCCGAAGAAGTTTAGCTCTTGCTTCAGTCTCGGCATTTTCAAGATAAAATTATTTTTTGATCTCTCTTTTGAAATCATCAAATGTATCAACTACACAAACATACCTTTAGAAATCTCATCGTGTTTCCGGCACCACCATAACAGTGTTGTATCAGTGAGATACGTTATCATATTGTTGATTTTGGAGGCCTCATGCACCGTCCCCTTGGCAACAAAATAACGTTCTAGTCCCCAAAGAAAGTTATCCGGTTCTCAAGCGTTTCGCCTGCCCGAGAAGGTGTTTGGTTTCGAGATGTCGACATTCGTTGCCTCATGAGTGGTAATAGTCCCAGACAATACCGCTTGCTTACAGAGAGCCCAATCCGATCAAGACTCCTTTAACTCGGCATGGATATTGGTGAGATCGCCTTCGACGTACCACCTTAGTCTAGTCAACCCCAAGAAGAGTTGGTCTTAAAGAGCACGTATATCTCCCCCGAACTGACCCACCAAGTTCATTTAAGGGACACCTTTATTGTAAGACCCGGATTTTAGCACGTGCGTAATTTTAATTTCATTCTAGAGCATGTAGAAAAATACGAGGTGGAAATATACCAATTAAAATTAAAATTAAAAGTTTATGGGTCAAATTTCAAATTTAGAAATATTTATTCTAAACTTGAGATGCAAATCGTCATCTAATCTATAAAAGTTAAATTTTTAAGGGGTGAAATTACAATTTAAGAAAATCCTAAAGGTTGAATTGGACTAAAATGAAGAGTTAAAGAAATTAGGGAGAGAAAAGAGTAATTATAACAATATATATATATATATATATATATATATATATATATATATATATATATATATATATATGCATGTCTGTGCATGCGTGTGCTGTGAGCTCAACCGGAAAGAGGAGAGGATGGGAGAGGGACGACGTGGCGTGAAGAAATAAAAAACTAATTCACAAAAACTCATGCAATTAAATGACCCATAAAAATCGTGATCAAAAGTTGGAAAGGAAGGAGAAATCAGACAAGTTATAGAGAAATAGGGTCGTTGGAGCTGTTGGTGATCACCGGTGGTGGTGGGTGTTTTGGTGCGAGTGTGTGTGTTCTTTCGGTTGTTTTGACGATTTCATGCGTGTGTGTCGTTCGTCGATTCTATGCGATGGTGTGTGGGTATATGATCGGAGTGTGGTTCTATTGTTAGTTATGTGGGTGTGCTCTGTTCAGTTTCGTCCGGCGATGGGTGGAGAGTGATCGGCGTGTGCATGTGTGTGGTTGGTCATGTGTGTTCTACTTCATTTCATCGTTGCATGTGTGTGCTGTTGTGTATGTGTATGTTGGTCGTTGAGGTAGGGTGGTGAAAGAGTCGCCGAAGTTAGTGAAGAAAGAGAGAGAATGACAGCTGTTTTGATCAAAGCAGGAGCTAAACGAGGAAAACGGTCATTCGCCTAGGCGGTGATTGCTTCGCCTGGGCGGTGGAGCATCAGAACGCAAAACGGAAAAGAAAGGAAATGTGCTTGCCTAGGCGATGAGGCGTTCACTTCGATAGAGAAGGATCAGTGCGCCAAACGGAATAAAAAAGAAGGAAGCTCGCCTCGGCGGTGGATCTTTCACCTAGGTGGTGAGTGTAGGAGCAAAAGCTAAAATTTTTAAGGAAGAAAGAAATCGACAACCGTTTCGAAACGGGTAACGTTTCTCGCCAAATTTTATGTTTGTTAAATTTAACTACTAGCATCAAAATTTCGTTACCGGAATAATAAATTTTGGGACCGTTCGTACTACTAAATCTTATACAGTAAATTTTAACGAAATGAAACTAGCCGAATGATAATTTTTCATAGTAAAATATGGGGACGAAAAAATTGTAAAACTTAGGGCCTGCATTGCATGCTTAGGTTATTTTAAATAGATTATTAATTTAGGCCCTATCACTATTAGGTTCGCAAGCACCGGAGTCTCAGTAGAGTATGGTCAGTAGCAATTTTTGTAGAATGGATATCAAGGTGAATGTACTGTCTTCTACGTAAATTACAAATTGTATTTTCATATATATTATGGAAAATTGTGTTTATTTAAAAATTGACGAATTTGCAACTTATATGGATCAAGCTGTTTTGGGAGTTTGTGGGAAAATGATTGTGGATCGAGTCATTTATTTTTTAGGTGAAAATTGATGGTTGGCCCAATTATGCCATAGTATTTTCTGCCCGAAAAGGATGTGGATTATCTGCTAGGCATAGTCCTGCAAAGCGTTGTTTATCTGCTAAGCATAATCCTGCAGAGCGTTGATTATTTGCTAGGCATAATCCTGCAGAGCGTTGTTTATCTGCTAGGCATAGTCCTGCAGAGCGTTGATTATCTGTTAGGCAAAGTCCGGCAGAGCGTTGTTGTGACCTGTTAGGAAGGCAAGTCCTACGGGTGGTACGGTACCATTGCAACTCCCGATCGTGAGGTTAAAACGATCCTATGGCTAGTCGGAGAGTAGTGTGATGTTTTGTCGTATACGAGAAACCGGTTGAATATATATATATATATATATTACTTTACACTGGAACGGTGCATCTATATATATAAGTGTATTTATTATTCTGGTTGCTTTACACTATTTGGATAGATATAGTATTTTGGTTGATTTTCACTGCTTGGATGAAATATTATAAATATATGAGTTGAATTCTGTGATGACAGGAAAAACTGAGTTTCTGTGTGGTATGTGATTTTTATATTTTTCTCGGACATGTGGTATTTAAATTTTTATACTTGATCCATACAAAATGTTTTTATTATGAAGACAGTAAACCAATAAAAATTTTGGTTTCAGGTACTGCGGTTAGGAGTCGGTCTCCTGCTGGTATTAGGTAGAGTCCTGCGATAGTGTCGTTTGGGAGTGGGCCGTCTAAGGTGAACCCGTGGGAGGTCTAGTGTTATTATTTTGTTGTATATATATTCGGGGATGGGTATGTCCCAGTTGGGGGGAGTTGTATGGTTTGTATGCTTGTTTATGGTATTATATATATATATATATATATATATATATATATATATATATATATATATATATGTGTGTGTGTGTGTGTGTGTGTGTGTGTGTGTGTGTGTGTGTGTGTGTGTGTGTTTCTGGTTGGTTGGTCATTCAAGGGTGGTGTCTTGTCGACGTCACGGCGGCCCCGAGTGACGAGTGTCCGGGGTGGGGTGTGACATTTATGGCTTCATTGATTGCTTGGTCCTCCGATTCTAAGGGCCCACTTGATAACGTAATTCAATATTTAAAATTAAATGCATTAACTACTGAACAAATTAAGTGCGTTTAATAATAAAATTAAACAATCACTTAAAAAATAAATATCACTTAAAACTTGTTCAAAATTTTAAGGGATGTGTGACTCACTTTTTTTTTTTTACTATTTATCACTTAATATCATAGAATATCTAATTATTACAACCAATATTTTACACTAATACTGTAAAATCTCACAAAAAAAGTTATATACAAGAAATTATAGATGGAGAAAATATTAAATTGAGAAAAAATAGAGAGAAAAGGTAATAGAGAGAGAATATTTAAAAAAATAAAGTTGTAAAAATAATTTTAGGAATAAAAATTTGTACAAAAATATTTTTTAAGTTAAAAAGTATTAAAAAATTAAATACTTAATATATTCAGCACTTATAATTTCATCACTTAAAATTTAAGTGGTTATCAAACATGACTTAAGCCTTCAAGCTATTGCCCCATGTCCTCGAAATGAGACTTCACTTCTGCCATCATCTCCCCAAGGCCAATCACCCGCCCCTCAAGGCTTGAGACATTGTCCTTAGACTTGTTTCTCTTTCCTTGACGGACAAGGGGACAGATCTCATCTCGGCCGCATTCCATTACTGGCTCCTCCATGACTGATGCTCTAGTTGATGTCATACCCACAGTCCAAACTCGACAACTTGGGCTCTAATACCAGTTGTCACGTATTCACTTTCTTCAAAGTAATCGTGCGATACTTAGCCTAAATTCAACCCATTGGAAGTGCTAAATAGGCCTTACTAAGAATATCAACCACACAAACTCTAGGAACGAAGAAAGTAAGGAAAGCTAACTAAGAATATCAACCACACAAACTCTAGGAACGAAGAAAGTAAGGAAAGCTAAGGAAATGTGAAAAGCTTATAAGAGTAGGACAACAAGAGAGTTGGGGAGAACAAGGGGCTTTATATTGCTTTTTGGACTTGACGAAGAACGAATGAGCCCCCTTTTCTTTATACAGGCCTAGGGCCTAACAATAGATGGTCTAGATTATTTTGATCTAACGGTTACAATTAATCATCTAGACTGTTCTTACTAGATATTTACAAAAAGCCTTCTAGAATAGAAATTGTGTAAAAAGTTAGAGAAGGCTATAGAGTGATCTAGGGTGTTCTAGATTTCTCAACAATACTCTAGAATATTTTAAAAACTTTGGAGCCTCCAAGATGACTCTCTTCCTTAACCCTATGTATACAAGTTTTGGTCTCCATACTTAGAAAATTTCTCGAGTAGCTATACCAAGGGGTAAGGGACGTTACACTAAGCTCCACTTCTCTTGAAAAATCACCAAATGAGTGATAAAAATCACAACTATAGCTTATTCTCAAAAGACCATAAAATATTGTAAAAATGCAGGGTATATAAAGGTAAATATAAAAGGATAATCATTGTGTGTGCAATGTGCATAATACAAGGGAAAAAACACAACTGCCTTCCTGTATTTCACATGAAAAGAGTTGTATTTCAAGACTAAACAATTAGCAACAACCTTTTACAACCTGATTTTTGTTTGGCTGCCGTTTTTTTACCCAAAAAAGTTCAGAACAAAAACAGAAAAACAGGTTCTAAATTTTTGTTCGAATATATATATATATATATATATGTACACACACATATTATTCTTGTTTCTTCCACTTTTGTTTAAAAAAAAAAAACAGAAACACTAACCAAACACGACCTGAAGTGCCAGCCCCCCACACACGATATACAATGCGACTGTTGAGGGAGGAGGAAGGGGAAGAAGTGTTTTTTTCCCCTAAAATACTTGGAACATAAATATAAAAACATATTCAAAAAATTTGTTCTAAAAATCTAGAAACAGAACAAAAACAAATTTCTTTTTGTTCCTCTTTTCTCCTGCTTCCATTTCAAATTTCCAAGGAACCTAAAAAAAAAAAAAAAAACTAACCAAACACTGCCTAAACTACCAATCCCCCACCACCGCCACCTCCCACCCACCCAAACACAAACTTGTCAACTACACACACCATATACAATGTGACTGTTGGGGAGGATGGGGAAGTGGTGGTTCTTGGCGGCCTCCACCTCCACCTTCTGCCACCTCTCCTGCTGTCTCATCTCTGCCTCCCTGGCGGCGGTTTCCCGGAGTTCAATCCCCAGGAGACACTTGTCATAAAGGGTAGGCTCCATTTCCTTGAGCATAGCCTTCACATTTTCGGTCAACTGTTTCACACTATTGCTCCAATGCCATTTCAGGTTCTTCTCCATTCCCTCCACAACCACCGGAAAAACCTCCTCCACCGCGTGTGAAGCCATCTTCACAAACAGCTCATTGTTCCACACGTAGAGGGCTCGCTCTGCCACCTGAAATTGTGGGAACATAATATAATTTGTTCTTTCTTTTTTTTGTTCCAAGTTTTTCCAAGAACAGAAACACCATACAAACACTTATCTATACTAATAACCTAGGCACCTTTTGGTAAGGTTTGTTTATAATTGAAGGAGTAGTTTTAATTATTAAAAATAAAAGCAAAAAATCAAAAGTGTTCAGACGACGTGGACATAATATCTTAGCATTATCCTTATAAATAATCTCTTAATCCAAAAAAAATTATCGTAAAATGTTGAGAAAAATTGGATGGAGAGGTCTTAGTTCATCAATCTCTTAATATATATATATATAAAAGAAAAACAACTACTTTTTGTTTTTAAATTATTTATAAGTATCTCTTACTTTCAAGACCAAAAAAAAAAATGTTCCCAAAGGCCGCCTTGGCTCAAAACGGTTCGATATATCAAACCCAGACTCAAAATTGGAAACTAGAAAAAACCCATTTTAAATTTTGTCTGGTGCCAGTTTTTCAGGATTAAGGAAACGGAAAACATGAACAAATTTTGCAACCAAACGCAACCTAAGCCACACATAATCGGAATTCATGTACCTGTGAGTTCCAGCTGTTCATGCACTTGGTAATCTGATTACACAAGGGGAGAGCAAGTTTCCTATACTGTTCAGGATCAATACTCTCCACCACCTCCTCCAACTCCCCTATCAGCAGTACCTCCTTCTGACAGTTAGTCACCGGCCAGTGCCTCAAGATTCCCCTCACCACCACCCCACCAAGCGTCGGATCCTTCTGCACAAACTGGGACACACAGTAAGCCAACTGCCTATGGTACACCTGCATCCCCTTTGGTTTGTGCAAAGGAACAAGAACCCTAATCAAGAACAGCTTGTGCTCTTCCTTGAGTGGGACAGTAAACCCATTGATTATGCTTCCCCAAATCTCGAGAAGCTCCCCAACCCCAGGATTCCGATTATCGGTCTCGAAAACGTATCGTAAAAAAACATCGTTCATCGATTTTCTCATGAACGAGCGGTGGAAAGTGAGCTTGGAGTATATCCGGTGGTACACGTTCTTCAGGCTATCCCGCTCCCTTGGGTCCTCCGACTGGAAAAGCGAGAGGAGATTGTTGAGGAAAGGTTGATCAACGTAGGGTTTGAGTTCGTTTGGTTCTAGCGTTATGATCAGACGGTGGAGGATGTCGTAGACGATTTGCAGGTGGGGCCAGGAGGGGGTGGGGGTGGCTATCAGATCATCGTCATCTGGTAATATGGAGGCGGTGGTGGAGGAGTAGGAGGAGATGGCGGCAGAGGGAGGGAGTGGGCGGAAGAGATTGGCGGCCAACATGGAGAAAAGGAGTGGCGGGGTATGGTGGCGGGGTGGTTTCGTGGTGGACTTGAGGGTGGAGAGGAGGTGGATGAGTTTGAGCCGCTTGAGATCCTGCTGGGAGGGAGATTCAAGGGGATCAGTGAAGGTATAGGTGAAGGAACAGTAGGATATTAGGGAGAGAATTTGTTGTTCTTCTTCTTCATGCTCCAATTCAAAACAAGATTGCTTTCCATTATTGTTAGAAAGATTGCTTCCAAAAGAAGTGCTTTTGGAATCAAGATCAAAGAGGGTTTGCAATGTGGTGGATTTTTTCCTGGGAGAGGCCTTTGGGCTGTTTCTGGGACTGTTTCTATGAACACCCATTATTTTTTCGTTTTTCGGTTGCTCTGGCTGAAGGTTAAACAACTCAAAAAGAGAAGATCTCTATTTGTTAATCTTAATTTTTCTTGTAAGATCCACTAAGGAAATAGGCCAAAAAAGACAGCGATGTTTCATAGGCAAAACATTATTGTAATATCCGGTAATGTACTATAGATTTTTTGCCAGCTTTGGACTGAAGGTGAGGAGGGTGTTCTTGGTTTTTTATGATTCTCATATTGGTGAATGCCACGTGTATATTTCAACTTCAGCAGGGAGTGGGGGTGGGGGGGTGGGGTGGGGGTGTTATGGAGGAAGAAGATGAAGATGAAGATGAAGATGAAGAAGAAGACAACAGACTGACTTGGACTATACATGTGCCTTTACCTACCACCAATATGATATGAAGCTTCTGAAAATGGGGCCAAGAAAAAACAAGAAGGCTTGGCTTGGTAAGGGACTGTTACGGATCAGGATTCTGCTTATTCTTGCTCTTTACTTTCATCAGAAATTTATCATTCTTCTTTAATCACTCGTTTCAGTTTCAAATTCAATTCAACTCCATTCTAGTTAGAATCATACCAAACGGGGTGCAAAGGGAGTTCAGGCGTATATAATTTAGTGTTTTTGTCCTCAGATTTTCGTTTCTGTTCCCAGAAAAGTAGGAACAGAACAAAAAAACTGAGAACCAAAAATACAAATCTGCTTCAATTATGTTCAATTGTTCATAGATTTTTGGAGCAGGTCTTTTGGAACATAACCGAATTGATACGGATTTCTGTTTCTGTTTTTCAGATTTTTGGGAACAGAAACACTAAACAAACGAAAAATTGCTCTAATAGTCAATTGCAAACAAGAACGCTACCTGATTTTGATCCAGATTATATATTCCTTCGTCATCAGAAATGCGGGCGACGCCATGAGAATTACAGATGAAAATCTCAACAGCTACAATCTCTGTTAAAATTAAAACCATGGGAGAATCATAAGCCCGAATTCGCATGCCGAAATTTACCGAAATTGATCCTGTTCGGAAAATTCACTAAAACCCTACGATGTTCATGTATGAAGCCATGGAGTTTTTCGTTCTAGGAATTTAACGATTAGAATCGACCACGAAATGGAGAACAAAATCATCTGTTGAACAGATGATTGCAGCATCAAATCACGATTATACAGCATTGATTTCATACGCATTCGATTGAAAGGAACAAAAACACCGGAAAACCTAGGGCTTAATGGCATATCGACATTGAAATGCTTCATAGCTCCACTGAATCCAACTAAAATGGAGTTCAAATTAAAATCAAAATGCTGCAACTACTTGATCTACTCTTCCCCAAAGATCCGAGATTCTTCAACTGAAGAATGCGAAATAAAAGCAAAGAACAAATTCAACAGAATTTCACATTAAAATTGACGTTGAACTCATTCCGCGAATCGTGGTGATAACCGTTGCTTGTTGAGTACGAGTTTCGGGAGCCAAAATTGAGGAAAATACACTTTGGTCCTTTTTTAAAAGTTTAGTTTGGATGTCAATTTGGTCCCTATAGTTTTAATGTTTATCGCTCATATTTATTTTTATATAATATTAAACAATAAACAAAATAATCCCTAAAACTATTATGAGAATTAAATATTATTAATTTACGTAATACATTTTCAATTATTCTTTTTATTACTTTTGAGATAAAATAATGAGTTTTACAGTTTATTTAAAGGGTATTTATTGCTAAATTTTTAAAATTTAAAATTATTCTAAGAATTAATTATTTTTTATTTATAAAATTTAGTTTTAGTTACGGTTTATATATAAATTATTTTATTTAATTACTTTTTTTTTAATTATTTGGTGAAATCTTCCTTTGAGATTTTATTTAATAGTTTTACTTATTAGTTTCAGTTATTTATTGTGTTTGTCATTTTTAAACTTGTTTCGTATATGAAATTGGTTGCATAAAAATGAAAATTATTTTTTTTCGTTACTTCTTTCAACACTTGAGGAACAAAGAATATAAAAACTTTATTTTTTTTAAATAGAAGTATAGCATCATTTTTTATTATTTATTTTTAAAATATTAAAAAGAAAATTTCATTATTTCAAATAAAAAAAAAATTAATTGAATTCACTATATTAATAATAAATAATGATGAAAATCACTCAAATCAGTATATTAATTACCTCTCCACTCAAACTTTCTCAATCCTCCACGAAATTCTTTAAGATGAAATGATTATTTAGGCACTAAAATATCATCCTATGATATCAAACATTTTTTTTCACTTTTTCTTTTAGTTTTATGTGAAAGTATTTCTTGTGTTCAATTAACTCTTTTGATTATAAATCTATGAAAACAATTAACAATAATTATCACCTTTCGGCCGCCGTTTTCGGAATTGTTGTTCGCCCATTCATTTCACTTGTCCGGCACTATCACCTTCCCAACTTCTTCTCACTTGAGAAACCCTAGAAACTCAACCCACGCTATATTTACAAATTATACATACATAAGAACATATATACATATGTGTATATATAGAGAGAGAATCGCGAAACTTACACTTCTCGTAGACCATTGTTGCAATGAATTTTGCTTTATGAAGAATGAAAAATCCTTTTCTCGATGAAGAGGACACGAAATACGAACACTTAGGTTGCGTTTGGGTAAGAGATTTGACAAATCCCTTATTTGAATAATTGTTTGAGCTGAAGTATTTGAACATGTAATTTCAACAATAAATTTATGGGAACAAAACATAATTTACAATTCCAAACAAAAACCCATACAAACCTTTCTATTTCAGAATTTACAATTTCTATTTCTGATCCTATTTCTAGGAACATTAAAAAAAAATAGAGCTTGATTTCTCGCCATCGCCAAACACAAATGACGTTCAATCAATCCCATTGCCATCGCCAAACACAAACGCAATGTGATTTCTCGCCATCGCCAAACACAAATGAAATAAAAACAGGAATTCTAAAACGATTCTCGCCTGTGATTTCTCGCCATCGACAAACCCTAGATCGACGACGGAGACGACCAAGAAGAAGACGACAACGACGGTGAGAGACGACGAAGGTGGTGATCTGCGATGGTCAAGAGCAATTCAATGGGAAAAGAGGATTTATAAAATTCTACCTCTCTCAATGGGATTTCCAAATCCTCTTTTCACCCTAATTTGAGATTTGAATGGATTTTACAATTCTCTCCCTCCTAAAACTCAAACAAAAAATTTGTCAAAAGAGGATTTTAAAATCCTTTTTAATCAAATGAAATCCTCCCTAGAAATCCTCCCTAGAAATCCCTTACCCAAACACAACCTTATATTAGGTGACTATTCCTATCACCGAAAATTAAGAAAAAAATATTTTGTAAATTCTCATTATTCTATTTTAGTTTCTTATATGCATGATAGTTATAGACATAGATACATATATAATTAATGTGTTCCAACCCATTTATTTTTTTCTTCCATTTTTTCTTTCATTTAAAAAACAATCCACCTAAAAATGACCCAGAGCTTGAAACATCCGCCATCACCTTTCCGACGCTAATTCCGGTGAGACTTCTGTTGATTTTTCCAATTAATTTTTGATCGTCAAACAAATACCAAAAAATTAAGGTGACGTTTGGTAACCATTTCTGTTCTCATCCCAGCAGTGGGATGTGAATGAGATGGAATGAGAATTTTGTTTCCTTCTTGGAAGTAAAATCCCGTTTGGTAGCGATAATTTTTTATTTTTTTTGGAGAACATAATCGCGTTTGGTAACAATTTTATTCTAAAATAAAAAATAAAAAAATTGTTTTGGGAACATTTTTTTTTGTTTTGCAGGCCGGCGGTGACAACCGGCGGGTGGTTGACGGTGGTCGGCCGGCAGCTGCCGGCGGCGCCGAAAGTTGCCGAACGGTAGCCAGTGGCGGCGGTGGCCGGACGGTAGGCAACCGGCACCGGTGACGATTGCCGGCGGCGATGGCGGATGGCGGATGAACAGTGCGGTGATTTTTGGAAATGGAATGGGAATAATGAGAAACAATTTTTTTTTGTTTCTCATTTTTTTAGAAAAAAGTGGGCACAATTCTCAAATAGGAACGAGAACAAAAATTACCAAACGTTATTCCCAAAAATCTGGGAATGAGATGGAAACGGTTACCAAACAGGGCATAAGTTTCTAATCATCAAAATATCGATTTCAATTTCAAAAAACAAAATTAAGGGCTCAAAGAGAAGCTCAGTCCTTTTATTATGACCTGCAACTTTGTAGATTCTGAGGGCGAGGCTGATGGAGAAGTAAGCGAAGGACATGACGACAACGACAATGGAAATCTGATCGAAATCTAGGATTTGAGAGAAAATGATTTGTACCACACAAAACATTATCATTCAAGGATTGTTTGAGATTTTGCATGAGTCTTTTCCTCCACCCTTATGGAAGCAATTTGTTCTCTGAATTGCCCTATTTCATTCAAAAAATACATCAAATCTATGAGCCCAAACAGATCAAAATCATCAAAATTTCAATAAAAAATTGTTGTTATTCAAAACTTAAACTCACATCATACTAATGGATGCAACAATTGTGTAGCCAATGGCAACCCCGAACAAATTCACATACTGAATTATTCCACAAATTTTTCCCTTAAACCCACCTGTGAAATTAAAAAAAAAATAAAAAAATTTAGTTTTCCTTTATTTTTCTCGAGTTTCTAAGATGAACCCAATCTTCAGAATGTCAGAAAATCATGAAATTCACAGATTTTTTTTTTGGAATAAATGGTTTTTATTGATGATGGAACCATAAATAGCGAGGAGGAGGTGGCAAACTAAAAGCCATTTTGATGTGGATGAAATAGTTTATTATTGATAGTGGAGAGAGGGAAAATAAATGGGGATGATATCAAAAGGGAAAATGTTAAAATATTAGTGGGGTTTGAAACAATCTTAACCGTTGATTTTGTTAGAGTGAGGAGATGAGGGAAAAGGGCAATACTCAGTTATGGTTGCTTTAAAGGTAAAGTTTTCGCTTTTATATATATATATATATCATATTGATTAATAAAATCTCAAATTGAATAAGTATTTCAGTTTTAGCCTCATTTATTAGAATTCATGGAAACACTATTGTTACAATTAAGGTTGCATTGCCATTCTTTGTCCTGCCGTTGTCGGTCACCACACTCTGGACGTTGGATTTCGACAATCGGTGGTTGATGAAACTCCAGTCGCTGGATTTTTTTTTAGTTATATTCAACTATTTTTTTAACATTTTTTTTAATATAGTTTTTAGTTATATACAAATAATTTTTCGGTTGTCGATCGTCAAAAAATTACATGCCGTAACTTAAAAATATAAATTAAAATGTAACTAAAATATACTTAAAAATATAATTAAAAAGTACATCAGAAGAATTATTACACGTAATTAAAAAATAGGGGTCCAACAAGGGCGACAGTGGACGGTGGTATGAACGACCTATGATGCAAACTTTAATTGGAAGTATTAAAGATATAAAAAAGTATTGGTGATGAGACTAACATAACGTAAAACATAATTAAAAAATCAATATATAAATTTAAAATTAAAAATGAATTACACCGCGTAATTTGAGACTACTTACCAATTATCGCTAATTTATTTGCCTCGCACACTAATGTAATCAAGCGCAAATGAATACGGTGATGAATTAATGCTATCTATATAAACAATCTCTTAACCTAATATAATCTTGTTAAGAGGTAAAGAACGCTTAAATAGAAATGCTCGAAATCGTCAATCAATTAATATATGGCGTATAATGATTTTTAGATTTTTTAAGGTAACTTCAGACTTCTCAAAAAAACTACACTAGAGTGTGAATTGCATAAGTTAAAATTTTAATTTCGTAAATATTAAAAAAAAATTCTAAAAAATTATTGAAGTCTCAATTTTTATCATGTTTAGCCATATAATATTTTTTTAAGGATCATACTATAATATTTTTTTTTCAATTTCTTTATTATTATTATTAATAATAATAAAAATAAATAAAAATAAAATCTAATTTGTTAGTACTAAATTTACGCAGAATATTCCAAAGACTGTATTCAAAATCTTTTTCATATTTAAAAGAGCTTTTTGCACTTTGTACCCCTGAAATTTAAGAGAAATTCCACTTTAATTTCTATCAAATAAATACATTAAACTCTGAAATATCTAAATCGTATAAAGTTAGTATTTTTGTTATTTCTATGACGAAATTCATCTACGTAAATGATTTTGTATTTAACACGTGGATGATTTCTGTCATAAAATATGATGGAATTACCGATTGGACTGACTTGACGCGATATAAATACTTTAATGCTTAATGTGTTTAACTTAAAATATATATTAGGAGAGTGAGTTGAACTCTAAACATTCTATAAGAAAAGCTAGATATATCCACTAGAATAGAAGTGTTGGAATTACTTTCATATATATATATATATATAATATTCTACTCAGATTCCGATATGGCAAAAAGCTCCATGTTTAATTCCCGGAGCGATCTCTATTCACCATTGAAGTCGCCGGAATCGGAACCCTTACCGACGGCCAACGGCGTGAACGACAAACAAACCGTCCCAAAGGCGCCCTTCGTGATCGCCGGCGCCGTCGAGATGATTGCTGTTCGCAACGTCTCCTACGTCAGCCTCAAGGACCTGTTGCCGTTGCCAGAGGATTCGTCTCCGTCGGCGTGCGACAGGAAGGACAGTTTGCGGGAGATGGAGATACAGATCAGGAATCCGCTCGTGAAGCAAGCCGCATGGGCGTACCTTCGGCCCATGGAGGCGGCGCCTGAATCGGAAAACGACGGACGGTGCTGCTTTGACGAGGCGAAGGAGAAGTGCTGTGGGTGGCTCCGGTGCTTCAGGGGGTTGATCGACGGTATCGTCGCCGCCGTGATCAGGAGGAGTTAACGGATACTCCGACGGACTGCTGACTTTTTCTTTTAGGTTTGACTGGCCGATAGAGGTCAGATTTTGTAATCCTTTTTTTTTTTTTTTTTTTTTTTAAATTCTGGACAAATACCCATTGTATACAGTGGAATTCAACTATTTTTATTTGAATAAAAAAAAATATTATTTTTTTCTAGTTTAATTGTAAAATAGGAAAAATCACAGTTGTTTACGCAAATATTATAATTTAAAAAAAAAATACTGAAAAAATCTCATTCTCAACTTATTTAGGGAACTAGAACTACTTGGGGTTGTGATCCCCGGGTATTAAAACCTGGGGTTCACAACCCCAGGTATAATTTTTTTTTATTTTTGGGAGGGATAAACCCGAGGTACAGTACCCCGGGTTCTAAACAATACCCGGGTATTGTAACCCGGGTTTGAATCCTTAAAAAAAAAAAAATTGGAAAAAAACTAAAGTCTAATGTTAGTGAATTAATTAATTTTTTCGGCAACTTTGAATTAATTATCGGTGGTCTATTGGTATTTTAAATAAATTCAATTTTTGTGTGCATAAATTACGTTGAAAACACTCCATAATCTTTTTTACAACACTAAAAAAGGACAAATGAATGATTTTTAAAAAATCGTCAAAATTGACCAGATGAGCTGTTTCGATGACGGTGTAATTTTTTCGTCAATTTGGAGTTAACAAAAGATGGCATATCCGTAATAGAAATTAGCCCAATTTTTTTTTATATACAAACTATATTCATAACACTACATAATAAAATTTAGAACGTTAAAAACAGATTAATGAATAAATTTTAAATAATCGTCAAAATTGGTCAGATGAGTTGTTTCGACAACGATGCAGTTTTTTAAAAATTTTGAATTAATAAAATATGATATATCCGTAACAGAAATAAACCTAATTTTTTTTTGTATACAAACTAAGTTCATAACACTAAATAATAAAATCGAGAATACAAAAAACGGATTAGTGAATAATTTTTAAATAATGGTTATTGTTACAATATTCTATTGCTCTTCAAAGTTTGGATGGACATAACTTTGCGCTCAGAGGTCCGTTGGGGGCGATTTTTTTTTTTTTGAAAGTTGGGTCTGATCTGAGTCATCACTCTGGTTTTCAAATATTTCAATTTTACCAACGGAACAAGGCACACGCTCACGACGAAGATTACAAATTTAGTCACCCAACACTTCAAATCCAAAATTAAAGGTGAAAACGAACTTTATTTAAAAAAATACTCGACCAAACCGGTTTGCCATGCCTCGCCACGCCTAGATCTAGAAAAAATACCCAAAAAAAAAACAATCGCTCCCAACGAACCACCGAGTGCAAAGTTATGTTCATTCAAAATTTGAAGAGCAATACAATGTTTTTTAAACTTTGAAGAACAACAAAAAATTTTGGAATTTAAGGCCTAAAACAAAATATATGTTTAAAAATAATAGAGATGGTTCAATTATCGAGGTGGATCACAAGATAAGCCCATTTTTCTCATGAGAAATGAAGAATGGTGACAGAAATTGCAGTACGAAAATTAGACACATATGATAAAAGGAGTGAACCACATGAAATTTTGCAGCCCATGATTTGAAATTAAAAAAAAAAAAAAAAAAAGAAGCACAAACTAACCTAATACTAAAAAAAAGAAAGTGACCTGATGATCAGGAGAAAACATGGCATAGTTTGTATACAAAACTATGTCATGTATAGAACTCATCCGACCAAATTTGACGATTATTTTAGGTTTTGTTATGTAGTGTTATAAACTTAATTTGTATAAAAAAAAATAAGTTCATTTCCGTTACGAATATGCCATCTTTTTTGTTACGGATAGGCTATCAAAGTTTTTTAAAAAAAAACTGTATCGTCGTCGAAATAACTCATCTAACCAACTTTAAAGATTATTTAAAATTTATTCATTAATCTATTTTTAGCGTTCTAAATTTTGTTATGTAGTGTTATGAACATAGTTTATATGCAAAAAAATTGGGCTAATTTTTGTTACGAATATGCCATATTTTGTTAACTCTAAATTGACGAAAAAATTACGCCGTCATCGAAACAGTTTATCTGGCTAACTTTGACGATTTTTTAAAAATCATTAATTTGTCTATTTTAAGTATTGTAAAAAATATTATGGAATGTTTTCAACTTAATTTATGCACAAAAAAAATAGATTTATTTAAAATACCGATAAACCATCGATAATTAATTTAAAGTTGCTGAAAAAATTAATTAATTCACTTGCCTTAGACTTAGAGTTTTACCCCGGGTTTATCCCTCCCAAAAAACAATTTTTTTTTTTTTTTGTACCCGAGGTTGTGAACCCCGGGTTTTAATACCTGGAGATCACAACCCCGGGTAGTTTTAGTTTCAGTTTCGTAAATAAGTTGAGAATGAGATATTTTCAGTAATTTTCTTTTAAAATTATAATATTTGAGTAAACAACTCGGAAAAAATCATATTTTTCGAAAATCTACAAGGATCCTGAGTTTTGTCAAATTGTATATGTAATCTTTTAAGTTTCACATTTGTTTCAATCATCTAAAATCAAAAACGAATTTTTGATAGAAATTGAGTTGTACTCAGTACATGACCTTCAATTGAGAATAATTTCGAAACTTCATCACTTCACTAAATTCAAAACGTTTTTTATTTCCTAATACTTCTTTAACAGTGATTTAGATTTTTTCTCTCATTTTTCAGACAAATCGTTATTAGGAAAAGATTAGAAAAAAAACGTCGTAGTTTTAACGAAATAATAAAATGACGAAAATATTCTCATTATAAGATTACGTGCTAAGCACAACTCATAATTTCCACCCAAAAATTATTAACAATATTTTCAATTTTGTAAAATTGAAACAAATGTAAAACTTCAGAGATTAAATATGCAATTTTGAAAATCTCAAGATTCAAATAAACACTCACTCCATACTTTTGGAAACAAAAAACATAATTTTCCCTACAAAATAACGATTAGATTTAAAAAACAGATTTTAATAATTGAGAATATGTATTGCAATAGTGACTTCAAACACAAGTTAAACATCATATCATTATCAACATATTTTATTGGACTGTGGTATCTGTTATCATCGTTATATTTCAGAATTAAAATAGAAACAATATAACTAGCAATTTTTTTAACAATAATTACAAAACCCTAAAAAAAAAAAAAGAAAAAAAAAAAAAAAAAAGACACTTGAATCACCAATAATCTCTACATGAACAATGCCCATCTTTATAATGGTGATAAATCTTTGAATCTCCCACCATGATTTCCCTCTTAGTGACCAAAGAGATCTTCTTGGCAGCTAAATGACAATCCTCACAAATCCTAACATTTTTCCTAACTAAAAATGGCTCTCCAATTTTAGTTGAAATTAACCCAAAACAAATTGCCAATCTCACACTATGAAACTTTGGCAATTTTGACCTTTTCCATCCCAAATCTTCTGACCTAATCTTTTTAAACCCATAAAAATCAAAATCTTCCCCTATTTTCCTCGAAATCACATCCAATACTTCATAGATTTCATCGTTCTCGCGATCATGATCAGCGAACAAGTAACTCTTACCGCTGATCTCCACAGTGCTTGATCCAACGGTCCTCTTTATTCCTAGATTTTTCATTTGAATCTCGATTTTCTCCATGTCTTCCCATCTTGAAGCATTAGCGTACATATTCGAAAGCAAGACATAACACCCGGTATTATCGTTGTCGTAATCCGATGTTAGGACGCGTTTGGCTATGAGTTCAGCTAATTCTATGTCCCGGTGAGCCCTACATGCCGCTAATAAAGATCCCCAAATTCGAAAACTCGGGATCAAATTCATTTCGTCGATAAAAGACATTGCTGATTTAAGGTTTCCAACACGGCCCATAAGATCTACCATGCAACCGATATGTTCTATTTCCGGATCAATCCCGAAATCGCTTTTCATTGAGTTGAAACACTTCCATCCCTCGTCGATCATTCCGGAGATACTCAGAGATGTTAAAAGAGAAACGAACGTGCTCGAATTAGGCTTAAGACCCGTTTTTTGCATCTCTGAGAACAATTCAAGCGAAACGTTTCCAAATCCATGGATTGCGTATCCCATAATCATCGCATTCCAAGAAACAACGTCCTTGGATCGGATCCGATCAAAAATTTCCTGCGCAATTTGGAGAAACCCGCACTTCGCATACATGAAAAGAAGCGAATTTGCCACGACTGCGTTCGAGAAAAGCCCTAGTTTTGTGATATAACCGTGAATTTGCTTGCCTTGCTTGAGAATTGCTAACTCTCCGATAGCAACGAGTATGCTCGAAAACGTGGCCGCATTTGGCCCCAAATGCTCGATTTGGAGTAGTTCGTTGAATAGTTTCAAGGCTTCTTCGTGTTGTCCATTTTGTATGTAAGAAGAAATCATCACATTATACGATATCGAATTTCTTTTGGGCGTTTGATCGAGCACTTGTTTTGCGAGTTCAATCGCTCCACATTTGCCATACATGTTGAGTAAAGAATTTTCTAGCACCAAGTTAGGGAGAAACCGTTTTCTAATGGCGTAACAATGAATAGATTTGCCCTTAGATAGGGCTTGTGTTTGGACACAGGAGGGAAGCAAGTTTATCAACGTGATTTCGTTGATCTCCAAATCGCCAAAATCTAACAACTTTCGCAAGCAATCAAACGAACCAAACGGGTTCGAATTTAGGGCGTACCCTTTGATCATTGTGTTCCAAGAAGCTATGTTCTTACAAGGCATCGATTCGAACAATGCCATGGCATAATTTAAGGTATTGCATTTCGTGTACATGTCCAAAAGCGATGTCTCGACCATTGGATCAAATTCATACCCGTTTTTGATCACTTGGCAATGGATTTCCTTCCCGTTCAACAAGTTCGAATCGATAGAACAAGCACCAAGAATGATGATCATGCTAAATCGATCGAATTTGAATCCGAGTTCTTGCATTTGGCGGAAACAATTCAAAGCTTTTGAGCCATCTCCAACCGAAATGTACCCACTGATCATTGAGTTCCATGAAACCAGGTCTCTAAGAGGCATTTCGTCGAACACTTTCTCTGCCATCTCAATAGAGTCAAGTTTCGCGTATGCAACTATGAGCGAATTGCATACGTAGCGATCAGAATCAAAATTTAGCTTGATTAGCCTCGAGTGAATCAATTGGGGTTCGATTTGAGAGGAAGAGCATGAAGAACATGCTTTGATTATAAAAGGGAAAGTGAAATTATCAGCAGGAATACCTTCGGATTGCATTCTGTAATAGACATTCATCGCTTCTCGGAAGAACCCATTGTTGGTTAAGCCTCGGATGAAGGTATTCCAGACGAATGTGTCTGAGCTACTCATTTTGTCGAACAGTTGGAGTGCAGTTTCTAAAGAACCGGATTCGACGTACTTGAGCAGACTCTTAGAAAGCGATGTCGATTGACGTCTTCCATTGTTGGATGGCCTGGAATTTTTTCGATTGACGGAGAGATGGTGATTCGTGTTAGTTCTTGAAGCTCTCGATTTTCTGGTCGATGAGGAATTTTGTGGCTTGAAACAGCAGTTTAAAACGACGGCGGCGGCCATTTTCCAACGGAAAAGTGTTGAGATTTGAATCCAATATTCGGTTAATCGATAGTGATAATCATGAGTTTCATCGAGTTCTTTCTCTTGGCGGGCGATTGCAGAGACGAGAGAAGGGAAGGGCAGTTAATACCGTTAGTTTTGTGAATTGGAATTGAATATGAACTAGGCAAAAAGTAGGATATGGGTAATTGTACATGTACATCCAATTTTTTTAAGGAAAATTATCAGTCACAACCCCCATATTTAAGACGATTACCATGATAATCTCTTGTCTTTTGTCAAATACCAGGATACTGTTTGTCGTGTCGGAAAAAAAAATGGTCAATTTTTTTCTTTTTTTTTCTTATTTTTTTTTTCTCTCTATAACCCCTCCTCCTCCTCTTTTTCTTCTTATTTTTTTTTTCTCTCTATATGTATATATACATGTATATATCTATTAATGAATCAAGACAAAAAGACATTTTAATAGTCCAAAATAAATTTAAATAATGAATGGTTGAAATTGAACTTGTGCAATCTCTCAACCCACTAATTTCAAACTTTTTTATACTACTCAACCCACTAAATTCCCGCTATAAAATTTCATATTTCCACTTCTAAAGCGATTAAATTTAATTATACTTTGTACTCTTCAAATTTCATATTTGTACTTTATTAACTATTCTATTATTATTTACTATTTTTTATATTTATAAATTTAAAAATCGATAGTGTCATTAGACAAGAGAATCCCTACTTTATTAATAAAATTAAACCCTTTTTTATAATGTCTTTTCATTAACGTCTTAGATTAATTTGAGGGGAATTAATGGTTGAGATGAGTTGATGAAATGTCTAAGAGGAAAAATTCTCGCCTAAAAATTTTACACCCTCGCTTACACAACAATTGAGTTTAATTACATTCCCTTTAAGTTTCACATATATACTTATTAGCTAATTTTTTATTTTATTTTTTATTTTTTTACACTTATACATTAGAAAATCAGTATAATACATTTAGACACATGGAATCCCTATATATATATAGAGAGAGAGAGAGAGAGAGAAAGCATATGAGTGAGAACACGGAGAATAAGAGGAGCAAGGGGACAGTGGGGGCAGCCGGGCAGGGAATCAAAGAGATTACAGAGAGAGAGAGATCTATCTGGCGTCGACGCTCGCAACGATGGTGATATTTGTGGGAGAAGGAGGGAGGAAGAAGGAAAATGGATTAAAAAAAAATGGGGACGTTATAGAGATATATGTGCGAGTAATTTCAAGGGTAAAATAATAATCAAATTAAATAGATTAATTTTTTTCTTAAGATTGTAAAGCTAACAAAAGGGGGTGTACATTTAGAATGACCCCTCGGCGGTGGTGGTGGTTTCATTTGACACGGTGGGGGTGGAGTCGATAATTGGCGCGGTGGTGGAGGCATTGGCTGATGATTTCTCAGTCACAAACTTCTCCTATCATTTGCTAATTAATGTCAGTATTCCTTTGTCATTTTTGGTCCAACAACATTTAGCTCCCCGTATAGGTTAAAATATGTTGAAATTTATATTGTAATGATAATTTTATCCTTAATAGTTTAATAATATTAAAATAATTTAATATTAAAATAAAATAACTATCCCATCAAATTTATTTTTTAAATATTTTTTCTTTATCTTTTTACATTAACATCGATCCCTATTTAAAAATATTTTTTTTAACAAATTTTTAAAAAATAATGGTGGTGGCACGATTGGGTTGGTTGGGGATAAATATAATTTTCAAAAAAATTAGGAGTAAATTTTTTTTTTTTTTAAAAATAGAGGTGTTAGTGAATTTTTAAAAGAATAAAAAACATATATTTTTTAAAATAAGAGAAAGACATTTACGGTATTTTTTTTTTTTTTTGCAGTTACTGAGCAATTCCATTTGGGTGTAGAAATTACCGGATGAACTCAAAAGGTTTTGTTTGGACCAATCGGTCATGATGGAAACTTACGGACAAATTTGCCCCCATTAATGAATCTACACCTTACATACGTGCTGTCACTCTTAAAAATGCGGAACAAAATATGGTAATAAAGTATTAATGAAACTTACAATTTTTTTCAATTGTGATTATTTTCCAATGAATTTTTATATCATATAATGATTTATAAATCATGATCTTCAAACTGAGATATTAATTTATTTATTTATTTGAATTATTGATTAAGATGCATATGAATGTTATATATATTTTAACTCTGTGATGTTAATTTTCTGTATAACATCAATATAATTTTTGTGCCCTGTGAGTCTTGAATATAGCATTCAATGTAATAGAAATCACATTAATTAATGTTGATAATAGCACAAATTATATGACCGTGTTGAATTACAGATAAATGTGGTTTGGATGTTGAATGTAATACTCATTTATGTTTTGGTAAGCATAAGACCATGTTGATTATAATACGAACGTGTAAACTGAAAATTCTAGAAGTAATATGTTGAATGTAATACGAATCTGAAACTAATGAAAAAAATAGTGAATGCGATATCATTTTAAAGATTTTATTCAGACAAATCTGAGTATATAATTTGATCGTGAAAAAAATATGTACCTGTGTGAAATTAAAAATAAAAAAATTTCAACCTGTGAATCATGCAGGGACAAATTAGTCATACCATTTTTTGCGTTTTTTGAAATTGAGACTAAATTGTTCAGGATATATGCACAGCGGGATTATTTAGTTCAAACTTAAATACTTAAAATCAGTTGGTAATTACATCATTAATTTAGGTCCACGATATGAAATTTTTTATAATTTCAGACAAAATAAGAGAGAGAGAAAGTAAGTGGTAAATAGCCTAAAGAAAAAATATGAGCCCAAGGGAAATATTGCAAATTTCTCATTATTGACAAAAAAAGAAAAGAAAAAGAAAATTGTCCCTACATTTTCGTGTTTTCCAGCTATGTCCAAAGAAGCAAAGAATGTTAGAAAATTCTAGTACTGATGATAAGGTTTAATCATAGCTCCTCAGGGATGCTTTGCAGGACCGGCCGCCATGAACTCCGGCGACCTGCCCTCAGAAGCTGCCTTCTCCTCATAAAATTCAACCTTTGTTCCAAAGCCATTGACGTGTTAGCCAAGGCGGCAATGCTCTTGCCGGCACCGCCGCTGCCCCTCATCGCCTCCATCACTTGCTTAAGATCTTGCTTCTTCACCAGGATCTTCATCCTCACCCCGTCTCCGCCACGACTGGAGGAAGACACGGCGGCACCGCCGTGCAGTTGGGCGATGGCTTCCAATAAATTACTGCTCCTCCCGGGCTTAAGGGTCCGTGCCCTAGTTAGCCTTTGGTCTCCCCTGAGTCCACAAGCCCTGTCTTCTGCATTAATGTTCTTCGTAAACTCCATATCTCTCTCTCTAGATGTTGATACTGTCAAAACTCTCTCTATATGTGTCTCTCTCCTGTCAAAACTCTCTCTATATATATTGTTAAGATAATTGACAAGTGGGGAATGAATCATGTATTGATATATTAAGAAAGAAATACAATGTTACATGTATTAAGAATATACAGAAGAAACTATAAATGAGTATTTATAGGGGAAGTGAAGTTAGGGTTTTGCCCTATGGGCCAAGAGGGTTAAGCCCATTATTACATTAACATCTCATCTTAAACTCAAGACGGTAAGTAGGAGGTGAACTTGAGTTTGGAAACCAAAGAGTGAAAACGTTCGGGTAGATGAACCTTAGTGAAAATATCTGTTGTCTGATCGGCTAAACTGATGGATTGTAGACGAACCGTATTCTAGAGAATGTAATGACGGATGAAGGGACAATCAGTCTCGATGTGTTTTATACGCTCGTGGAATACATCATTGTGAGTGATCTGAATAACACTCATGTTGTCACAGTGTAGGATAGTGGTTGCAGGAGAAGAGATGCCCATGTCAGCCAATAGCCATCGAAGCCAGAGAAGATTTTGAGTTGCATCAGTCATGACACAATATTCAGCTTCAGTACTAGAGCGAGCAACCGCAATTTGTTTCATACTGTGCCAGGAAATGAGAGAATTGCTCAAAAAAATAGTAACCAGTGGTTGAACGTCTGTCGGTGGGGTCTCCGGCCCAATCAACATCAGAATAAGCTTGTAAGACGGGGGCAAACTGAGCTGAGAAATGAAGCCCATGAAATAAAGTACCCTTGACATACCGAAGAATGCGAAAATAGTTGAGTAATGAGTAGTCTGAGTTGCGGACAAGAACTGACTGACCTGATGAACGACATAGGCAATGTCAGAGCGAGTGACAGTAAGATATATAAGACTTCCAACCAGTTGGCGATATAGAGTGGCATCCTGAAGAGGTGAACCATCGAGTGGGGTAAGTCTGACGTTTGGCTCGAAAGGAGTATTGGCAGTGGTTGAGTCAGTGATCCCAATCTTGGAAAAAAGATCCGAGACATATTTGGCCTGAGAGAGAAAATATCCATCAGAACCAGATAAGACTTTTAGGCCAAGAAAATAGGTGAGCACGCCAAGATTTTTCATCTTGAATTGGCCACAGAGAAACTTTTTGAGTTCAAAAATACCACGAAGATCATCTTCAGTAATAACCATATTATCCACATACAGTAAAAGAAAGATAATATCGTTGACAGTATGACGAATAAACAAAACCGAATCATGAGAACTAGGTGTGAACCCAAAACGATGAATAGTAGTGCTGAATTTAGCAAACTAGGCACATGGAGTTTGTTTCAAACCATATAGGGCACGACGAAGGCGACAAACTTTATTTCTAGGGGCAACCAGGCAGGGAGGTGTATGCATATAGACTTCCTCAAGAAGATCACCACTAAGAAATGCATTTTTGACATCCATTTGAAAGAGAGTCCATTTTCGAATGGCGGCGACGGCAAGAAGTATACGGACAGATGTTAGCCTCGCCACTGGAGCAAATGTCTCTTTATAGTCAATGCCATATTCCTAAGCGAATCCTTTAGCAACAAGTCAGGCTTTATATCATTCAACAGAGCCATCAGAGAGCGTTTTGATTTTAAACACCCATTTGTACCCAATAGGAGTATTTCTAAGGGGCAGATCAACAATATCCCAAGTATGAGTTTTAGCGAGGGCCTGAAATTATTCGTCCATTGCTTTCTGCCAAAGAGGATTAGTACTAGTCTCCTTACAGGATTGAGGCTCATGCAAATGAAGTATAGTGGAAAAACAATAAAAATCAGTAAGGTAATGTGGACGATGAGTTACCTTGGTAGAGCGGCAAGGATGTTCTGGAGCGTGGGTCTCAAAGGCAGTTGGTAGAATCATCGGCTACAGGAGAAGTCTCAGGCATAGTCGCTGGAGCTGGAGAGGTGAGATTAGTTGATGATTCTGGAGTGGACTCAGTATAAGGTGCAGGGCTAGGCGCAACAGGTGGTGCTAGCTAGAGTGGACTCAACAGTACCTGGAACTGTATCATCTGAAAATAACTCAATAGATGGATCAGTAAAAAATCTAGAGTTGATGAGGGTTGACATGTCAAATGACCGTAAGGAAGAAAACACTTGATGTTCCCAAAAAATAACATGTCGCGAGATACAAAGGGTTTTAGAAATGGGATCCCAGCACCAATACCTTTTATGTTCGATGCCATATCCAAGAAAACAACACATACGAGCCCTTGGTTCCAGTTTGTTGTGTTCATGTGGTTTGAGAAGAACAAAACAAGCGCAACCAAAGACTCTGAGTTCAGAGTAATCAGGAGTTTTATCAAAAAAGCGTTCAAATGGAGACTGGTTTTAGATTGTAGCGAAATGGACACAGTTTATTGTGTAGACGGCTGTGAAGGGAGCCTCACCCCAAAAACGCTCAGGACATGATAAAGAAATGAGGAAAGCATGAATTGTGTCAAGAATATGTCTATGTTTGCGTTCGGCTCGTCCATTTTATTGGGATGTATTAGGACACGAGCGATAGGGAAGCGTGCCATTTTTGCGAAGCAGGTTAAGAAAAACACGATCCATGTATTCCATTACATTATCTGAGCGAAAAACTTTGATATTTCTAGAAAATTGGGTTTGAACCATAGAAGAAAATTCAGAATATATTTGGAATAGTTCGGATCGATGTTTCGTAAGAAACAACCATGTATATCGAGAGTAGTCGTCCACAAAGATAACAAAGTAACGAATGTCACTCATCGAGGCATGAGGAGAAGACCCCCGAATATCAGAATGAATTAGATCAAAGGGTGCAAGAGAAATAGACTGACTCTCTTTGAAATGTGGAGCTGGTTGTTTGACAAGTTGGCAATGGATACATTTAAAGGATTCATGTTAAACTGAACCTAACTGACCACTAGAGATAAACGATTTGAGTCGGCTAGATGAAATGTGACCTAACTGAGTATGCCATATTTGGGATAGTGAGAGATCAGGTGGTGGTTGTGGAGATAAGGATAAGGATACCGGTGGTGGTGGTGAGGTTGCACAGGTTGATGAAGGGACTTGAGGTTGTGGTAGTGATGGAGTTGGAGATGGAAGGTGCAAACTGGTAAGTTCAAATAGGCGTCCAACCTTACAACCAGTCTCAAGAGTTTCTCCTGTCTGAGGATCCTGCACACAACAACCACTATTAGGAAATATGACTTCAAATCCCAATTCACAAAATTTTCCAACATACAAGAGATTTAAGTTGAGTTTTGGAATCAAATACGTGTCATGAACATAAAGATGGGAAGTAAAAACATGACCAGTATGAGTAACCACATTTGAGAACCATCAGCGGTATCAATACTAGGAAAATTCATAGCGGAGAGTTTGGTTGAAAAAATATGAGGATCGGATGTCATATGATTGCAACAAGTAGAATCAAAGAACCAAGAAGAGTTACATGTAGTAAATGAGAGAGCGGGGAAAAGGTTTGTACCATTACCAATGTTGGCGAAAATATAAAGGAGGAGTGAGGCCAAATCTACAATAGACATGGTGACAGTAGTGAAGGTAGGATATGAAACCTCTTTGGTATTGATAATGACCGAAGAACCCACAGACGTCGCTATTGAGCCTGGAGAAATTATTGTCATGGATGGATTCAGGATGCTGAAATTATCCAGGAATCGATCTATACTCGTGAAGAACCAATTGAGTGCCCTTTGAAACGATCAAATCTCCGTGATGAACCGAATCAATAATATAAAAAAAACTATATTAAATGATCTGAATTTGATTTGATGAAAATCACAGATAGATTTGGAATCCTGAAATTGTCCAGGAATCAATATTGAATCTTCAAGGACCGGGTGAAAAATAGGTGAACCGGTGTAGGAACCACATGGATATAACAAAAAATATATTCTGTGAGTCTCAAATCACAAAACGGAGGTCAGAAACAAAATCAAAGCACCGAAAAAACCCTAGGAACCGGTCCAACTTCAATGAAAACCGGTCAAAAAAGGCCTGAACCAGTCTGAGAAAGCAGGAGGCGCGTGAGATATGAGAGGGAGTCAACGCAGAAACTTTGAACCGCCTATGGGACCGCGTGACACTTCGAATTTCCTTGATTTTTTCTTCGTTGGAATCGTCTCGTCAAGAAGGTTCTGATGGTATATTATAAGATAGATTCCGAGCTTTAGTTGAGGATATAGAGCCCAAAATCCGAGATGGTGCGAGCAGGCGCGTAAATCTGACGCAAATCAGGAGTAGAACTATCGGGCTGCCCATGTGGGCGCGTTCAGCGTTGTACGGTGATGAGTCTTGCATAGTTGGAATCGTTTAGTCGAGACAGTTCCGACGGTATATTGTGAGATGGATTTGGAGCCCTAGTTGAGGCGTTAGAGCCCAAAATCCGAGACGACGCAGTTTGAGGGTACTGTAGGCTGTGGGAGGCGTGTGTGGGCGCGTTGGTACTCCGGTGGCGGTGATTTTGGTGGTGTTGTGTTTGTCTATTCAAGACGAATATGGTGGTGTGGTGGTTGTTGATACCGGAGTGGTGATGAGCCTATAACAACGACAAAATCACGGGAGAAAAGCGAAGGCGGCGGCGAAAGTTTTAGGATTTCGAAAAAAAATATTTAAGGAGAACAAGTCCAGGAAAGGTTTGCTCTTGATACCATATTAAGATAATTGAGAAGTGAGGAATGAATCATGTATTGATATATTGAGAAATAAATATAAGGTTACATGTATTAAGAATATACAAAATAGAAATTGTACATGAGTATTTATTGAGAAAGTGGGGTTAGAGTTTTTCCCTATGAGCCAAGTAGGCTAAGCCCATTATTACACTAACGTATACACACACATATATATATCTCCTGTCAAAACACACACACTCTCTCTCTCTAGCTTTTGTTTTTTGTTCTTGGTGAAGTATTATTGCATATTTTTTAGTCTTGTATTTATGGTTATGGGCGATAGGTTTAGTTGAAATATAATCCGAGTTCGGTGAATTAAAAATAATAGTGTAATAAATAACACTTTGACCCCTTAAATTATGAATTAATTTTTCAGTTTGGTTTAGAACTATCAAATTATTCAATTTGGTCCCTCACAAGAACTCTTGCTAACTTTGCTAGTGGAAGGATTGCATTATTTCTTGATTTCACTTTTGAGGGTGTTCAAAAAACCCGCTGACCCGCCTCGAACCCGCTCAAAATAGCCCGAACTCGCTCGCAATCCGCTGAGTTAACTCAGCAACGGTTGTGAGTTAGGGAAACCCGGACTACCCGGTTCAAAAACGGGGTACCATATTTGATGCGCGGGTACACCTGATCCGATCCAACGCCTCTTGAATACCCTAGGTTTTCCTCCATTTTCTTGTTCACACTTACAGCCATGAGCGAACTCTCTCCAACTCCAAGACGGCGGCCTTACTTTTCTTCTCTCCTTCCCGATTTCTTCTAATTTCCAAATTTGATCTCCAATTTCCATATTTGTAGGATTTGTAGCCTACAAATATGGATCTGTTACTCCTTGGAGTTGGGGTTCCATATCGATTTCGAGTTCGAGCCCTAGTTCTTCACTGTATTCAAACCCGACGACAAAGACGACGACGATTTGGGCCTTAGCTAGTTCGCTTACCAGATCAAAGACAACGAAGACGACGATTTGAGCCTTCGTTCGCTACTTCACTGTTCCAGATCTACAATTCGAGGCCTAGTTTTGTATGTTCTCTTACCCCTGCTTGCGATTTGTTGTTCTCTCATACCTGCTTGTATGTTTATTATGTTCTGTCTAATTGCTTACTTGTATAGTTATGATATATGTTGTCTCATCCATACCTGTAATTTGCTTACCAGATCGGAGACGATGAGTACGATTTGAGCTTAGTTCGCTACTTTGTTGTACCAGATCTTCGATTTGAGCCGTACTTCGCTACTTCATTGTACCAGATTGACGATTCAAGCCCTATTTCTGTATGTTCTCTCATCCCTGTTTGCGATTTGTTGTTTTCTCATCCACCTTTCTCTGTTTATTTTGTGTGATTGATTATCGACTAATTATTTTCGATTGCTTTGTAGTTCTGTAAGTTTATGCTGTCTAATTGTTGTCTGTTCTATGGTTATGTTGTCTGTTCTATGGTTATGCTGTCTGTTCTATAGTTATGCTGTCTGTTCTGAAATTTTTATATCCAGTAAGAATTGAAGAGAAAAACAGTGAATGTGTGTGTGTGTGTGTGTGTGTGAATTTGTATGTGAATTCAATTCAGATTCACTCTAATTTGATTCGTATGTGAATCTGAATTTAGATTAGAGTGATTTTGATTTAGTCTATCAATTTGATTTTTGATTTCTGATCTTTATATGATTTTGATTTCTGATTTTTTAATTTAGTTAGTCTCTAAATGTTAAAAATTAATTTTATATGTTTAGTTAGTGATGTCATTATATAAACACATCCAACAAACATAACTAAAGAATAGTTTTTTTTTTTTCTTAATGTTTTTAGATACAAAATGGATGTTGCTGATAGTGGTGAAAATATTGTGCCTAATGAAATTGGAAATACTGGAATAACTAATGCAAATGCGATGGATGAACATCCACCAAAACCTAATAAAAGAAAACGTTCTTATGTTTGGGATCATTTTACTCGTTTGAAATAAGAAGCCGGTTCGAAAGATTCACCTAGGGCTTCTTGTAACCACTGTGGAGAAACTTACTATTGTGATAGCAAGAAACATGGAACATTGGCACTAAAGTCTCACATAGAATTTCAATGTAAGAAAATTGAGGGGAGGAAGCTTTCTAAGGGTCAAAGAACATTGGGATTTAAACCAAAAAATGGTACTGATGAGGGTTCGGGTCAACTTGTGAGTTGGAGTTTTAGTGTCACTGCATGTGGGGAAGATAAACGGGAAATCGTTCTTGAGCATGAATTTCTTCACATGAGATGTTGTGCCCATATTTTAAATCTTGTAGTGTGTGAGGGTTTGAAAGAAATAGACGAGTCAATTGTTAAAATTCGAAATGCGGTAAGATATGTTAGGGGCTCTCCATCTAGAATGACAACTTTTAAGACTTGTGCAGAAAAAGAAGCTATCGATTGTAAAAGTCAAGTTTGCCTAGATGTGCCAACTAGATGGAATTCAACTTATTTCATGCTAGATAGGGCAATCAAATTTCAAAAAGGATTCGAACGTTTAGAGGATGAAGATGCACAATATCAATCACTTTATAATGATAACGACATCGATGATTTAGGAGAGGAAGTTGATGGGAATAATAGAGGAAAACAAAGGAGAATGGCGTTGGGGCCACCAAATAGTGACGATTGGCAAAAGGCCAAATCATTTGTCAAGTTTTTGAAACTTTTCAATAATGCGACCTTGAAATTTTTTGGATCTTTATTTGTCAATTCCAATGTTTTTTTCATGTAACTTATGGTCATTAAAGGTGCAATATCAAATTTGTCAAAAAATTCTGACATGTTTATCTCTTCTATGGCAAAAGGAATGCAATTTAAATTTGACAAATATTGGAGTAAATTAGACAAAATGAATCCATTATTGTTAGTTGTTGTGGTCCTCGATCCTCGATATAAATTGAGATATATTAATTGGTGTTTGAAAATAAATTACGAAGTTGTAATTGTGGAGGAGATAATAAAGAATGTCACGAATTCTTTATCCCGTTTATATGATTGGTATGCATCGAATGGAATTGGTAATGTGGTTGTTCATGAAAATGTGAGTAACTCATTATTTGAGAGTGGGTTGGATGAAGAAGAGGAAGATGCCCGTACTTTATTTTCATCTCATTTTCGTAAGCACATAACGGAAGAATGTAATATGTCTAGTAAATCAGAGTTGGATAAATACTTAACTTCCCCAGTAGAAACTGAAAGTGATGAGTTTAAAATTTTGGGATGGTGAGGGAGTAATTCAACAAAATATCCAATTCTTTCTCAAGTTGCAAGGGAGTATTAGCAATTCCGGTGTCCACGGTTGCCTCTAAGTCTGCTTTTAGTACGGGTGGATGAATTTTAGATCCTTTCCGTAGTTCGTTATCGACAAAAATGGTTGAGGCTTTGATTTGTACCCAAAATTGGTTACGGTCTTCAAAACCAATCAATCTTCGGGAAGCAATGGAACAAGTAGAACAATATGAAAATATCGAGGAAGGTAATATTCATTACTCTCTCTCTCTCTCTCTCTATATATATATATATATATTTAATAACTCTTCTATCTTTTATTGATTATGGACTTGACTATAATTTATTTTCTTCATATTGTTCTTTTATGTTAGGACTTGTTGAATTGAGTTCGGCAACTACAGTAATTGATGATTGATTGATGTTAAGCTTATTTAATTTTTCGCGGTAAGGTTTATTATTACAGATATTCATTGCATTTTATTTGCATTTTTTTGGTGTGAAATTTTACTTTTATTTTAAACGTTATTTGTTTTGATTTTGGAACTTGAAACAGATTATCAATGTGGTTTTGGAGATATAAAGTTTGGCTTCAACCTGTAACTGCAAGGCCGCAATTGATTGCATTATTTTTTATTTTATTTTTTGGTTATTTTAGACTCATTTATTTCAATTATTTAGTTTATTAGGATTGGTTGTGTGATGTGTAATAATTTTGTTTTTGAAGTTTTAATTTTTGATAACTGCAATTTTTTTTTTTTCGTGTGTGTATGTGTTATGTTGTTTATGTTCTGTTCTGCCTATTTTTGCTTCTGTTTTTATCTCATCTGTTCAAAAAATTAAATGTGGGTTGTTACATTTTTTATTAAAAATTAGAGAAAAATAGAATCTTGTAATTGGGCAGCCCAAAGTTGAAAATTGTTCTGTTTTTGTATAAAATAAGCCGGCCCAATATGTTAGCCCAACCCACAGGCCCGCCTGACCCCGACCCGCAAGTAACTGGGCCGAGATACAACAGGCTCGAAATAGTGTTTTTTTTTTCGGCCCATACTTTTCCAACCTGCCCAAGTTCAGTTGGGCCCACTGTTCAGGCCCAAATCCGGCCGCCCGACCCGTGAATAGTCCTAGTTTTGACCAATAAATTATTGATTCTTTATATCTTTCAGAAACAAAATTTTATTGGTGTTGAAAATTAGCTAACACCCGTAGTTGGTCTGGTCGGAGTCCACGTAATTTATTTTTTTTGAATTGACGTCTTCTTGGTGCATGGTATTCGTTGTCCTGTGAATGGTACTCAATCAATGTATCCAAAGCCCAATCAAGTACTCGCACAAAGAATCGTCGGGATGTGCCTAACGAAGTCCCTCCGGCGTGAAAGTTAAGAGCTCAGAGAAAAATAGAGTTCAAGTATGTCAAGTAAGAATTTCTCGCGTACCTGGTACACTTATTGTTCTGCTATTTATAAAAGAGGTGTCAGATTAACCCTATGAAATTAATTAGGGCCCTAAGTTCGGTTAATTAGGGTAATTCGACAGTGGCCAATAAGGAGGCGCGTGACATGGTTTAAGCCATTGGACCTTGTATTTCAGCCCACCAGAAAGAGCCCATAGACTAGCCCAAATGAACAGAAGATAGAGCCCAACCCACGGAGGTGCAGAAGCCTATTTTGGTGTTTGGAGGGTATGTTCAGTGGTCTCTAGTTGGAGGTTGGATCAAAGCCCATCGTGGTAGACCCCTTAACTTTAGTCACTGAGCAGTGGTTGGCACTTATGAGATCGGTGACTCCCTAGCTCTGGTCGCTGGGCAGTGGTCGTCACAGAGGAGATTGCAATGCCCTAACTCTGGTCGATGGGTGGTGGTCGGCACTTAGGCGGTCAATGACGCTCTAGTCGTTGCGCGGTGGTCATCACGATAGAGGTCGGTGATGCCCTAGCTCTGGTCGTTGGTGGTGTTCGTCACGGGACAGAGGTCCTCTAATCTCTACTCGGTGAATAGGTCCAGTCAGCATGTGTGGTTGATGATGGCTAGTCAAGCGGTATCCTCGAATCCTTTCCCTACTACATGTGAGGCCGTGAGTGGTTCTTGGTGGGTGGAGGAAATACCCCTCATCAATATACATTCATTGTAATTCTCTTCATTAAATCGTGATATTATAATCCGATCGTCGGATTGGAAACATAGGGTAAATTGTACAAATTAATAACGAAAAGGATCAAATTAAGCTTCAATGTTGGTGTAAATAAGGGGGTTAAAATTGTAATTTAGGAATATGAGAAAAAATATGAGCCCAAGGGAAACATTGCAAATTTCTCATTATTGACAAAAAAGAAGAAGAAGAAGAAAAAAAGGAAAATTGTCCCTACATTTTCATGTTTATGTCCAAAGAAGCAAAGAATGTTAGAAAACTCAATAATGTTTGTCAGAACAAATTTCCTTAGTATGGATGATAAGGTTTAATCATTGCTCCTCAGGGATGCTTTGCAGGACCGGCCGCCATGAACTCCGGCGACCTGCCCTCTGAAGCTGCCTTCTCCTCATAAAATTCAACCTTTGTTCCAAAGCCATTGACGTGTTAGCCAAGGAGGCAATGCTCTTGCCGCCGCCCCTCATCGCCTCCATCACTTGCTTCAGATCTTGCTTCTTCACCAGGATCTTCATCCTCACCACCCCGTCTCCTCCGCGGCCAGAGGAAGACACGGCCGCACCACCGACCAGTTGGGCGATGGCTTCCAATAAATTACTGCTCCTCCCGGGCTTAAGGGTCCGTGCCCTAGTTAGCCTGTGGTCTCTCCTGAATCCACAAGCCCTGTCTTCTGCATTAATGTTCTTCATCAACTCCATCTCTCTCTCTCTCTCTCTCTCTCTCTCTCTCTCTCTCTCTAGCTTTTGTTCTCTGTTCTTGGTGAAGTATTATTGCATATTTTTGTGTCTTGTATTTATGGTAATGGGCGATAGGTTTAGTTGAAATATAATCAGAGTTCGGTGAATTAAAAATAGTAGTGTAATAAATAACACTTTGACCCCTTAAACTATGAATTAATTTTTCAGTTTGGTTTAGAACTATCAAATTATTCAATTTGGTCCCTCACAATAACTCTTGCTAACTTTGCTAATGGAAGGATTACATTGTTTCTTGATTTCACTTTTGACTAGTAAATTATTGATTCTTTTATATCTTTCAAAAACAAAATTTTATTGGTGTTGAAAATTAGCTAACGCCCGCAGTTAGTCTGGTCGAAGTCAACATGATTTTTTTGTTGTTGTTGAATTGGCTTCTTCTTGGTGCATAGTATTTGTTGTCCTGTGAATGGTCCTCGATCAATGTATCCGAAGCCCAATCAAGTACATGCACAAAAACCCGTCGGGATGTATCCGGCGTGAGAGTTAAGAGCTCGGGGAAAAATAGAGTTCAAGCGTGTTAAGTAAGAATTTCTCGCTTACCTAGTACCTAGTCGGAGGTTGGATCAGAGTCCGTTGTGGTGGACCCCTTAGCTCTGGTCACTAGGCGATGGTCGGCACTTGGGAGGTCGGTGACACCCTAGCTCTGGTCGCTAGGCAATGGTCGTCACAAAGGAGATCACAATGCCCTAACTTTGGTCGATGGGTGGTGGTTGGCACTTGGGAGGTTGATGACATCGTAACTCTAGTCGCTATGCGGTGGTTGTGACAATGGATGTCGGTGATGCCCTACCTCTGGTCATTGGTGGTGTTCGTCACAAGACAGGTGCCCTCCAACCTCCGCTAGGTGAATAGGTCCAGTCAACAAGCGTGGTGGATGTTGACTAGTCAAGCGGTCTCCTTGGATCCTTTCCCTGCTACATGTGAGGCCGTGAGTAGTTCTTGGTGAGTGGAGGAAATACCCCTCATCAATGTACATCCATTGTAATTCCCTTCATTAAATCGTGATATTATAATCCGATCGTCGGATTGAAAACATAGGGTAAATTGTACAAATTAATAACGAAAAGGATCAAAACTTCAATATTTGTGTAAATAAGGGGGTCATAAGTGTAATTCAGGAATATGAGATTACATAGCTATTTGATTTCTTTGGAGAACTACCCTAATGTCCAATCGTACAGCTAAGTCTAGGGTAGCCAATAAGGATTGTGCACGTGTAATATGATCTACATTTTTTAAATTATTTTTATTTTTTAGTTAATTTTAATATATTGGACTTGAATTTACACCTACTTCTCACATGCAGAAGCGATTCTTGCGCTATGTATGTATGAAAAGATATTAACGCGTGTCAAGTTAAATGAAATCTACACTTCACCCAAACTTATATTTTATTATAGAAAATATATAAAATAAATTAATTTTCTTTTATTTTTCATTCAAATTTAATATTTGAAGGTAATAAACTGATGAAGGATATTTTTCCACCGAACATTGTTCACAGCCCTACATGTGGCAAGATGGAGATCCCGAGGAGACCAGTTGACCGCTCAGCGTTTATTGTCCACGCTGACAGAACCGCACAAGGTGCTTTTTCGGACTGATTATCGTTCGAGGACCTGTCGGGCGTCTGCTCATTCACGCCCACTGCCCAGCGACCAGAGTTATGGCGTTCACCACCTTATGCTCTAGTTCGTCTTTCGCCCAACGGTCACCGAGCAGAATCATCGGGTCACCAATTAAGCTCTTGTGTGTCCGTAAGTGTTGAATATATAACATCCATTGTAATTAATATAAATAACATCAATTAATGTTGATAATATGGTTTGGATGTTAAATGTAACATGCAACTGTGTTTTGATAATGTATAAAATCGTGTAATTAATTGTAAGACAAATATAAAAAATGAAATTCTGAAGGTACCATGTTTAATATAACATGAGTATAAAAATTGAAAATTATATTAAATGTAATACGAATTTAATATCATTTTGCAGATTTTATTTAGACAAATCTGAATACATATTTACTAAGTGGGAAATACCCTAAATAAAAAATATGGGCTATTGTCCCTACATGTTAGAAAATTCAATAATGTTTGTCAGAACAAATTTCCTTAATGCTGATGTTGAGGTTTAATTATAGCTCCTCGGGGATGCTTTGCAGGACCGGCCTCCATGAACTCCGGCGACCTGCCCTCAGAAGCTGCCTTCTCCTCATAAAATTCAACCGTTGTTCCAAAGCCATTGACGTGTTAGCCAAGGCACCAATGCTCCTGCTGCCGCCGTCGCCGCCACCCCTCATTGCCTCCATCACTTGCTTAAGATCTTGCTTCTTCACCAGGATCTTCATCCTTACCACCCCGTCTCCGCCTCGGCCGGAGGAAGACACAGCCGCACCGCCGTCCAGTTGGGCGATGGCTTCCAATAAATTACTGCTCCTCCCGGGCTTAAGGGTCCGTGCCCTAGTTAGCCTGTGGTCTCTCCTGGCTCCACAAGCCCTGTCTTCTGCATTAATGTTCTTCATCAACTCCATCTCTTTCTCTCTCTCTCTCTCTAGATGATATTATCAGAACTCTCTCTATATATATATGTATCTCTTTCCTGTCAAAACTCTCTCTCTGTTCTTTGTTCTTGGTGAAGTATTATTGCATATTTTTGAGTCCTGTATTTATAGTAATGGGCGATAGGTTTGGCTAAAATATAATCAGAGTTCGGTGAATTAAAAATAATAGTAAATTACACTTTGACCCCTTAAACTATGAATTAATTTTTCATTTTGGTTTAGAACTATCAAACGATTCAATTTGGTCCCTCACACTAACTCTTGCTAACTTTGCTAATGGAAGGATTACATGATTATTTCTTGATTTCACTTTTGACCAGTAAATTATTGATTCTTTTATATCTTTCAACAAAATTTAATTTTATTGGTGTTGAAAATTAGCTAACACCCGTTGTTGGTTTGGTTGGTGTCCACATGATTTTTTTTTTGTTGAATTGGCGTCTTCTTGGTGCATGGTATTCGTTGTCCTTTGAATGGTCCTCGGTCAATGTATCTGGAGCCCGATCAAGTACCTGCACAAAGATCCGTTAGGATGTGCCCGACGAAATCCCTTTGGCGTGAGAGTTAAAAGCTCGGGAAAAAATGGAGTTCAAGTGTGTTTAGTAAGAATCTCTCGTATACCTGGTACACTTATTGTTCCGCTATTTATAGAAGATGTGTCAGATTAACCCCATGAAATTAGGGTCCTAAGCTCGGTTAATTGGCGTAATTCAACAGTGGCCAATAAAGAGGCGGATGACATAGTTTAAGCCATTGGACCTTGCATTTCAGCCCACCAGAAAGAGCCCATAGACTGTCCCAAATGAACAGAAGATAGAACACAACCCACGGAGGTGTAGGAGCCTATTTTGGGGTCTGGAGGGTCTGTTTGGTGGTCGCTAGTTAGAGGTTGGATCAGGGCCCGCTATGGTAGACCCCTCAGCTCCGGTCACTGGGCAGTGGTTGACACTTGAGAGGTCAGTGATGCCCTAGCTCTGGTCGCTAGGCAGTGGTCATCGTGGAGGAGATCGCAATGCCCTAACTCTGGTCGATGGGTGGTGATCACTTGGGAGGTCAATGCTGCCCTACTCTAGTCGTTGGGCAGTGACCGTCACGATGGATGTCGGTGATGCCCTAGCGCTGGTCGTTGGGTGGTGGTCGTCACAGGACAGGTGCCCTCTAACCTCTGCTCAGTGCATAGGTCCACTCAGCATGCGTGGCGGATGCTGACTAGTTAAACGGTCTCCTCAAATCCTTTCTCTGCTACGTGTAAGGCTGTAAATGGTTCTTAGTGAATGGAGGAAATACCCCTTATCAATATACATTCTTTGTAATTCTCTTCATTAAATCGTGATATTATAATCCGATCGTCGGATTGAAAACATAGGGTAAATTGTACAAATTAGTAACGAAATGGATCAAAAACTTCAATATTGGTGTAAATAAGGGGGTGAAAAGTGTAATTTAGGAATATAAGATGATATAGCTATTTGACTTCTCTGGAGAACTACCCTAATGTCAAATCTTACAGCTAGGTCTAGGGCAGCCGATAAGGATTATACACGTGTAATATGATCTTCATTTTATAAATTATTTTTATTTTTTAGTTAATTTTAATACATTGAACTTGAATCTATACCGACTTCTCACATGCAGAAGCGATTCTTACGCCATGTATGTATGACGCGTATTAATATTTGAAGGTAATAAATTGATGAGGGATATTTTTCCGCCGGCCACCGTTTCACAACCCTACACGTGGCAAGATGGAGACCAGTTGACCGCTTAGCATTCATTGTCCACGCTGACAGGACCGCACAGGGTGCTTTTTCGAACTGATTATCGCCCGACGGCCCGCCCGTTCACGCTAACCGCCCAACGACAAGAGCTATGGCGTTCAACACCGTATGCTCTGGTTCGTCCTTCGCCTAGTGGCCACTGGGCAGAATTATCAGGTCATCAATTCAGCTCTTGTGCGTCCGTGAGCTAAGCCTTACCTCCAACTTTTGGCCCAGCCCATGGGCCTCTTTTGGTGGGCCGAAACGCAAGGCCGATTTGCCTAAGTCATGTCACGCGCCTCTTGATTGGCCACGCGCTAGATTACTCTAATTGACCTCGCAGTGCCCTAAAATTTGCAGGGTTAATCATGTTTCTCTTCTATAAATCGTAAGGTAGTAACGGCATGTTTGGTTGGATAGAATTGAGGGCGGAATGGAATCGCATTCCGCCCTCGACTCCTATTTCGTTGTTTGGTTCTCCAATGGAATCACTTTTGTGATTCCATTGGAATGAAATAGGGTGGAATGGGATTCCAACCCAATGGAATCAACCTTCTAAATTACATAATAGTCCTTATATTTAAACCCTTGAAAATTGATAATAAAAATTAAAAATTAAGAACAGAAACAAAAATTAGAGAACATAAATAGAAAATTGGGAATAGAAACAGAAATTGAGAATAAAAAATTAAAAACAGAAACAGAAAATTGAGAATATAAACATAAAATTGAGAACGGAAACTGAAAATTAAGAACAAAAAATGAAAATTAAAAACAAAAATAGAAAATTGAGAACATAAATTAAAAATTGAGAACAAAAACAGAAATTTAGAGAACAAAGAATTGAGAACGAAAACTGAAAATTGAAAACAAAAACTGAAAATTAAAAATAGAAACAGAAAATTGAGAACAGAAACAAAAATTTAAGAACATAAACTGAAAATTGAGAATAAAAAAAATAATTAGATAACGGAAAATTGATAACAGAAACTGAAAATTACGAACAGAAACAGAAATTAGAGAATAGAAACTGAAAATTGAAAACAGAAACTGAAATTGGAGAACAGAAACTTAAAATTGAATGGAACAGTGAAATATAATAAAATGAGGGAAGAAATGAAATAGTGAAATATAATAAAATTTTGTAATAAGGGCATAATGAGAATTTTATTATATTTCATTCTATTTATTCACTCATTTCATACCAACCAAACAAGAGAATGAAATAATAATTTCATTAGGGCATAATGACTATATTTCACTATTACATTACATCCCTCATTCCATACCAACCAAACAAAAGAATGGAATGGTGATTCCATTGTCAATTCCATTCCATTTATTCTCTCATTTCATTACTTCTTCCATTCAATTCCACCCTCATTCCATTCTGTCCAACCAAACGAGCCGTAAATGCCCTAGGTATGCTAATAATTTCCAATTAAAGCAATATTGTAATCTTTTCCTATGAACTCTTATTTTCATGCCGGAAGGATTTCACTGGACGTATCCCAACAGATCTTTGTGCATGTACAAGCTTGAACCTTAAGGACGTTTGTCTGTGGACCATTCACCTTACAGCACCCCCCGAACACAAGAACTACACTTCAACAAAGAAAATCCACCTGACCCTAACCAGACCAACTGCAGGTGCGTAAATGAGGGGAAAAAAAATTCTCTAACTCTCTATCTCTCTCTCTCTCTATTTTACTTTTATTTTTTAACAAAAGCAAAATAAAATCAAAAATTAAAATAATGTTAACATTTTTATTTCATGTATAATCTGGATGAAAATTTTAATTTCAACCATTTGTTAACATATTCGGTTAAGTTAAACAAAACAAAAAAAATAATTTATTATAAGTAGAAGAGGATAAAATATAGATTTTTTAAAGTCGAGGGGATAAAATGAAACAAGATCAAAGTACAAAGTGGATACAAGTCGATCAACCCATTTTTTTTATTATTGTAGTAATTACTATTATGCCATAATTAGGGGTGTAAAAGTGTAATTTAACCCCATTTTTATGGAATAGATGAAAGAATTAGAAGAAGATCATTGATGATGGTGATAAGGAGTCGATGAGTGCATTTGTTGACAATTATCTTTATTAGGTTTAATAATTCACCTACTTTTATTTTAGATAAATTGCCTTTTAGTCCCTCTAATTTATCTAATTATCACTTTATCCCTCTTCTCTTCAAAAAATTATATTTTACATGCTTCCACTTTTGAACGAAATGAGAAACTAATTTTTTTCGTTTAAATTAACGAAATATGTTTAAAAAAAAAGGATGAAATTAAATTTTCTATCCAATTTTTGAATGAAATAGATAAAATTACCCATTTATTTTATTTATTTTTTTAAATATTTATGATAAGAAAATTATTCAAAATTAAAAAAAAAAAAAAAAAAAAAAAAAGAAGAAGATAATTTTGTCTATTTCATCCAAAAATTAGATGGAAAGTTTAATTTCATCTCTTTTTAAGCATATCACGTTAATTTAAACAAAAAAAATAGTTTCTTACTTTTTCGTTAAGTAAAAGTAGTTAAAATGTAATTTTTTTAAATTGAGGGACATAAAGTGATAATTAGGCAAAGTAGCAAGATAAAAAAGATAAATAAAAAGAAATTTACCCTTTTTATTATTATTATTATTATTAAAAAATAAGTGAAAAAAATGTCAAATGGTCTTAAAATGCTTACAGGCTGTGATTTTGATGATTGATGTGTTAAATTATGATTAAACTCAGCTTCCTCTTCATGATTCTGTTGTTAGTTGCCATGGGTTTCTTGCTAGTCATGATTAGGGCAACTTCTATATAATCTTTGAATTTATTTTAATAAAATTACATTTTCAGTTCCGTAAAATTGAAAATGTTGTTAATAATTTTGGAAGAAAAATGGGTTCTGTTAGGCTATGCGATCTTTTGATGGGGATATTTTCGTCATTTCATTACTCAACTAACCGGAAGACGTTTTTCGTTAATCATTTCCTAACAACGATTTAAATTTTTCTCCCTCGTTCTTCAGATGAATCGTTTTTAGGAAAATGTTAAGAGAAAACGTTTTAGATTTAATGAGTGATGAAATGACTAAAATATCCCTATTAGAAGGCATGCGTTGAACACAACTCATTTTTCATACAAAATTATTAACATCGGTTTTAAACTTGCGGGATTGAATTAGGGAGTGAGTTGATGTGAATTTGATGGAGTTAGCTACCAAATCACCATAATTTAGGGGAGAGAGATAGAGAGGGAAATATGTTCTTGAAATTTGCTTTCAATATCCAAAATTATGTCATATTAGTACAAAAATTGTATCAGTACGCAATGTTCCGAGAATTGTCAAATTATATATTTTATGCTTCAAGTTCTACATTTGTTTCATTTCTACAAAATGAAAAATTTTGTTAATGATTTTGGCTTAAAATAGGTCGTGTTAAATGATCAACATGTTTTTGTTAAATAATCAATCTCAAAAAACATATAAATTTTTATCCAAAAGTTTAGGGATTTTTTATCTTTTTTTCTTTCTTTCTTTTTTTTGGAGAAATTAAGTTACGAAGATTTTTTAAGTAAAAAGTTGTAAAAATATAAAGTTATTCGCATAAAAAAATATTTTTTTTTAAATATTTAATTAATTCATCACTTAATAGATCGAACACTTAAATTTCAAAAAACACGACACAAACACGACTTTAGATTTTTCCCAATCTCTGACATTGAATTATTTCCCTAACAAGCTCACTCCTACAAGAACCAACATACCTCCCACAAACCTCCCCATCCCTAAAGAACATGAAGGTCAGAACCCTAGCTACACCCATCTCCTTCAAAAACCGAGCACAACCCTCATTCTCATCCTCGTTCATCGTGGCAAAAATTGTCGTCCCAGCCATCTGTCGAGATAATGCGACCACCGTAGGATACACCCTATCGCACGGCCCACATTTTTTCAATTTCACATTGATCACAATCAATTTATGATCGATTTTATGACCTCCAATCAATTTCTCCACATCTTGTGCACAACGCAATTGAATTACTTTTGAATTTTCAATCCGATAATCGGAATTGGACAAACTGGGGGTTGAATTCGAAATTACGACCCTTTTTTTGTTTGTGAAAGAAAAGGTCGAAGGAGGAAGAGGAGGACAGAGAAAGGGGGCGGTGTAGAGGAGGTTAGAGAGAGAAGACGAACGTGGACTAAACGGTAATTTTGCGATTGTAGCCATGGAAGAGGTTGAGAATTAGAAAAGGAGGAATTGAAAATATATAGAAGAAGATGAAAAATTAAAGTTGTTGTTTGGTTATGGGGTTTATCTTATCCAGGTATGGGCTCTTATTCTTGGATAAGGTTAAAAGTCAGACAAGAATGGGGCTTGTGACTTGTGTAAATTGTCTTTTACCCACTTCTACGTTGTCTAATTATCACTTTATCCTTCTTCATCTCAAAAAACGATATTTTACCTACTTCAACTTTTAAATAAAGCGAAAGACTGTTTTTTCCTGTTTGGTTAGTGTTTCTGTTCCCACTCACAAAATTTTAGAATTAATGTACAAAAACACGTTTATGTTCTTAAATTTTGGGAGTAATTTGTAACTATTTCCTGAATTTTTTAAGAATCTGATAACCGAAAAAATGTTGATTCTTATTCCAGAAAAAGATAAATGTTGCAACCAAACATGTTTCTTGATTTTGTTCTCATAAATTAAAAGAATCGATTTCAAGACAATGATCGTTATCAAACATATTTTTATTTCTGAAATACTCTAGAACAAAAACAGAATTTTCATCTCATTCCGTTCGTAATTTATTAAAAGTAGAAACAGAAAAACAGAACCAATAACCTTAATTTCATTTTGTTTAAAGTAGAATGGAGTGGAGTAAAGTGTAGATTCGGAACAAAGGAAAAAATTACACTTTACCCTAGATTCTTCAAACATATTATTTTTTATTTTATTTTGGGTTGTACTTATAAGCAATAAAGTACAAGAATCTCAGGAGATTAAGGTGGTGTTTGGCTAGTGTTTTTGTTCTCAGAAAACTAGGAACAAAAATGTGGCATAACAATGACAATGGAGAAGATTCCTATATGATTCCTGAAAAGGAAGGGGACAAATATATTTAAAAATAAATTAAGAACATAGAGATCTGCAACATATAAACTATTCCAAGAACAAAAAAGTGAAACAGATATTATAATGTCGTCATGATTCAAGCTCTTCGAATCTAAGGCAGTGTTTGGGTAAAAGTTATTGATTTCAACAATGAATTTGTAAATTTTTTCTTCATAATTTTTTTTTTTATTTATTTATTTGGTTGAAAGAATAGAAGAAAAGTGGATAAGAATGAGAATATAGCCCCAAACTGTTTTTGTTCCTTGATTTCTATTCTCGCTCTCAAAATTTTGGAATTAATGTACAGAAACGCGTTTGGCAAATACATTTATGTATTTTGGGAGTAATTCTTGAATTCTTTAAGAATTGGAAAACAAAAAAATGTTGATTCCAACTATTCCCACTACCACACCGCTAACCGCCATCACCATCTTGCCGACCACCATACCTTTAAAGATAAAAAGCAAAGAACAAATATTGCAGCAAAAAATGTTTCTTATTTTTGTTCCCATAAATTAAAAGAAACAATTTGAGGACAATAGTCGTCACCAAACATATGTTTCTATTCCCGGAATACTCCAGAACGAAAACAGAATTTTCATCCCAGTTTATTGAAGGTAGAAACAGAAAAGCAAAAACACTAACTGAACGTCACCTAAATTTTCATGTTTGGTTAGGAAAAAAGTGAGAGAAAAGAAAATATTTCACTAATTTAATTTACTATTTTATCCTCGTATATTATTAAAAAATATATATGTATAATTTTAGTGTCTTTTTGAATACTCTCACTCGTTTTCCTTCAAATTATTGTAGACAAAAATTTGTTCAGAAAATTGTGAATTTTGTTCCCTATTTTTTTTTCCTTTCCATTTTCTCTCCATACGAAATAATTTTTTTTCCACTTTCCATCATTTTTCTTCTTAATTTTTTCATCCATCGTTCTTTCCACCAAAACAAACTTTTTTTTTTTTTTAACTTTCCATCATTCTTTTCACCCAAACAAACGCAGCCTTAATAGAATATTCACCCAAAAGAATTCATATAAAATGAAATAAAAAAATATGGAATAAAGCTTTCACCTTTCATGGCTATGAAGCTTTACAGCAAAAAACTCAATTAAAAGAGTGGAAAAGCAAGCCTTTCCATGCCCAAAAAAAAAAGGCACTTTTTTCTTTCTTTTTCTTTTAAAAATAAATAAATCTAATGAGATCGGTAATTTTATTTTATTTTTAATATCCACGAGTGTCTGTTGTGCGAAAGCATGTCGGGTGGACCCAACACGGAAGAAATATTATGGAGATGAAATGAAAACACATACACACACTCACAAACAATAACACAAGATTTAACGAGGTTCGGCAATTTCGCCTACTCCTCGGGAGCAACTATGGAACTTCTTTATTTGACAATAAAATACAAATAAAGAATACAAAATAAGATCTTAAAACAACTTAAGATACTTGTGCAAAAATTCACTCAATTGTAGCTATTGAGGAATTGAACTCTCACTCTTAATGTACTTCTTCAATTGAGAGATATTGTTTTCTCCAATTGTAAGATATTGTTTTCTCCAATTGTGAGATATTTTTCTTCAATGTTAATGGTCTCAATTTATACGGAATGTTTGAGGCTCATAATCTAGTGTGAACAAGATCCTTAGAACCTTCAACAATTGAGGCAGCCGATATGTTGAAACCAATTTTGAATAACTCTATCTACCATTTTTGACCCATTTTTCTTCTTCCCTTTCATACCAAACAAATGTGTGAAAAATCTATTCACACCATAAAAAATGCTAGCCCAATTTTGTTGACAATCAAGCCAACAACCAACAATCTCCACCTTGGCGAGATTTTCAAATGTCACCATCATCACAATGTTAATATGAATTCTCATACTACATATCCAATAGAACCAATAGTTGCTCCTCCAAAAATCATACTTATGTATGAACAATATTGGCCAAGTTTAGCCAATGCTGAAACTTGGCGCTTCCAACGACTTTCATCAACATATCTGCAGAGTTATCGACTGTCCCAATCTTTGTAAGAAGAATAACACCTACATCAACAATTTCTCGAACAAAGTGGAATCGAACATCAATATGTTTGGTCCGAGCATGATGGACTTGGTTCTTCGCTAGATGTATTGCGTTTTGACTGTCGCAATATATCTCCACCTATTTCTGATGAAGACTCAAGTCTGAAATCAGTCCATGTAACCAAATGGCTTCCTTCATGGCTTATCCAGCAGCCATGTATTCAGCCTCCGTGGTAGACAATGCTACAGTGGACTGCAAAATAGACCTCCAACTGACTAGACCACTAGCCATGGTGTATTAACCGGTTTGGTATTTTCATCTATACCAAATCGATTTAGTATATTTTTCAAATATTGTTTCTGTGCCAGTCACACAGTCCCAGCCGTTCTGTCACGAGTAATTTCCATGCCCAAAATTTTCTTGGTTTCGCCAAGATCCTTCATTTCAAATTCCTTCCGAAGTTGGGCTTTCAACTTCTCAATCTCCATCAAACTCTTAGATGCGATTAACATATCATCAACATATAAGAGCAAATAAATGAAGGTACCATTTTTCAATTTACGGAAGTACACACAATGATCGCATTGACTTCGCGTAAAGTTATGTACCTTCATAAATTTATCAAATCTCAAATACTACTGTCGTGGAGATTGCTTCAAACCATACAGGGACCTCTGCAACTTGCACACCATTTGTTTTTTGCCAGTAGTTTTGAAACCATCAGGTTGCGACATATAAATTTCCTCATCCAAATCTCCATGTAGAAAAGCAGTTTTCACATCAAGCTGTGCCAACTCCAAGACAAATTGTGCGACCATGGCAAGTAAAATTCGAATGGATGAATGCTTTACTACCGGTGAAAAGACTTCATTGTAGTCAATCTTTTTCTTTTGAGCATACCCCTTTGCAACCAGTCTTGCCTTGAATCTCACATTGTTTTTCTCATGAGAGTCCTCCTTCTTTGCATATACCTATTTACACCCAATTGCTTTTTTTTCTTTTGGTAACTCTACGAGTTCCTAAGTCATATTCTTATGGAGAGAATCAAATTCTTCATTCATGGCCTTATTCCATTTCACACTTTCAGATCTTTACACAGCTTCTTTATATGTGGTTGGAATATCTTCACCGACAATTGGTAGGGCATAAGCAACCATATCCGCAAACTTGGCTGGTTTTCGAATTGTTCTTTTTGGTTTGCTAGCTGCTATCGATTCTTCAATTTGTGGAGGCCTTTGAGGAGAAGGCTCCATCTCAATTCTATCTTCCGTATCCCCGTCATTTTCATCATCTGAAGAAGTGTCTTCTGAAGGAGAATCTACTGGACTTTGAATCTCCACCTGCTGCACTAGACTGCCTTTTTTATTCTCTTTATTGGACACTTTCTTCTTCACAAAATTACTTTCGTCGAAAGTAACATCCCTGCTCAAGATCATTTTCTTCAATGCAGGGCACCATAATCTGAACCCTTTCACTCCACTGCTGAAGCCCAGAAATATGGCCTCCTTTGCCCTTGGATCAAGTTTGCTATCTTCGGTCACGTGAAAGAACGCCGAGCAACCGAAGATACGCAAAGAATCATAATCTGATGCAGGTGATCCTGACCACACTTCAATAGGAGTTTTTCCATCAATTGCAGTAGAAGGCAGACGGTTAATTAGATGACATGCATAAGTAACCGCTTCTGCCCAAAAACTCTTCGTCAAACCAGAATTGGATAGCATGCACTTTAATTTTTCAAGTAAAGTCCGATTCATACGTTCTGCTACACCATTCTGTTGTGAAGTCTTTTTCACAGAAAAATGTCTCACTATTCCTTCTTGTTTGCACAAGGAATAAAATGGATCGGACGTGTATTCACCGCCGTTATCCAATCTCAATACCTTGATCTTCCTTCCGGTTTGATTCTCCACCTTCTTCTTCCAAGCCAAGAAGATCTCTAGGACTTGATACTTGTGTTTCATAGGATACACCCAGAGTCTTCTTAAAAAGTCATCTACAAATGTAACAAACCAGTGTCTTCCACTCAAAGATGCAATCTCCGTTGGACCCCAAATATCAGTATACACATAGTCTAGGATCCCTTTTGTTTTGTGGATGGCCATGCCAAATTTAACTCTAGTTTGCTTGCCCAGCACACAGTGCTCACAGAAGTCCATCTTACAAGTCTTGGCACCCTTCAAAAGACCCTGCTTTACTAGGCCTTGCACGGCCTTCTCTCCAGCATGCCCAAGCCTCATATGCCAAAACTTAGTTGTATCAATAACAGTTTCTACGGTGGCAGCTCCACCGATAACGGTCTTTCCTTGTAAGAAATATAAATTATTTCTCCTTAGGCCTTTCAAGACAACCATAGCACCTCATGTGACTTTCAATGATTCGGCTTCCATGATGACTTTGAAACCATTTGATTTCAAAGCACCCAAAGAAATTAGATTCCTCTTCAAATCTGGTACATACCAAACATTGGTCAGATCCCTCGTGGTTCCGTCATGCAGCTTCAATCGGATCACGCCAACCCCTTTTCTTTCACACGTATGATCATTTCCCATAAGAACTGATCCACCACTACCGAGATCCAAACTGGTGAAACAATCCGTATCAAGACACATATGATAGGAGCACGTAGAGTCAAGAATCCACACATCTGAGCCAACTCCTGCTGTAGTAGCCAGAGCAAAATTTGAATCATCATCTTCAATTTGGGCCACGTTTGCATTTGTATTACTCCTGTTTTTCAGCTTGGGGCAATCCTTCTTCCAATGACTCTTTTCACGACAAAAAGCATATTCATCCTTTGCCGGAATCTTCCTGTCATTTGATGAAACTCCTCTCGACTTGGAACGAGAGTTGTTTCTACCTTTGTTGTGCTTTTTGATCTCCGATCTGCCCCTCGTCATCAAAGCAGTAGATGTATCAGTTTGAGACATCTTGTCACGTCTACGAACTTCGTTATTCATCAACGCGTCTGATACATCCTTGAATTTCACCGAGTCTTTTCCGTAGATCAAAGTGGTTGCCAAGTGTTCGTATGAATCCGGTAAGGAATTCAACAACACAAGGGCTTTGTCCTCATCCTTGATCTCTTCATCCATGTTCAATAGATCGGCAATCAACTTGTTGAAGTCATTCAAATGGTCCATCATAGATGTACCTTCTTGATATTGAAATCGAAAAAGCTTTCGCTTCAAATACAACCGATTCTCAATACTCTTTGTCATGTACTTTTCTTCAAGTACCCTTCATAAGTCCTTCGCCATCGTCTCTCTCATTACAAAGTATTTGACGTTCTTTGTAAGACAGAGATGAATAGAACCGCACGCCATTTTGTTGATCTTCAACCACTCTGCTTTCTCCATAAAATCTGATTTTTCCTCCAGGGTTATTTTCAAACCCTGTTGAACCAGCATATCCATCATCTCACATTGCCACATGCCTAAACTGTTTGTTCCATCAAATTTTTCAATATCAAATTTGCCATTTGATATTGACAGTTTTGTTTGTGAACTGGAAGAGGTTGATGGCGATTCAATCTCCTCCGTTTTCGATTCCATCTCCGCCATAATCCCAAGCTCTCAACCGGAGCTCCGATACCACTTGTTGTGCGGAAGCGTGTCGGGTGGACCCAACACGGAACAAATATTATGGAGATGAAATGAAAACATATACACACACTCACAAACAATAACACAAGATTTAACGAGGTTCGGCAATTTTGCCTACTCCTCGGGAGTAACTATGGAACTTCTTTATTTGACAATAAAATACAAATAAAGAATACAAAACAAGGTCTTAAAACAATTTAAGACACTTGTGCGAAAATTCACTCAATTGTGGCTATTGAGGAATTGAACTCTCACTCTTAATGTACTTCTTCAATTGAGAGATATTGTTTTCTCCAATTGTGAGATATTGTTTTCTCCAATTGTGAGATATTTTTCTTCAATGTTAATGGTCTCAATTTATAGGGAATGTTTGAGGTTCATAATCTAGTGTGAACAAGATCCTTAGAACCTTCAACAATTGAGGCAGCCGAAATGTTGGAACCAATTCTGAATAACTCCATCTACCATTTTTGACTCATTTTTCTTCTTCCCTTTCATACCAAACAAATGTGTGAAAAATCTATTCACACCATAAAAAATGTTAGCCCAATTTTGTTGACAATCAAGCCAACAACCAACAATGTCCACACATGGTGTAAAACTAATCTAGTTCAGAGTGTGTAGTTGTTTCTCCCAACAAGTATTTTTCCATTAACTCGAACTCCTAACCTTACAAGAGCTCTTCAACTGTTTTAATTCAAGCGGGTCTAACTGTTTTAATTCAAGCGGGTCTTACTAGAACCGCACCTTGTTGGTTAATGTGGACGATACTTGCAGTATAGAAAGGTATTAGCTTTAGTGATATTTTAATCACCTTTTCAATATTTTCAAACTGCAAAGTTGGGTTCTTTTTCCCTTTCACACCATGTTTGGATTGGGAACATTTGGTAGAAAAGAAAAGGAGGGAAGAATACTTTTTCTCTCTTTTGTGTTTGGATACCCTATTTTATGAATGACAATAAAAATTTCATAAGGATATTTTGGTCTTTTTACATTTCTCTCCATTTTCGGGGGAGAATCCTTCTCCCATTTCTCCTTATTTCTCTTCCCTTCGAGCGGGAAATTAATAAATTTCATTGGAGAGGAGGAGAACAGAAGAAAATTTTAGTTTTATTTCCGTCCTGTTTGATAATCTCATTAAAAGAAAATAAGAGAGTATAATTATTCCAACAAAACGACTATGATATCGTGTTTCTTTATTTTTCTTTTCGGGGTGGAAACATTCTTCTCTCTTTACAGAGAAAAATTCTCTCCGATTATATATTTTTCTTCTCTTCCATGTTTAAAAATTACCAAACAAGAGAAATGAAAAGAGCTAATATTTTCCTTTTCTCTTCTCTCGACTTCTCACAATCCAAACAGACACTGAGCGTCGAAACTTCAAAATTTAAGCTACGAGGAGAAAACTAATATTTTTCTGTTCTTGTCTCTCCTTTCCCTTGGTCTAAACATACCCTAAAGAGTTACAACTCAATGTAGGAATCCAGCGGATGTACCTCACTTTCAAAAAACGTCTTGAAAAATAAGAATTGTCTTTAAACTTATATATAGTTCAGGGTCAGGTGGGATTCAACACGCCCTTTTACACACAATGTGGACTTGACAAACCATCACAAACAGATATCGAGTGACCCCAAAGAGTTAAAACTTCATGAAGGAATCTAATGCGCCTACCCCACTCTCAAAAAAACGCGACTTACATACATATAGCTCAGGATCAAGTAACACAAACGGTGTGGGATTCAGCACGCCCCTTCACGCACCACTGAGAAGGGCGGAAAACTCCAAAATAATCTGAGATTTGTCCCCCCCAACTACTTGGCGAGCCAGCTAAAGGACCACAAGGTGGACCTCACGTGCTTATCTGTCTGTAATTCACACAATCTTTCTACTAGTCTACTACAACAACTACATCACACTCACATGCCGTGTCTACACCACAATTATTTATCTATTCTATTCTATAACAGGACAACTAACAGCTATATGCCAGCTTATTAATTATTTTATTCACTTCTAGCACGCCACTGTTCCCATCTTTAGATACTCCCCAACATGAACAACTTCATTTTTATCTTGAAAAAAAAAAAAAAAAAGAGGAGGAAAAAAGAACATACTAAATACAAAAGATCATGCCGGTATGTTTGGCTGGAAAGATAAAAAAGTGTACCAAAAGAAATAATATTTTTAGCTATTGTAAATAAAAGACAACTCAGTGCCCAAAGGTTGCCGCCATTGCAGGATTTGAAATCAGATGTACACAACCTTACCCGTATACACAAAGCAGTTATTTTCAAGATTTGAGCCCGGACATCCAACTCACAATGAAACATCCTCACCATTTTCAGTCGTTGTAAAAAAAAAAAAAAAATCTAAATGTTGTTCGGTTAGAAAGAAGAATTTAAGATTTTATGTTTGATTAAAGAAGAAGAATGTGAGGAAGAAAAATAATTCACTTATTAAATTTAATATTTTATCCTCATTTAATTATAAAAATAAATTAAAAAAAAAAAAACTATTATGAAAGGTATAAATATAATTTTGGTGTCTTTTGAAACTATCTCCTTTATTTTCCTTCAATTTTCTCGTAAATTGGGAGTAAAAAATTTGTTTAGGATGCATTTTCCTTTCCCCTACCAATTTTTCTTTTCCCCATACCAAAAGAAACTTCTCTTCCTATTTTCTTTTCTCCCTACCAAAAGATGCACCTTTTTTCTTTCATTTTTCATCCAAACAAATTCACCCTTGAAAAGAAAAGGCTAATTCCAAGGCATGAATTTCCTTGCTACCAAACACTACCTAAGAATTTTAAAAAAAAAAACTACCCTTTTCAATACCCAACAAAAACTCATGCTTGAAAAAAAAAAGGAAGAGCAACTTGAATTTATAATCAATTACTAAAATTAATTGAAATTGGATATTGATTGCCAATTCATGATAAGATTACAAGAGAAAATGAGCTAATTAAGGAACTATCATTGATGTATCATGGGATGATGTCAAGATCTCTAATGGTAAATTTATCCTCTTGCTACATGTAAAGATGGTCCCAACATTTAACATTAATAAATTAGAAACATTGAAGAGTTCAATCTTCTATAAAAGATTGCAAATTTAAATTTTTTTGAAATTAAATTTAAGATCAATAAACAAGAAAAAAAAAAGAAGAAACAGAGATGATTAAGGGGGAAAAAAACTAGAACAACAAGAGATTTAACCTCCATGATCGAATCTGTAAGCTTGATAATGATGATGATGATGCAGTTTTTGTCGCCTCTAATTTGATGGAGCAGATGAATTCTCTGGTTTTCTGCAGAGAATCATGTGCATTGGGGTGAAAATCCCGGTCTCGCCGCCTCTGGTGAGGTAATCGGCGGTGACGAACAGCATTTCGTGAACATCGACGGTACCCTTGGGGGCGATCCCCAACCAGGACAGGATCGTCACCAAAATATGGTTCCTCCAGTAGGCGATTCTCCCCATCTTCAGCCTCGTCCACCATGGGTTTGACGGTGGTTTGGCCAAATCCTTCTCCTTCAACACCTCGAACCCTACCTTCTTGGCAACCTCGGCGATGTCTTTGTAGCTTCTCAGGCCGGGCAAAGCATCGCCTCTCTCAATCCCCTGTATGACCTCCACTTGCTCCGGATCGTCCGCGTTGTACAATTCCGTCGTCACCCATTCGTATGAGACGTACAGAGATCCAGGCTTCAAAACCCTGTAGATCTCGGAATACACGTCTTCGAGCTTCGGCGCGTGGCAGGTCGCTTCGATGGAGTACGCTCCGTCGAAGCTGTTATCGGCAAAGGGCATCTCGAGGAAATTGCCGCACACGACTTCGCAGAGGGAGTCCAGACCGGCTTTCTTGTTGTGCAGTCGCGCCCGCTTGACTTGGTACTCGTTGATGGTGATTCCCACGACGTTGGCGCCGGAATGAGCGGCGATTGCACGCATCGGACCTCCGACGCCGCATCCGGCGTCAAGAATGCGTGCACCGGGCTTAACACCGATGAGATCCACCGCCATCTCCTCGTGAACCCTGGTTGCATCGCGGTGTGATTTTCCGGGAATCGAAGGGGAGAAGTGGAACGATTGACCCCATCCCCACTCGTAGATGTCCGTGACGAGATTATAGAATGTATCCACGAAGGCCGGGACTTTCTCGGCGGTCTCGATCTCCTTCGGACGGCGAAAGAACGACCAGTACTGATTGTACTTGTCCTGGACTTTCTCCGCAGCAATTGAACCGCCGGAGAGATGGACGGCGTGCTTCCCCTTCTGCTCGGCCGAGCCGAGAACGCAGACGAACCAGTACAGGCCGCCGGCGACGAGGGAGGCCGTACAGAAGAGAGTAACTGAATCCATCTTTTAGAGAGAGAGAGAGAGAGAGGAGAGAGGGAGAAGTCGGAAGTGAGAGAGGGCCGGCAGGTTGAAGGCTCTGTTTTATGGTGTCGAGATTTGTGTTCTCTGAGGTTAGATATTTTTAAAGTTTGTGCTGTTGGTGGACATCCTGTTGACACGTCAGCATCAAGTGGACACGTCAGCACCCTTTCTGGAAAAAGGTCAAAAACGTCTTTTTATTGATTTGACGGAGATTTTGGATCTACGGCTTTGAATTTTTCTCACTCTCCCTTTTAATTTTTAATTTTTTTTCCCCTAATAATTCTCAGATAATTTTAACCGCGGTAAAATCGTACTATTCTATAGGAACGTGTTGGTTTCGCTGTCAATTTTTGTGACAGTAAATTAAAGAGGTAAAAAAAAAAGGTTAATTGACTTTTACTCTCCCTATATTTTGATATTATTACATTTTACCCCCTTTCTATCATTATTGTTTAAATTAACGGAATATGTTAAAAAATTAGTGAAATTAAAATTTTATCTAAATTTTAAATGAAATGGACAGAACAACCTTTTTATTTAATTAAAAAAATAAAATAGCAAAAAAATGCACGTTTATCATTTCTACTGCCTTTAAATATTAAATTTAAATTAAAAAAATAAAGAACAATTAAGTTATTTTATATTTTCTAGAATAAAATGTAAGCTTTCATTGTGTAGATTTTTAAAGTAGGTGAGTTAAAATTAAACAAGACGGAAATAAAATGGGGGTAAAATATAATTAAATCTTAAAAACATAATAGATTGAAAGAACGCATCCGGAAATATTCTGAAAAGTGTGTGAGTTAGTTGCACCTATATACGTTATTACAATAGATATAATCTGAGTGTGTGGTTCAGTAAAATAAACGTAGTCAGGTAGATTCCATCAAAATATAAATTAAAGAAGCTTTTGAGTTTCTAATTGCATATTTTGGATAACAAGTTAAAAGTTGTTAAAAATTAAACGACCAATAAATATTCTAAATATAAATGAATTGGACTGAATACACGTGTATAATTTCTATAATAGATGTAATCTTATATGAACATGTGGTTGAGTGAGGTAAACGGAGTCACGTAAATTAAATTAAAATTTGACTGACATAATTTGTCTTTATCTAAATATGCATTGTCAAGTTTAGAAATTAGAATTTATAAAAGAGAATACTTTTTTTTTTAGAAGTTTTTGAGTTGTATGCTATTTTATTTATAGAAAATTCAAAATTGTTAAAAATATTATACGACCAAAATAGCACAACTGTAAAATGAGCTGAATACAGCTATATCCATCTATTATAACAAATACAGTCAGAGTAAGACACACACAGTCAAATGGATAAAATTAAATTATGAATGCGTAATATTTCTTGATTTAAATACATTGAGTGCACCTACAGAGTCAAGTTTAGAACCCTAACTTTTTACTGAAAGTACAGATACTGACTGTATTCCGAAAAAGATGAGATTGAAAACAAAGAGTGTCATGGCTTTGCTTCTTAGATAATAACCTAAAACATTTTTTGAAAACCAGTGTCAAGATACACGTAAATATAATTAATTCACATAATTTTTATATATGCTATTCTATAGGAATGTGGATGCAAAAGTCTCACCCAATATATATATATATATATATATATATATATATATATATATATATATATATATATATATATATATATAATAATTATTTTAAAGTGAAATTTTCATATGGTAGATTAAACAGAAAATTTTAAAAGGGATAATCGGCGATTTGTCCTATTTTTAAAGTATAATCGGCGATTAGTCCTTTCTTATTATTAAGTTTAGAATTAGTTTCTTAAGTTAGATTTTATTTGAGTTTTAGTCCCGCATTACAGGAATTGTAGGAGCATTGCAGAGATTTTAGAGAGAACTTGGTGAGTAAATTCGTTTTATAATGAATATTAGTTACATGTAACGAATATTAATTATAATTTAATAAATGTTATTTTTTACTTTCTATATTTTTTGTTACATGTACTCATGTAATATTAGTTACATGTTATAATTACATATATTTGTGTAATATTTGTGACATCTAATAAATATTAGAGACAAAAACTAATTTAATATTAATTACATATATTTGTGTATATTTAGTTACATGTCATTAATTACATATATTTTGTGTGATTTTTGTTACATCTAATAAAATTTTACACACATAATTATTACATGTTACAAAATACAGTAATATTTGTAACATATAACAAAATTTTACACACAAAATTGTAATATGTAACTGCGCGTGTGCAAAGTTTCCGCCTTTTTAAAATAGACAGGACTAAAACAAAAATTGTTTCTGTCTTTGGAATTTTTTTAAAATTAAGAGTGAAATAAGCGACCTCCCGCCGAATGTCCCATTTGAAAAATATAATAGGTACAAAAGAATACACGTATAAAAAATCTGGAAAATGCATGGCATGAGTTGGATACATATATAACTAATTAAATTTATTTTTATCTAAAATGTGTATTGTTGGTTCTAGAAATTAAAGTTTATGGTTAAATTTATTAAAATATTTTGGGGATTATTGTAAGTGATTTTTTTTTAAAAAAAAAAAGTGAATTACATCAAATAAAATACAAATGCAATTAAAATATATTTGATGAAATTTCTTTTTTATGTTTTTTATATACATTTACAGGTTTATAAATTATGCCCAAATGGCTTAAAAATATTTTCAAATTTGTATTATTGTGTCGGAAGGTTAGTGTAAACGTCTCACTTCTGTATATAGAAAAAACATATACAGTAGAGGCGTCAATACGGTTGGCAAGGAGAGATGCTATATTTCCTTGTCAATCAGGGTTCGTCTCTCATTTGGAGCAGTCTAGAATTAATTTTTTAATTTAATCCTAAATATACCAAGTCGATATGGAAGAGTGCACTCTTAAAATCGCCCGCAAAGGTGAGTATATAACCCAATAGAGCTAATATTTAAAAAAAAAAAAAAATTATTAAAATAAAATAATATATATATATATATATATATATATATATATATATATATATATATATATATATATATATATATATTAATTATCTAAAATAAAAATAGCTTTGAAAATTTAAGAGATAATTGTCACTTTCGGCCAATATCACAAGCACGGCAGCTCTTATCCAATTTTATTTAAAAATAAATTTATCAATATATTATGTCAAATAAAAAAAAATGGTTCAATCACTATATTAATTATTTTTTTTTATTGAAAAAATGAGTAATAAAAGAAAAAAATTAAACATTGAAGTGCCCATTTTTATTTTTTTTTAATTTTGCTTTTGGCCTCTAATCTATTAGGGCTGAATAGGTCATCTTGAATATGTGAAATAAAAATACATGAAACATTCGTAATTAATTCAGTTTGGTTAAGCGGGGCACCCTAACAAATTTTATTGACAAAAATGCCCTTATGATATAAGATTTTTTATTTTTTTTCTTATTTTTTATTTTCTACTCTCTTGATTTTTATTTTATTTTTTATTTTTTTGCATGGTATTTATAGGAAAAAAAAGAAGTAAAATCTCAAAAATAAAAATAAAAAATAAACCAAATGAAATAAATATTATAAAAAAAAAATTAAGAAGTAAAAAATATTATGTTGCAAATGTACTTTTACCAACAAAACGTGATAAGAGATTTTTCAGATATTATTAAAATAATAAGAGATGTCTTTAATATTTGTCGAAATGATTGGGTTGTTTGTATAAATATACATTTTGAAAATTGGGCTGCATTAATTTGTTTCTTATTGGGCTTTCTATGGGCTTTGGGTCTTGATTTACCCAAAATTTGGCCCATTCAATGGATATCAAATTACACATTTATTTCAAATGTACCCTTTTAATTAAAAAATTAACAATAACACAACATAATAATTAATTATGTCACGCAAAATTTATTTTAAACATTAAATTAAGAATTAAATTATATATTTTATAAAAAATATTTAATAAATTTGTTTCATCGTACCACACAAAATTGGTTTAATCTGTTATACATTAATTTAATTATTAAATTATATATTTTATTAAATATTTAGTTTAATAAATTGATTAATTAATTTTGTGTCATTTATTGTGTCGCCTATTAATAATAGTTAACCAAAAAAAATATCAAAATTATCGTGTTATTTCGTGTCGATTATCAGTAAGTAAATCTAAAACACGAAATGTTTATTTTCGTGTTTATCGCGTATGGCATGATAACGTACCGAAAAATATAAAGACTAAATATATACACAATAATTTAGTGTGGGTATGATTTCAATTATGAAGAGGGTAGAGGGGGTTAAAGTGGTATTTTTTTACAACTTCCTTGTATATGTTTTTTGTTAATTTTTGGGTTTAATTGCCTTTTACGCCCTTTACTTTGATTTTGTTTCATTTTGTCCGCTCTACTTTAACAACCTACATTTTATTCTTTTCTACTCAGAGTTAGGGGAGGTCGTGAGCCCATAGGCCTGCCCAACCAATCTAGCTCGTTAACTATTTTTTAGGGTTTGAACTTGATGTTTAAGTCTATGGGAAGAGTTAGGGCCCAAGATTTAGACCCGCTCGTTTTTAGGGCGGGATTTGCACTACAACAAAATTACTTTTAAGGACACCTAAATGTGTCCTAACATATATTATTTTGGGAAGCATTAACTATTTGGACAATTAAAAATTATGTCTTATAAAAGGCTGTCACAATAACTTATAAAGACAATTACTTTTTGTCGCATTAGTTTATATTTATTAAGATAATATTATTTGTCGAGTTCTTAACGAAATAAATATATATTAAAATTTTAATTTCTGAAAACAGTACGGTTGAAACTTATTTACGGATTTGGAGTAAAATGCAATATGGATTTGCGTTTTTCAAAAAACGCATTTTGAAAATGCGTTTTTAAAATATTGGGGCTGAGTTAAAAACGCAAAACCGATTTGCGTTTCTTAAAGAAACGCAAATCGGTTTTGCATTTTTCAAAGGGCAAAAATAAATTAAAAAAAAAAAAAAAAAAAGACAAAAACGCATTTGTGTTCCGCGTTTTTCAAAACCAAAAGAAAAAAAAAAAAAAAAATGAAAAGCAAAAACGCAGAACACTTCTGCGTTTTTAAACCTGATTGCCCCACCGCCCACCCTTCTTCTTCCTCATTTGTTGCGTGCATTTTCACTAGGGTAAAAAAAACAGAAGGGAAAAATTACAGTGAACCAGTTCTGCCGCTCCGCCGATCTGCCGCCATTGCCGTCGCTTCTCCGGTCGTCGTCTGATTGCTGCGTCCGTTTCACTGAGGGGTAAAAAAAAAAGAAAGGCTTTTTTACAGTGAACCAACGCCGCCGCTCCGCCGATCTGCCGCCGTCGCTTCTCCGACCGTCCGGTCGTCGTCTGTCGGGTATGTGTGTGTATACGAGATGTATGTTATATGGATTTTTTTTTTTTTTTGCATTTTTGCATTTTTTTTTAAAAAAAAAATCGGAAATGTAGATATATCCGCCCTCCGTCGCCGTCACCCACTCATCCGCCACCAATCTAGCTCCTCCACCGCTGTTCGTCTCATTTTGGTCAGTAAACCAATTTTTATTTTTATTTTCAGTTTTTTCGTAATGTAGATCTAGATTTATATAATTTGGAAATAATTTTTTTGTAATGTAGATCTAGATCTAGAAATGTAGATGTAAAATAATTTTTTTCTTTTGGGGTTTCGGTTTTTTTTTTTTTTTTCCCGATTTTTTCGGTTTTATTCTGTGTGTATGTGTGTGTGTGTGTGTGTGTGTGTGTGTGTGTGTGTGTATAGAAGGATTTCAGTTTTTATGAAGTAGATTGGACAATTTAATTTTTTTTAATAATATAATTGATAATCATAATAATACGTTACATGTTTTTTTTTTTATTTGTGAAATTGTAGTTGTTTGAAATGGAGAATGTTACATTATATTTGTATTGGGGTGGAAAGATATTGGAAGGAACTGAGTTTGGAGTGTCATATAGCATGTCTACGGTCAAATCGTTGGATGTTTGTCGGGGGATTATGTTAAACGAATTAATTGCGATGTTACGACCATATATCTTCGAGGATGGAGTTGATGGAACTTTAAAGTTACAATGTAGGTTGCCGATAGCTACTATTGGTCCTAGGAATTATAGACACATGTTGTATTCAATCGGTGACGACGCGGCATTAGACCATGTGCTTCAATTACCTTTTAGGGCGCCCTCACTACTTGGTGTTGAGGTGTATGTGGAGGTAGAACGAGCTTTTAATCACGCTCCAATATTTTCTTCTCAACCTGGTCTTTTTACCCAATTTTTAAGTCAAAATTTCAATCCTCATGTTACCGCGTTATCTCTTATGTTTGACCCTCAAGTTGTTCAATCCAGTTACACTCACCGATCGCCTTACATTCCTGAAGAATATCATCCCCACACAGTGATTGATCATGATTCAGGCACCAGTTCTGCCGCTCCACCGCACGAGAATGTGGAGGGTGGGATGAATACAGTCGATAGTTTTCACTATGTCGAACAAACAGAGTTAGATGATGTTTTTGCGTTAAAGGAAGATGAGAATGGTGAGGATGAAGATGAAGATATGGATGTCGAGCCGACAATGGAAGGGAGTGAATAATTACCGTTACACAAGGTTCCTTCATTCTATAATCAGTTGGAATGGGGTGATGATGATGATATGGCAAAGTATGAGCCAAAGTTGCGAAAAAAAATTTGGACCCCGGAAATGGACGAATTTAATTGTGGCATGGTCTTTAAGGACAAGAAACATATTCAGAATGCCATGAAATATTATCATGTTATGAAAAATAAAGAGTATCGTGTGGTGGAGACGAACCAGAAAATTTGGTCGATTAAATGCAAGCATGGTTGCAAGTGGCGGATGCGGGCGACTCTAAAACAGAGTCACGGAATATTCCAGATTACGCAGTACAATGGGCGACACACGTGTTTCTATAATCATACTGCATTGGATCATGAAAACTTGGATTCGGGTGTCATTTCTGACATGATAATTGGACAGGTCGAAGAGGATCCAGAAGTGAAGATGGGTGTTATCGTTGCATCCGTGAAAGAGTCTCGGGGATTCACTATCTCCTACCAAAAGGCTTGGTTGGTTAGATCTAAAGCCATCGAGACCTTGTTCGGCGATTGGGATGAATCGTATCGAAAGTTGCCGAAATTCATGTCGGCATTGCAGCACTTTAATCCTGGGACAATTATCGAATGGAGTATTGTTCCGACTGCTGCAGCTGGTTATTCGACATTCGACATGGTCTTTTGGGCATTCGAACCTTCTGTGGTCGGATGGAGATATTGTCGACCTGTCCTCACGATTGACGGGACCCATCTGTATGGCAAGTACGAAGGAAAGATCCTGATCGCTATTGGGATGACACCGTCCAATAAGTGTTATCCTATAGCGTTCGCGGTGGTACCGACAGAGGACCACCGCTGTTGGTCCTAGTTTATTTTAATGCTGAAGCGCCATATTGTTAAAAATCGGCCGAAGGTCACGTTGATATCTGACAGACAGATTGGCATTCTTAGTACAGTAAGAACTTTATGGCTTAATCAACCGAACGAGCCCGCTCGGTATCATCGATTTTGTTTGCGGCATCTTTGTAGTAATTTTAATAACATCTTTAAAAATCAACAATTAAAAGATCTTGCGTGGAATGCTGGTGCTGCAATACAAGTTCGAAAGTACAACGCTATCATGGAAGAGATTGCGAAAATAAAAATGGGGGCGTATACATCGTTGGATAACGTAGCCAAAGATAAATGGACCAGGTCACACGATAATGGTAAACATTGGGGCGTGTTGACGACCAAGTACGCCGAAGTATTCAACAACTGTTTGAAAGGTACAAGGAATGTCCCAATTACAACTGTCGTTTCAATAACTTTCTATAGGTTGGTCAAATACTTTGATCTCGGTCGACATGAAGCTCTAAAGGATATGGCCATGGGTTTGGGATACGTAAAACATGTTGTTGAGAAAATTCAGAAATCCCAAGCGAAGTCTAAAACATACGACGTCCAAATATTCAATCGGTAAGGTTTTTTAACTTGCAATTTATTAATTAGTAATATATATTTTTTAACTGATCATCTAATTTGATTTATAAATATATTTAATAATAGGGAGATGCACGTTACCACGTGAAAACGAGAAAGACGTTGTCCGGTGGTATTGTTACACACAAAGTTACTTTAGGTGATAACCCTGATTGTACTTGTGGGAAATATAAGACTTTCAGATATCCATGCTCACACATGCTTGCGGTGACAGAGTATTGTGGCACAGATGTGTTTCGCTACATCGCTGATGAGTACACAATAGCAAACTTGTTGAAAGTTTGGGAGTCATCATTTGAACCGATAATTCACGAGGACTATTGGCCGATGGTTAACTTTTCGATCCTTCTTCCTAACAAGAATAGACTTTGAGTTGTGAAGCATGGACGACCTAAATCCACTCGCATTCGAAACGAAATGGATGTGTCGCAGCGGACAATGACAAATCGGTATGGGTTGTGTTTTCAAACTGGCCATGATAGGCGAACATGTCCATCCCGACCCCAATGAGATAACACTTGTAATGGAGACAACAATTTTTATTTTTTATTTTTTATTTACTTTATGGTTGGAACAACATTCGTATTGTGTTGTATTATATTGTCGTTTAGTATATTGTGTTGTAATATATTTCGTATATTACTACTTCATATTTTAGTTTCAGATTATTGTTGCTATAGCTGAGTCTGATCCCGTCGATCAGTCGTTGCTTTATTTGCAGAGAGACCACAGATCTGGGATTGTCTGGGAAGAACGCGGAATGCAGGTCATATTAAAAAAATATTTACCTAGTCTATTGAATTTTTTTTATTTAGTAATTTTTAAATTAATTGTCTTTTAATTTATATTTCAGTATTCTTCTCGGCTTGACTGCTCCGGAGTAGGACGGTTTCCAGGGGAATGGACGAACCATGTACCTGGTCGTGTGGTACAATTAATACAAGCCGTCGGACTTTATGGAGCTTTTCGGTTAAAGAAAAAACAGTTAGACCACGCATTGATTACAGCGTTGGTTGAGAGATGGCGTCAAGAGACGCATACATTTCATCTATCGATTGGTGAGATGACAGTGACACTGCAAGACGTAGCAGTGTTATTTGGGCTGCCCGTGAACGGATGACCAGATATCGGGTCTGATGACACATTATCGACCGTACGTTGGCGGGAACTTTGCCAAATCCTCCTCGGTCATACACCTCCGGAGGACAAAATCAAAGGCGGTTGTCTGAACCTGAAATGGTTAAAGTTCACTTTCGATCGTGTACCCGTCGACGCCGATGAGGGCATTATGCAGTGTTACGCTAGGGCGTACTGCCTGATATTGATCAGGACAATATTGATGCCTGATAAATCTAATAATTTGGTTAAGTTAGCGTACTTACCACTGTTGCGCGATATGTCTGGGTTGCATCAGTATAGTTGGGGCAGTGCCACTTTAGCAGTACTGTATCGAGAGCTGTGCAAGGGATGTCGTAAGGAGACCAAAAAAAATTTCGGGCCCCTTATTTTTATTACAGTGTTGGGCATGGGAACGACTCCCGAGACTACGGCACGTGTCTCTCTCTACTACTGGCGATTGGATGGGTGACCTACAGATAGGGGACATGAGGTTCCCAAGCGCCCCTTGGGGGTCTCGGTACGTTATTATATAATAAATATTTACGCAATTCAAATATTTCATTTCATGTAGTAATAATTAATTTTTATGGCTGCATACAGTTGGAAAGTATCATTCAATTTGGATAGCGAGCCGATGCACGTATTGATTGTGTATCGTGATCAATTAGATCGTCTAAAAAATTATGAGGTCAGTTATAGATTTACGTAAGATGTTACTGATGTTTTATTTATGATTATATTTATTATTTAATTAATTTATTTGTATGTTGTTTGCAAGGTAATTTGGATGCCGTATCCAATTGACCTCTTGGACCAATTACCACAATATTGTCGGGATGGCCAAGAAATTTGGATGGCGTCTGTGCCCTTGATATGCTACGAAATTGTAGAGTATCATTACCCTCATCGTACGCTACGACAGTTTGGATTTTGCCAAGGAATTCCATGGCTGAGCGACACATATAAAGATATGCATTTCAATAGCCTGAGGGGAAAATTTGGTACAGACTGGTCGATAGTGCACGGGGCACATATACGGGCATGGGATAGCCGGTGACCACCAGATTTAAGTAACCTTTAGGCTGGTACAAATGTCTTTGATGATTACATGCCCTGTTATTGGAGAGTCACAAGGCGGTTCATAGTGAACCCATCTTACCGACCGAACTTCGGCTATCATGCAGTAGGAGGTCGTCCGACGATAGAGGTATAATTTAATTAGAACATATATTTATTTTTTTGTGTAATGTTCATTTACTTAGGTGTAATTAACTTTATGTTGCAGGAACTAGATATTTCAGACTTGATGCGAATGAGTGAACTTGCAATTCAAACAAGACAACCAGGAGATTTTGAACGGGTTACATACTTATCGCATAACATTTGTTCCCGTGCCTATCGTCGGCAGTTGCCACACCAGATGCCGAGTCCAGGACAGGAACGCATAGGAGATCCGCCGTTGGATACGCGAGATCCGCCGTTGGATGACGACGCCAGTGCCGGACCATCTACCTACGGGATGGATAATTTCTTTTCAGATTATGGTACCGAACTGGGTGTCAGTTGCGGATGGTCAGTGGGTAACACATTTGTCACCCCGATGATGGATGTTCCATCATCGAGTTCAGTATCTGTTCCTAGTGTGACACATGGTGTACCCAGAGAAATTCAAAGACGCGTGTCGCCGGTCCTATGGGAACGAAATGATGAACATTTGTTGCCCATTGTGGAGGAACCAACATATCCATCTACTATGGACTTGGGACACATTACTCAAGTTGATCATCTCTAGACATATGACACTGAAGAACTTCCACTTCCTTTACGGCGGCAACGGAGAAACATCAAACGTAGGGGGTGTGGTACATAGAAACCCAATGACGACATGTATTATAATTTGTAGAAATGTATTATATATTCACATATAATTTTATTTTCATTTCAATTAGTGTATTTTTTTTAAAAAAAAAACGCATATATTATTTTCGTTTTTTTTGGAATCATTTCACACTAATCACAAAATGGTTCTTCTAAGCCAAATATGAATGAGGAAAACGGTGGGAAAATGGCGAAAAAAAATAAAACGCTCTTGAAAAAAAAAAGCAAAAACGCTCTTGAAAAAAAAAATGCATGGCAAAACTGAACTCTGCTGAAGAAAAAAAAAAAAAATCACAACCGCACTGTAAGCGTTACTCTTTTTTTTTTTCTTTTTTTTGAAAAACGCAGAATGGTTCTGCGTTTTTTAAAAATGCAGAACAGTTCTGCGCTTTTAAAAAACGCAAAAGCTTTCTGCGTTTTTCAAACATTTTTTTTTTCTATTTTGGAAAACGCAAAAGGGATTTGCGTTTTTAAAGAAAACGCAAATCCCTTTTGCGTTTTCATCCGGATCAAGCACCAGTTGAAACCGCATTTCGGAAATGCGTTTTTAGAAAAACGCAAATCGGAAGTGCGTTTTACCTCACTCCTGTAAATAAATTTCACCCCTATTGTTTTCAGAAATTAAGTTTTTAATTCATATTTTTTTGGTTAAGAACTCTCTCTCTCTATATATATATACACACACACACATACACACAAAATAAAACCGAAAAAATCGAAAAAAAAAAAAAAAAAAAACGAAACCCCAAAAGAAAATGATTGTTTTACATCTACATTTCTAGATCTAGATCTACATTACGAAAAAACTATTTTCAAATTATATAAATCTAGATCTACATTACGAAAAAACCGAAAATAAAAATAAAAATTGGTTTACTGACCAAAATGAGACGAACAGCGGTGGAGGAGCTAGATCGGCGGCGGATGAGTGGGTGACGGCGACGGAGGGCCGATATATCTACATTTCCGGAAAAAAAAAATTAAAAAAATGCAAAATAAAAAAAAAAATCCATATAACATACATCTCGTATACACACACATACCCGACAGACGACGACCGGATGGCCGGAGAAGCGACGGCGGCAGATCGGCGGAGCGGCGGCGTTGGTTCACTGTAAAAAACCTTTCTTTTTTTTTTACCCCTCAGTGAAACGGATGCAGCAATCAGACGACGACCGGAGAAGCGACGGCGATGGCGGCAGATCGGCGGAGCGGCAGAACTGGTTCACTGTAATTTTTCCCTTCTGTTTTTTTTACCCTAGTGAAAACGCACGCAGCAAATGAGGAAGAAGAAGGGTGAGCGGTGGGGCAATCAGGTTTAAAAACGCAGAAGTGTTCTGCGTTTTTGCTTTTCATTTTTTCTTTCTTTTGGTTTTGAAAAACGCATTCATGTTCTGCGTTTTTAAAAACGCAGAACACAAATGCGTTTTTGTCTTTTATTTTTTATTTTTTTTTTATTTCTTTTTGCCATTTGAAAAACGCAAAACCGATTTGTGTTTCTTTAAAAACGCAAATCGGTTTTGCGTTTTTAACTCAGCCCCAATATTTTAAAAACGCATTTTCAAAATGCGTTTTTTGAAAAACGCAAATTCATATTGCGTTTTACTCCGAATCCGTAAATAAGTTTCAACCGTACTGTTTTCAGAAATTAAATTTTTAATATATATTTATTTCGTTACGAACTCAAATTCCTATAACAGATATGTTTACTATAGTCCACATTTTTTTTTGAAAATAGAAACAGAAACAAAATCTGTTTTGTTTTGGGTTCCCATGTTTTTGTTTTCTGAGAACAGAAACAAAATGTGGAAAAAAAAAATCTGAAAACCTTTGAGAACACCTTTTTGAAGTTGATTCACTGAAAATACTGGTTTATTTACATTTTTCCCTTTTTGTCAATTTGGTCAAATCAGAAACCCACCAAACCAAACATGGAGTTACCTAAATTCAAACTTACTTTCAGAATCAAAATTCAAACATAATTTTTCTCAATTGGGCGTAACCATTTTTGTTTATGGTCAGTCTAATCCGATCCAACAATTTATTATATATATATAATAAATTATAAAAAATTATAATATTGGGCTGGCTTTAGGATGGGGCTTGGATTTGAGACATTTTACAGTGGACGGACTTGGACAGAGTTATATGGCCTAATTATAATATCGGGTTGGCCTTATGGCTAGAATTGGGCTTAATAAATTTTCGTAATAACCTTGACAGAGGCCGGTCCGAGCCCAATCTAATCTGACCCATGACCACCCCTGTTTCTTATAATATCTCGAAAATTTATATTTTTGAAAATATTATTTTATATAAAAGTTTAATATTTTTGGAATTATTTTGCGAATTTATATTATAAATAATATTTGATAATTTTTTGGAGTTAAAAGTTTATTTTAAATTAATTTTAGAAGTTTTGAAACTAATATGTTATTTAAAATATACTTTTAAGAATTTTGAGGTTTAATTAATATTTTTTTATTTTAAGAAAGGTGATTAATGTAAATAAATAAAATATAAATAATATATTAATGTGGGTAAAATTTGATGACTTATCAGGAAAGTCATCAAACTCAACCACATATATATTTGATATATCTTATATATATATTATTACGGATATATATATATATATATATATATAAAACGTGTAACAAAAGTTATCATTATGTTTATATATATAATAATATATATAGAGATCATGGGATAAGATAGTCAAAATATCTTTTCATAAAGAGTCGGGAGTCACAACAAATTGACATGAAAAAAATTAGGTGTAAAATTTCCGCCTAAAAGTTTTACACCCCACATCAAAAGAGATTAAATTAAATTTTAAATTTTATATATGTATTTTATTAACTAATTTTTTATTATTTACTATATTTTTACACCTATAAATTTAAAAATCAGTATAGTGTCTTTAGATAAATATATTTTTTTTTCTTAAATATTTTAACAATTCATCTCAATCATCAATTCTTTTCAATTTAATTTAAGCTTTTAATGAAGAATATTTATAAAAAAAAATTCTTGATTTATTAAGAGATGAAGAAATTGGGATATAAATTTTTTATTTTGATGTGAAACCACTTTGCAATCAATTCCCATTATTTATATATATATTTATATGACTCATGAATAGTATTATGACATATCTAATTCAGAGTGAGTGCTCCAACAAATATGATAAAATCGATATACCATTTTAAAAAAAATATTTTTATATTAAAATCAAAAATAGTAATTAATTTAAAATTAAGTGTAGTTTTTGTATTAAAATTAACCTAATTAAACTCTCGTCTAAATATGGAGTTTATCGATAAGAGTTCATTTTGGCATCAAAATTGATAAAATTTGGAATAACCGAACCGTTGGAGTTACTCTTAGAAGACAAAAAAAAAAAAAGTACAATAAATATCAGGAACGTGTAGCCGAACGGTTATTTAATGTATCTTCTTTGTGTAAGGTCTAGTGTTAAAAAGAAATCTCCACCAACTTTTATGAGTTGTTTACCAAAAAATTAGACTTTAAATTATTATTTTTCTGAAAATTAGTATTTCTTATCTTATTTACACAACACAAGCCATCTGGGTTGATAGCCTTTTGGTACCAAAACTTGAGTTTACTAATTTTGGGTATTAAAAAATCAAGTTTAATATACTCGGTGTTCGCAATACCGAGCTTACAATAATATTATTATTATTATTATTATTTTTTTTTTTTAAGTTAGATTTGGGTTCGTAACAACGGGTACAACTTAAACGACAAAGCTTTGGATGTGCGGATGATATTAAGCTAAAAATGATATGTGATGTATGCATGTGGACACGACACGCAAACCAGGTGTGGTGGATCCCACTACTCAATCTAAGGAGTAACAACAAAAATTATATTAATTATTATTCCTTTACTTAAATGGAAAGGAAATATTTCAGTAAATGACACTCCAAATGTTGGGTTAATATCACTTACACCCACTAAATTATAGTGATATTCTACGTACACACATCCTTAACTTTCAAAACTACCAGGGCAACCTTCTGCCGGAGCTTTGTTTAATGAATTGACCATTTTGCCCTTACTAATTCAGACCAGAAAAATAATAAAATAATCTCAGATAGTAAATTAATGTTCAAATTGCCCTTAGTCCCTTTATATTTTCTGTTTTTTCTTTCCATCTTTTTTTTTTTCCTTGATCATCTTCATCAATGTCGACTCTTCCTCTTCATCTCGGTCCACAACGACACACTGTCGACCACACCACCACCAACCAGATTGCCGACAACGTTACCCCTTCATCATAGAAAAAATATGTATTAGCAGGTTATTCAAACTCATCCCCTTTATTATAAATGCCCAAAAATGGCCTGGACCTATAGGGAAATTTCAGTTCATTGGTCCTTTTGATACAATTAGAAGCTATATAATATTCCAATTTTTCTTTATTTTTTTTTTTACTCTGGACTACGAGAATTATTTCTTTCCATCTCTATCTTTTTACCAGTCAGGGAGTTGAAAATAAGCATAGATCCGGAGATTCCCGAGTAAATCAACCTTTCGAACTGCTGATGAATCCATGGACAGGCAAGGGATAACCTAGTGAACTGAAACCACCGCGAAGACATTCATAAACCACTCTACCATAGTTTTTCGCAGATAATCCCACTAATAAGTCATTTAACAAAACATACGAGGTCAAAGTGTAATATAATAAAAACTTACAGGGTGGTGAATGGAATTTATGTGCGCTCTCTCTCTCTCTCTCTCTCTCTCTCAGTCGAGATTCCGACATTTTCGAAAGCAAAAGCAGTGAACCCAATTGATCAGCAGTGTCGATAAAGTTATGACTTGGTGCAACACATTGTTCTAGAGAGAGAGGGAGAGATATCTAGAGAGAGAGAGAGAGATGGAGGAATTGGGGAGTTTGAGACATCTCTACGTGACGGTTTTCCTGTACAGCGTGGCGGCGTTCATGGCTCTTCCGGCAATCACCGACGTAACAATGGCGGCGCTCTGCCCCGGCGAAGACGAATGCTCTCTCGCCATTTATCTCTCTGGCTTCCAGCAGGCGGTAACCTACTAATCAAATATTTATTTATTTATTTTCGGTACGGTGTTTAGTTTACGTGCACTTCGACTAATCATCTCGCAAGTCAATCAATCTTAAGAGCGCACTTCCATTCTACCGTCAGTATTAAATTCATTTTATTATTATATTATATATTCACTTAAATTTATAAATTTTAAATTTTAAGCTGAATTTCTTAAATGCTAATATATTTACTATTTAATTTTTTAATACTTTAACTTAAAAAAATAATTATCATTGAATAATTTTTTCTTCTTAAAATAATTTTATAATTTTATTTTTTTTAAATATTCTCTTTCTATAATTTTCTCTCTCAATTTTTCATTAATTTAGTATTTTTTTCACCTTATTTTTTATCAATTTAGTATTTTTTCTATCTATAATTTTTTTCCGTAAAATATTACATTATTAGTGTAAAGTATTAGTTATGATAATTAGATATTTTATGACATTAAATTATAAGTGCTGAAAAATTAAGTGAATTATATATCACTTAAAATTTTAAATAATTTTTAAATAATTTTTATATTGTAAGTGATTGTTTAATTTTATTATCAAATGTATTTGATTTGATAAGTATTTAATGGTTGAGTGTTTAACTGTTATCAAATATCGTCTTGTGAATTTAATAGGGGTTTTAACATTTTACACCCGTGAAGTTTGAATATTATTTCACTTTGGTCCCTACAGTTGCAATTTGAACATATAACACAAAGTTTTATAATCATCCCATTTTAGTCCAAATTAATGACTCTATCTTAATTCTAGAAGACAAACAATTAACTCTTGTGCACCCAATTATAATTAAGGGGACATTGTGGGTATTTTTAAACTCTTCTGTTTCTCTAGACAAATTTTATAAAGAACACACACATACATACATACATACATATATATATATATATACATACATACATACATACATACATATATATATATATATATATATATATATATATATGTGTGTGTGTGTGTGTGTGTGTGTATATATATTATCAAGTTAAATGTATATTTTTAAGTATTTTGCCGATAAGGAGAATGAGAAGGGAAATACGAGGGAAAAAGGAGGTTGAAATTTCCCATAAAGTCTCTTAAAAACAATAAGATTCATGGAAGGCAATTATTTTCTTTTTAATATTATAATGGAGATAATGACTTAGACTGCAGTAGGATAATTAAGAAACTTTAAGATGCTATATTGTTCAAATTGAAACTATGGGAACCAAAGTGAGATTTTGGTCAAACTTTAGGAGTATAAAGTGTCAAAAAGCCAATTAAACTAGGGATGGCAAACAAAAAAAAAACGAACTAACGAACAACCGAAAGAAACCGAACCGAATGGTTCGATTTTGAAACCGATTAAATGATTTGATTGCAGTTTTGGTTTTGACATTAACAATAGAAGGGGTTTCAATTTTGGTTTTGGAATAATAACCGAGAAACCGAATCACGAAATTGAACTACGAAATCGATATTTTTTATATATTTTTATGACATATATACCCTCATTTTTTTTTATATATATATTTATAGTTTAATCCCTAATATGTGTATGTTTATTTATTGTAACAATTATGATTATAATCGTTTATTTTAATTATAATTATAAACGTTTATTGTAACCATTAATAGTTTTGTTTTGTTTTTTAGAATTTATATTTTATATTTTAGTTATACTTTTTATATATATATATAAAAACAATGCTCCGTGTTTCAGTGATTTTGATTTTAATTTTTTATAAAATTGAAAAATATTAAATAGTTTTACGGTTTCGCGATTTTGATATTGTATAAATTTAAATGGTTCGATTTTTTTAAACCGTTAAAAAAAAAGTCAATTTTGGTTAGATATATATCTAACGATTTTAATTTTAATTTTATATAAAATTGGATCGAAATCGAACCATTCACTTCCCTTAATTAAACAAGTATCAATAAAGGGTTCATTTTTAAATTATAATTCAAAAGGGTCATGTTTTTTTTTTTTTGGTTGTGATGCAGATCATAGGCGTAGGAACGGTGTTGATGATGCCACTTGTCGGTAATCTATCGGATGTGTATGGAAGGAAGAGTATGTTAACATTGCCCATGACTGTGTCTATCGTACCACCAGGTCGGCTCGCTCTGTCCTTTTCCACGTCATCAAATTGTTTGTTTCCTTAGTGGGCCAAGTTAAATGGGCCCAATAGTACTTGATTTTTTTTCTCGGCCCATCACATGCCAGTGTGTAATGATTAACAATAATTTAAAAAAATATATATTTTTTGAAAAATATTTTGATAGACGGTTGGGATTGATCCAAGGAAAATGAAAGGCTGAGATTGAATTATTAAAATTAAAAAAAAAAAAAAATTCGCCCAAAATTTTTATACCTCTACTGTTAGAGCGGTTAAATTAAATTAGAATAAATTTATCTTTTACTCCTCTCTATTTTGTCTAATTATTATTTTATATCTCTCCACTTAAAAAAAATTACATTTTACCGATTTTTACTTTGAATAAAATGAGAAACTAATTTTTTTATAACATAATATGCTTAAAAATTAATGAAATTAAAAATTCCATCAAATTTTTGGATAAAATAAATGAGATTGTCCATTTATTTTAATTTTGATTTAATTTATTATCATAAATATTTTTAAAAAATAATTTTTAATTTCATCAATTTTTTTTTGATAAAATAGACAAGATTGTTTTTTTTTTTAATCTCAATTTTGATTTATTTTTTTATTAACAATATTTTTAAAAATAAATTAAAAATTAAAATAAATAATCAATTTCGTCTATTTCATTTAGAAAGTAAATGAAAATTTTTATTTTATTAATTTTTAAGCATATTCATTAAATTTAAATGGAAAAAAGTTAGATAAAATACATATTTTTTAAAGTGATAATTAGACAAAATAAATGGAGATAACGGACAATTTACCCATTAAATTATATTTTGTAAAAAAAAAATTATATATACTTTATAAGCCAATTTTTTATTATTTAATATATTTCTATTTTAAATCGATATATTACGTTTAGGCATGAGTAATTAATTCTTAGTCTATTAATAAGTCAAAACGATTTTTTTTAAAAAATATTTTTTTATTAACAACTTGAATTAATTTGAATAGAATAAATAGTTAGGAGGAACCGATGAAATTATTGAATTTAATTATATTTTATATCCTTTAAAATTCATACTCATATAAGTTTTGAATGAATCGACAGTGATATTGGGATACAGCAGGACAACAAACTTTTTCTATGCCTATTTTGCCCTCAAAACTCTTACTGCCATGATAAGTGATGGCAGTGTTCAATGTCTTGCCCTTGCTTATGTGGTAATCTCTCTCTCTCTCTCTTAATTTGTTTCTCTCTCTACTAATTCATTCTTCTATCACTAATTCATTCTTATATCACGTAGTTATTTGAGTTTAAAAACTAATCTATTTGGCATATAGTAATTATTTGTTGTATAGTAACATTTATATCTCTCTATTCATTATATTGTTATTGTTGATATTGTTACTGTACAATAACATTTTCATCTCTCCATTCATTATTTTGCTGAACAATAATATTTGTATCTCCCCATTTATTATGTTGCTATTGATATAGTAAGAGAATATGTATTTGAATTTTTCTCAAGTAATTAATATATAGGTAATGTTTTCTCAATATAAACTTGCAAGTAGTGACACATATTTAAAATATATATATATATATATATTTTAAATGTGATAATTAATTTGAGACAGAAAAAGTACAACGTAATTACTTTACACAACTTCGTTGTTTTTTTTTTCTTAGGCAGACAACACTTTAGAAAAAGATCGGATATCGGCTTTTGGAGTTTTATCTGGCGTAACAACCGCTGCAATCGTCTGTGGCACCATGGCAACTCGATTACTTTCTACGGCCCGTACATTTCAGGTTCTACTTAATTTTCCCCTAAACATTTTTCAAACCTTCTCTTGCTAACTTATACAACAATAAATACAAAAACGGGTTCATTTTGCACTCTGGAAATTAGTTTTGGGGTACAATGCGGTTTTGCTTTATGATTTTTTAATTTATTTTTTCGGAGTTTACTATCCGTATAAATTTGATTCAATTAACTGATTTCAATCAATTTTATCGTCAAAGTGTGCAAGTTAACCTCATAAAAATTATTCAAAAAATCTAATTACTATTTGCCCCCTTGTACTTTGGACTTATTTCGTTTTAACTTCTCTAATTTAAAAATCTACATATCACCCCCTTCTATTCTTGATTATAGCGAGAAACTTACATTTTATTAAAAATAATAATAAAAAAATAAAAATAATAATAATAATAAAATATATATATATATATATATATATATATATATATATATATATATATATATATATATATATATATATAATTTTGTTTTAAAATTTAAATTGAATGGTTAATGATAATAACAAGAAAATTTAATATTTTCTCTCTCTGCTTATATTTTTATTTTTATTTTTATTTTTCTTTTTTTAATTAAGATAAATAAAATAAAATAAAAAATTATAATTTTATCCACTGCATGTAAAATTTAGATGACAATTTTATTTTCATTAATTTTTTAGCATATTTGGCTAAATTAAAAAAAAAATAGTTTTTCGATTTATTATAAGGGGTTAAAGTGTAGGTTTTTAAAGAAAGTAGAGGGTACGAAACGAAATAAGATCAAAAGTACAAGAGGGTAAAAGGAAATTAACCCTTAATTCTAGGGATGACACTTCAACCCGAACCGATGGATAACTGAACCTAACTAAATTGAACGGTTCGGTTTTGAAACCGATTAAATGGTTTTGATTTTAGTTTTGAGATAGTAACTATGAAACCGAACTACATAATCCGAACTGCATAAATGAACCACATAACTGATATTTTAGATATATTTTTATTATATATTTCACTTTCACTTTTTTTATTTATTTACATTTTGACCCCTAATATACATAAATATTATAGGGTTAATTGAGTTAATTTTAGAGATTTCATAATTCTTTCATATATAAAAACAACGGCTCGCGGTTTCGCGATTTCAGTTTTGATTTTATATAAAATTTAAAAACCTTAACAGTTTCGCGGTTTTGGTGTTGCATAAAATTAAACTGTTCGTTTTTAAAACCATTTTCTAAAAAAACATCGGTTTTGGTTTTGCGTTTGGTATACGCCTAACGGTTTTAGTTTTGGTTTCTAGGAAAACCAATCCAAAACCGAATTGTTGCCATCGCTACTTAATCCTGATTGGAATATATATGTATGTGTATGTATAGGTTGCAGCAGCATTATCAATAATGGGCTTGGTGTACATGAGAGTGTTTCTAAAGGACAAGAAGATTATGAATGATGGAGATGATGGTTTAATTAAGAGGCCAATCTTGACCGTTGAATCTGGAAATACTGAATTATCATCAAACAATGTTGATATCAAGGTCTTCAAGACAATCCCTTCTCCTGGAGATCTCTTTTGCATGCTCAGGAGTAGGTAAAATTAAATTTAATTTAAGTTTTTTTGGGGTTTTTTTGACACTTTGCACCCCCTAAAGTTTGACCAAAAATTTGAACAGAGCTTTTTGCACCTTGCACGCCAGAAGTTTCAGAGAAATCTCACTTTAGCACATGTCCTTTCAATTTAAACACATTAAATCTTGAAATATCCAAATCGTATCAAATCAGTCTTTCTGTCATTTTTTATGATGGGATTCATCGACGTGGGTGATTCTCTGTTTGACACATGACTGATTTTTGTCATTAAAAATTATGAAGTTATCGATTTGGATTGACTTGATATGATTTAAATACTTCAGGGTTTAACGGATTCAAATTGAAAGTATAGGGACTAAAATGAGATCTTTTTAAAATTTCAGGGGTACAAAGTGCAAAAACCTCTTGAACATATAAAAATTTAAAGTTTCTTAATCATTCCCCATTACAATTACAATTTTTGGACCAAAAACAACCATGTTGAGATTTTATGGACAATTTCAACTTTCTCCTTTCCTTCCGTTCTATTTTCTGCCCAAATATTCATAAATATACATATAACATAATATGTGTGTTTGTAGAAATTTGTAAGGGAAAAAAAGGAAGAGGTTGAAAATATCCATCAAGTCTCCTAAAAACAGCTGGGTGCACGACAATTGACTGTTTGTCATCCAAAACTATAATGAAATTATTGATTTGGATTAAAGTGGGATCATTACGGAACTTCAGGATGCTATGTGTTCAAATTAAAATTATAGGGACCAAAGTGAAATTATAGTCAAACTTTAGTGGTCAAAGTGTCAAAACCCCTATTTTTCTTTTCTGTAGATTTTTTTTTTTTTTTAAATTGATTTGAATATATATATATATATGCGCGCCCGCAGCATTACATTTTCTCAGGCAGCATTTGTTGCCTTCTTCTCTAGTCTTGGGCAAGGTGGACTTGAAGCTTCTCTATTGGTATACGTTTGTTGCACCTTACTTATATATCTACCACTAGTATAACATATCTATATAATAAAACAGCTCAATTTTTAATAGACGATACATTTTACACTGTTAGATCAAGACTTACATTCAATAGTTAAAATTAAATAATATTTTAACGTTATGGTTTAATGGTTGTCTTCTAATATTTTGTTAATCTCTCATTAGCTCATATATGTCTCTCTCTCTCTCTCACACACATACAATTTGATGTAATCAAAAAATTCACGGCACGTATAACAGCTCCGCACGTGCCAGAAACCTTTTCTCCTTCCTCTTAACGTAAAGCGAACAGAAAATCAGGATTCTTTATTAATCTTTGACAGATTATGAAACGGTTGATAAACATCTTCCCAAACTCCTTGAACGACGTGATGGAGTTTGGAGGGAGTGTATGCAACCATTCGATGGTTGAACCCTTCAACGTGGTAGCGAAAGCTCTGTAGAGGGTGGAGTCGCTTGAACCGTAAAGATTCATTACGTGCTTGAACTGGCGAATATGGTCCACAGGATCTGCTCTCCCATCATACTTCTCAAACTTTGTGGGATCAAACTTTTCAGAAAGTGGTACAGCTAGGATATCTGGTGAGAAATGTATCTCAGTGCCTTTTAACAACGTGTCTAGTTCATCCAAAGGCTGACCTCTTTCCACTTTACTTCTGATATGTTGATGTGAATCAACAGTCTCAGTTCGACTGTAGATTCTTCTCTCTTGCTGATGACTTGCATCTCCTTGAGTAGATTGCTCCTCATAAGACTGAGGATTAGCATACCCATGAGACCTTACTTCTTCTCCAACTTCATGGTTAGCTGTTGGGGATTGCGACCTACTGTCAGCCATGATCCTTGCCATGTATTTGATCGTCTTGACCATCTCAGCCATTTTTGCAGTAAGAGCACCAATCTTTGCATCAGTGTTTATCACAGTTGGTGGAGGATCAGTCTGAACCTCCCTATGCTATTCCACTAGAGTTTTTGCATCGGACAATGGCGGCAAGTCATTGCTTCGATTCGTCGCTGCCGCTCTTGTTCGTAGCTGCCTCATAACTGTGACAGGAAGCTTTTTATGTTAGCATTTTCTACAGACGGCGCCAAATGATGTAACAAAAAAATTCATGGCACGTATAACAGCTCCACACGTGGCAAAAACCTTTTTATCCTTCCTCCTGTTACCTGCAAAACCATGAGTTCTAATGGGGGACACCGGTGTGGGGTCGGCCGAAAAACCTCCGGCATGAGAACAATTCAATCTGCGTACAATTTTCTCCATATACCAGATTAATTTATTCTCACGCCGGAGGTTCTTTGACCGACACCACACCGGTATCCCCCATTAGAACTCACAGTTTTGTAGATAACATAAGGAAGGAGAAAAAGGTTTTTGGCACGTGTAGAGCTGTTATACGTGCCGGGAAATTTTTGGTTACATCACAATTCTCTCAATCTACTCACGTGCTCCTCTATCTGTTCGTACCCCTTATCACTTCCCCTTTTCTCTCCATCCCGTCACTAAACAGTTATCATCGCCATCATCACGGTAAATGTTTATTTTATTTTTCTTTCTCTATTTAAATTTAATTATTTAAATTAAAATGTGCACCTTCAAGCATAGCATAGGGTATACACTGATTACATCATATTGTTAATCAATTTACTTAATAAAAAGAAAATTTTAATATTTTTTGTTCAAATAAAAATTTAAAAAATTGTCTTTATTGAACGAGACTATGAGTACAAATTTAGAATAATGCCCGTTTATTAGTGAAAGGTTTTTTTCAAGAATATAGGTAAACTTGTAGATAGACTTGAGTCTTTCTCAACCTCGAAAGCTAACTCATATAGTTTGTTTTTGGTGTTGCAGTACTTTTTTAAAGCCCGGTTTCATTTTAACAAGAATCAATTTGCTGATATATTTCTCATTTTTAATATTGGAGGGACCATTTCACAGGTATATCTCTTACACTATACTTTGTGCCATTTTTAACATATGCTAGTCAATTTTTAGTGTTATTATTTAATCGATAAATTATCCTAACAAAACACGCAAAACTTATAAATTATCCTAGTAATGGTTGCGTTTGGTAATCGTTTCTGTTTCCATTTCAATAGTGGGATGAGAATTTTGTTTTCTTTTTGGGAGTAAAATCGCTTTTGGTAACGATAATTTTTTTTTTTTTTGTTTTAGGAAGAGAATTGTGTTTGATAACGATTTTATCCTAAAATCTTTTTTTTTTTATCTCTCTGTTTTGGCCTGACGGCCGTGGCGCCGTCGCCAGCCGGCCGGCAGTGGCTCCGGCGCCGGCGACGGACAGACAGCGATGACGGGTGGGTGACAGTGGCCGAAAAATTTCCGGTCGGACGGTGATCGGCGATGGGCGCCGGCGCCGGACAGTGGTCAACCGGCGGATGAACAGTGATCATGTGTTTTGAGAATTAAATGAAAATAACGAGAAACAAATTTTTTTTATTTCTCATTTCTTAAGAAAAAAGTGGACATAATTCTTAAATGGGAATGAAATAGAAACGGAAATAAAAATTACCAAACACTATTCCCAAACAAAATTCTCAAAAATCTAGGAATGGGATGGGAATTTCTAGAATGGAAACGGTTACCAGGGCCTATTTTCCTATTTTTAAACCGTCAACACAGTTTTCGTGTTGAAATTAATCCCTTTTTTTGAAATGAAAATTTTCAAATGAAAACTTTGTCCCCACTGAAAATACTCCCTTATAATAGGAAATCAAAATATATGCTTAATATGATATAGTTTCCGAATATATTGAAATGTTTGAATTTGTATATTTAAAAGAAATAAGTTAATAATACATTAAATATCATCAAAAACTCCATTTTATTAACATTTTAGCTACGAAATTTATAATCTTGACTGCCAATTCGTGTTCTGCATTAAAAATAAAAAAAATAAAAATCAATTTGTATATTTTTTTTGTTCATATCTGAAAGTTGTAGGTGTACTTAACATGTGATAAAAATATTTTTGTTCTCGAGTTTTAGATTTCTTAAAAATCAGAACTATTAAAAAAAGGAAACATTCTACCTATGATTTTTATAATTTTGACTGCAAATTCTTGTTCTGCATTAAAAACTGATAAAAAAATATATTCAATTTGTATATTTTTATATGCGTATTAAAAAGTTGTAGTTGCGTTAATATGTGCATTTACTCTTTTATGATAATTTTAACAATTCAATCTAGTTTTACCCATTTTTATAACAAATACAGTTGGTTCTGATGCCGATGGTGTCCCCTTATATAAGAGAGGAGAAATTGCTTTCGATAGGACTCTTTCTAGGCTTTTTCACGGTACGTTGCTTAACTTTAATTAATTAAATTATCATTTTCAAAAGTTTAATCATATCTTAATTGTTTATTTACTTTTATTTTTATTTTATTTTTAACAGAATGCAATTGATAGCATAGCATGGTCACCTTGGGTAAGCAAATTGTTATAATTTGTCTATGAATTTAGTGAAAAATACATTTAAATTATAGAGTGCGAATCTCAAAATTGTACATTTGATCACTCGAGTTCCAAATTTATTTCGATACCGTAGAAGTGAAAACGATCTTAATAATTTTGGACATAAAATGGATTGTGTTCACTGTATGGCTTTTTAATGGGGGATATTTTCGTTATTTCATTACTCCACCAGACTAAAACGTGTTTCGCTATCATTTTCTAATAACGATTCAGCAGTCTCTCTTATTTTTCAAATGAACTGTTGTTGGAGAAAATTTAAAGAAATCAAATGAAAATATTAAGATGGCCACATGTTGAGCATAACTAATTTTCTATTCAAAATAATTAATATTTTTAATTTCGTGGGACTGAAATAAATGTAAAACTTGAGAGACCATGATGAAATTAAAATATTATATTTCAAAGTGTAACTGCGCAAGTATGATTGAGTCACAATTAATGAAAAAAAAAAAAAAAATCCCCAAAAAAATTACGAATTAATCTTAACCTTCGATTTTTTTTTTCAAATAAATTCTACCCTTAATTAAAAGAGAATTTTTTTTACTAAAAAACAACTTTTTAAGGACTATACTTTTTCGACTAAGTTCAAAAGTACCAATAATTTCTTTTGTCTTTTTTTGACCAAAATACCTCTCATGTGAATATTTAATGTAACATTCAACACCTGTAGATGTTGAATGTAACGCCAATTGTTCTCATGTGTTTTATGAATCGTGTTATGCGTGGATATTAAATTCAATACCTATGGAATGTATGTCCTCCCATAGATTGAATAATTGTTTAGTATGTGTGTTCGTTTATACCTGTTGTTTGATTTAATATTTATCTGATTAACTAATATTCTTTTTATTAAAAAAAATATATATTTGTTTTTGTATTTGTAGGTTCTATATGCTGTGGCTGTTATCTCTAACTTCGTATTATTTGCAAATCCAAGTGTGAGTTTTCTCTCTAATATCTATTATTATACTTTCTACTGGTTGGCTCTTGATTAGGGTTTTCTCGTGTTCGTTTGATTACGATTTTCTCATTTTTGCAGTTGAGAAGCATTATATCCAAACAAGTTGGCCCAACTGAACAGGTCTCTCTTCCCATACGAAAACTTAAAAACATTACAATACTTTCCCCCCTTTTCTCTCTCTGTCACTCGTACAAACACACTATAAAAACCTGATGTGCAAGGGGTTGGCACATGCACAACGCAAGGCATTGGCAGTCACGTTGGCGTGCGTTTGCATTGTGGTGTGTATCATGCATTTTGCACAACGCCAATGCCAACATTGTGCATTTTGCAAAGACCGTGACAATGCATTATGCACTATACATTGAAAACCTAATAACACTGTCTCTCATATACACACACTCCCCCGCCCCCCCCCCCCCCCCTCGGGGCCGCCGCCGCCTCTCCCCTTCTCGCACACAAAACTTGATAATATTGAATATTTTCAGGGGTTGGCTCAAGGATGCATTTCTGGGATAAGTTCCTTTGCCAATATCATTGCTCCCTTGGCATTTTGTCCCCTAACAGGTAAATTTAACTTCTTCTTCTTTTTTTTTCAAATTTTGAAAAAGAAAAAAAATATTCAATATACAATAAAACCAACAATAATTTTATCTAAATAAAAAAAATGTGTAAAAAATATTTCAGATTTGTATCCTGTAATTATTATTTTTTTTACAGCTTTATTCCTGTCTGAGGAAGCACCATTCCAGTTTCCCGGTTTTAGTATCATGTGCATTGGACTTGTATGGGTAAGAACAAACCATGTTTTTACTACAATAATTAAGGCACCGTTTGGTAACCGTTTTTTAAAGTACTTTTTAATTAAAAATTAATTTAATGTTAAAAATAAATATTTTTACTTAAAAACAACAATAAAAAATCAAAAGTACGTTAGATAGTATAGGGACAATATAAAAATAGAACAAACGAAAATAGACTATTTTGCTTTAAAGAAAAAACCTTAAATTCATGTATTTTTTTTTTTAAAATTTATTTTAATCGCAACATAAACGCTACTTTAAAAGACACCTTTTGCTAACATTTTTTAATTTTATATGAAAAAAAGTTAAATTAACAAAAAATACATTTATTGAAATGCAATAGCAAGAAATCAAAGACCGCTTGACAGTTTCAAAATTATATTTTAGTATCATCCTATAAGTGATTTCTTAATCCAAAAAGAAGAGAGAATGAAAAATATTGACGTTATAGTCCATCGTTCTTAGTTGATCTTATAATATAAAAATAAAAAACAAACTATAGGTTTTTTCTTTTCAAAAAAATATTTAAACTATTTTTTTTAGCGCAAAACAAACATTGTTTTTGAAAATAAATATTCTTTTTTTCGTTTAAAAGCAAATAAGTATTTTAAAAAACGTTACAAAACAGTGCGGACATTTTTTTTTTCGTTTTAAAGCAAAAAAATAAAATAATTAATAAAAGGGTCATCAGACGGTGCCGAATCTATTTCTATTCTGTTCTCCAAATTTTGAGAACAAATTTATAGGGTGAGAATATAAAACATATTCAGTTGACAATTTTACTTTATTTTTGGCAGCTGATGGCTTTCATAGCAAGTACAATGATAAAATCTGTCCCTGTGATGACAGTAAGAAGCATATGAGAAGCTTGTCATTCCGAAATTTAAATACCCTCCTGAGATATGTTTTTTAATACATACAAACATAATGTGTGTGTGTGTGTATATATATTGCCTGTATCTATAGATTTTTCGGTAGCAGAAACTGGCTGGCCGGGAGCAGTTCTTAAACCCGGTACATGATGTTCTTGAGATATGATGAGGCCTGCCCTGCAAAAAAATCGATGAACACAAATTATTTCATGTGATCCGATGGAAAAGATAATAATTACACAGCCGGCCAAACCTAGATATTCTAAGGGCCTGTTTGGTTTCGTTTTCTAAAAATTTTATAAACAGTTGCTGAACATAGTTTTTGAAAATTGTGAAAAATTGTTCCGTTTAATTTTTTTTTACATATACACACACATATATCTATTAATAATGTATTAAAATTTGAAAAATAAAAATATAATGTGATTGATTAATATGAGTTCTTGAAAAAACGGCGTTTAATTGGGGGTCATTTTGTCCAACTTCCTTTTGCAGGGGCCATATGTGTAGTATTTCTTCGCTACAAAAAAAAATTACACCTAGCCCCTCTTTGTTTTAAAAAAATTTGCAAGGGCCCAGGCCGTTCCCTGTCCATTAGGGGTGTACATGGTGCGGTTCGGCGTGGTTTTGAAGTTTTTTGGTCCCTGAACCGAGGTCCTCGGTTTCCCTATGGTGGAAACCGCTCCCTGACGGTGCGGTTTCTGTACAGAGAAACAACCGACTGTGCGATTTTTGTCATTTTCGGTGCGGTTTTCGGTTTGGGACGGGAGGAAGAGAAACAAGAACAACCGCAATTGCAAGAAAAAAAAAGGCAATTGAACTATAAATGAACAAAAGGAAAAATAAAACACAAAAATTGAAAACAAGTTTCATGGCCTTCACATAACAGGTAATTGATTAACGTATAGAAAAGATGAAGAAAAAATACCAGATTCGCTAAGGCGATGGCGGATTTGTGAGGACGAAATCGATTCTATAAAGGCGATGGACGATTTGAGGGCTGCGACAGCGATGGACGATTTGAGGGCTGCGACGACAATGGAGGAATTGAGAGCAGCGACGGCCATGGAGGATTTGAGATCTGCTGGCTACGAGCGCGCGACAACGAACGAGAGCTGCGATTTGAAGATTACGACGGCGATGGTTCATGGTTGAGGTCCTTGAGGAGCGTGGGATGAGAACGATCTCCGGATCTCTGTTGTTGCTTGCGGTTGGAATGAGGAGGGAGAGTTGAGATCCTTTTGCGATCGATTTGGATCTGGAACGAAGAGCAAGAGGAGAGAAGTGGAGCTGCGAAGGGAGGAGATCGGGAAAGAAGTGAAGCGAGGTGGCTAGGGTTTTTGCACTTATGCGTTGATATATATATACAAGACCCCTAAAACGACGTCGTTTTAGGGGACTCCGGTTCGGCGCGGTTTAAACCGCGGTTCAAGATCCCTAAACCCGCCAACCGAACCGGTGCTGCGGTTTTTTGCCTATAAAAAACCGATCATGGCAGTTTTTTATGTAGGGACGGTTTTTTTCGGGTTTTTTTCGTCGGTTTGGTTCGGTTTTTTCGGTTTACCGATTTTTTTGAACACCCGTACTGTCCATGAATAAATTTGCCCCAGCTTATTTTTTCTCAATGAACACAAAAATATTTCAAATGATCCAAAAAATATATATATACACATAGTATATATCTATATATAAATCAGGACATATTTTACATTTGAGGCATTTTTTTACCACTGGATAGCTGAAGACATTTCTAACCGTTCGATTTAGATTTTATTGATTTAGTAGAATCAAGACAGAAGACATACATTGCAATTTTAGAAAAGCCCGGAGAGATGATGGTGTGGTCAAAGGTGGAGATCAAGTTGCCCCAAAGGTTAATCATCTATATATAAATCAAGACATATTTTACATTTGAGGCATTTTTTTACCACCGGATAGTTGAAGATATTTTCAACTGTTCGATTTAGATTTTATTGATTTAGTAGAATCAAGACAGAAGACATACATTGCAATTTTAGAAAAGCCCGGAAAGATGATGGTGTGGTCAAAGGTGGAGATCAAGTTGCCCCAAAGGTTAATCATTTTAAATATTTAGGTTTAATTCTTCACAACAATGGTGAAATCAAGAAGGATATTCAAGGCAGAATAGTTAAAGTGGAGTATTACAGTTAGGGCGATATGTGATCGTAGGATATAGCTGAAACTCAAAAAAAAAATCTGCAAAACTACAATAAGGCCAGTGATTCTATATGGTTCAAAATTTTGGAAAGCAAACACAAATCATGTTCAGAACATTAGTGTGACAGAAATAAGGATGCTATAGTAGATAAATGAGAAGACAAAAATGGATAAAAATGAGAATGATACTATTAAAAAAAAAATAGGAATAACACCAATTAAAGAGAAAATACGATTTAGTTCAAATATGGGGGATTAATAAAGGGAGAAGTAGGCCTAAAAAGACTCGGGACGAGACTATTAGAATTGATTTGATGACATTAAACCTAACTGACCCTACTTAAGTGAGACAAATGCTCAATTGTTGTTGTTGTAATATATAATGAACTAAAATAAAATTAGTGTCTGAGATATATACTAGTGTATGTGTGTGCTCGACCGCACAAATTGGATGAACACGAAAAATTACCATTTTCTTCTCAATCGTAGACGATTTGAGAGATACGAGAGAGGGAAACCTTTATGGTATACATGAAGCACACCAATTTCTCACACCCTTTGATGTCTAGATACTCAAGCTTTGGGCAACGATTGACGATAATCATCAGATCTTTGTCGATCATGTTTGTTTCAGACAAGTTCAAGAGCTTCAACGCGGGAAAACCCGTCAAGAGATTGGAAGAAACAATGGGTTCGATGTTGCCTTTCCTCCTTATGCCTCTGAGATTAGGGCAACAATTTTTCATCGTCTCCAAGATGAGAGGTGTGAAATAAGGCGAATCGGAGAAGTCGACTAGTTCCAGGTTTTTGCAGCAGCAGATGAACTTGAGAATTGCTTCTTGAGACGCCTCGTGGGATCCATGGAAGGATATGTGCCTCAAATTCGGACAACTGCAAATTCGATACAAGTAAGATACTGTTTGGTAACACTTTTTATCTATTAAAAAAATAAGTGAAAAATCAAAAGTTTGACAGGGTATCTTCAAATTATCCCATATTTCCATTTTTATTTTATTTTTCGGCTACAAATGGGTGGAGGAAAGGTTTTTTAACACTAGACCTTCCATTAATGAGACACATTAGATAACCGCTAAAATACAAGTTTTGGGTTATTTAATAGAATTTTATTTACAAGGTATGACAACTCTTAAAATATGATAATTTAGACGACCAAACAAAGAGTTTAGGAGAATCAATTTGTGTTAGGAAAATAATTTAAAATTAAATATTTTATTTAATAAAAACAATATATATTTATAATATTTATAATTATATGTCCTAATTATATATTTATTAGATATTATTATTGTGATTAAATCATAAAATTTATTAAAATAACTTTATAAATCTAATTATAAATAAAATTATGAGTACTTAGTATTATAATAATAATTATATAACACATATACTATATATATATATATAGGTGTATAAAAATAGTGAGTATGATTCTGTCGAAATAGAGAGAAATAATAGTTTGTTATACTTTACATATATACTTGATTTTATAAGCGGAATCGGGTTTCATAATTTCTTCCAAAAATGGTAGATCGGAGATTACCGTTTGCGGATGAGACGAAGAAGGGCATCGTCGTGGGGAGGATAATGATTTGTGAGGAAAGGGAAGATGTAGAGGGAAGTGACAGCGGCTCCACCGGCGGCGCGTTGTATGAGGGCTTGAAGGCGCGCGACGCCACTGTAGTAGAGCCGACCGTCGAAAAAATCAACGAGCGATTTGCGGTAAGGATGATATGCCTTGACGAAGGCGTAATCGACGTCGGAGGACGACGAGGAGTGGTGAGTGTCGGCGGCGACCATGGAGGCCCAGCAGAGAGGATGACGAGAGGCCTGTGACCACGATACGCAAACCAGCGGGAGAGTACGAGTACGGTCTCTGATGGAAGATCTGCAGAAGATGTTCACTATGGCGGGGCTTGGAAGAGCATCCCACGGTCGTTCCGTCGGTGCCTTCGCCGGCTCCATTTTCCAGTGCGGAATTGCTGGGAATTGCAGATAGAAGCGGATTTAATAGTATAGGCTGGTGACTGCGTCCGACAAACGCCAATGTCACATTTTGGGTATGTTTGTCGAAGTGTCGAATCTTCATGGGCGCCAAAGATGAAATAATGACTAAGCCTCACTGAAAAGGTGGTCAAACTTGCAAAGTGCAAAATTCCATAATGGTTAAGTCCATTATGGAATATGGATACAGAAAATAGATTTGAGGCATATTATCTCTTCTCTCTCTAAAAACAAGACCAGCATCTGATACGCGCCCAGTTAGCATGACGGAACTGACGGACGTGTGAAGTGATGCCGCCACACACTGTGGTTCATCGCCCTGCTTGTTTCGCCCTCAATCGAGTTGATGGCGAGTGGCAGAAGTTCCAGGCTGGCGGTGGCGGCGGGGGAACCCTCTTTTAAACCGACGGTAGCAAACCGTCGAATGGCGAACCAAGCTGATGTTATGTCTATCGCCGAGCTGAACCGTTACCACCACCGAGTTTTTAAAAAGAAATCTACAAAAAAAAAAAAAAAAAAAAGGAAGTTATTGTCAGTGTCGAAAATTGGTCTAACCAGCAGTATGGTCCGAACACTCTCGGATCAGGGAGAAGGGGGAATTATGATTGAACTTCCTCACGTGCTGTAGTCAGGCCAAACAGGTTTGGTTTGACCTAAGTCCGAGCCCGGTTCTTCTTTTCCCTCCGTGCTCCTAATCGTTGTCCGGGCCGAGCTCCAATCTGTCACCTACACACATGACAGGTTGGGTTTTTCCCGGCATGTCCCCTCTGGCGTGAGAGTAAGAGCCCGGAGTAGAAATATAGGTCGGAGAGTTACTGTTACCTTGACCTGTCTAAGCTACCTAAGGTGAAATTTCTTTCTCTAGAATAGTTTTTCTCGTCCTTCCAAAGTGTTGGAGAAGCCTCCTATTTATAGGCAAAAGCGTGATTATCGTAAACAAGATTAAGACCTTAAACTAGGCTTACCGGTAAGTAGTCAGACGTGTGAACGACACGGCGGATTAGAGCTGTGGGCCTGGGCCTTGGGCCCATTACTATTGATGGCGAGGGCCTAGGTTCGACCTCCCAAGGAGGCGGGTCAGACCGGCCCCAAAAGCGCGGAGGTCGGTCTAGGCACTCCGAGCTCCCGCCAACTGTCAACCTGAGGCCACCCGGGCTGTCTATACACCGGGTTGGTACGAGGTGACGTGGCAAATTTGACCAGGGTGGTTTACACGTGGAGAAGACCCGACTTTATCTACATCAGTTATTATTTACAAAAAAATATTAAAAAAAAAAAAACTTATTTCGGCCGTCCCAGGGCCGGAATTGGCTTCCCCCCACCCTACCCGGCCCCACATCCCATCCCCATCAAAAAACGAAAAAAACATATTATATACATATATTTATATCATAATATATATACATATTATTTGTTATTGTAATGTATGGACTACATGAAAAAAAAAAAATTAAGTTTGTTAAAAAAAAAAATAATTATTGTAATATAATAAAAAAGGATAAAAATGGATTGAGTAATGCCCAAACAATTTTAGGGGATAAAAATGAGTTGAGTAATAATTATAATAATATAATAAAAGGGATATAAATTGCATCAGCTAGATATTTATGACAAATTAAACTCGTTATATGTGTGTGTGCAGGGCCGGATTTATTTTATTTATTTTGAAAATAATTTATTTTTTCGTTAGATATTTTATAAATAATTTTTAAACAATTTTGTATATAATTTTTTTTTAATTTATACAAAATTTGTATATAATTTTTATATAAAATTATAAAAAAAATTCTTTCATTCATTTAAAAAACAAAATTTAACTAGTTAATCTGTAATATAATTTGTATATATAATTTTTTATTTAAAAATATTAAATAAACTTTAAAATTATAAATAAATAAATATATATATATATATATATATATACATAAACTTGTTAAGGCCGGTTCCTAAAAAAAATTAAAAAAAAATAAAAAAAAAGTATGAAACCGGCCTTGACAAGGCCGATTAGACCAAATTTGGTAAATAACAAAAAAATGGACCCATTTTGGATATTTAATAACTTTTAAGACCTATTTTTTTTAAAAGAACTCATGTTTGTTTGGGGTAAAAAAAAAAAAAAAAAAAGGAAAAAAAAACCTTTACTTCCATACAACCAGTATAGCCGGTCAAAATTAAGAGCATTTGCCTAGAGAGATGCTATTTCAACCAACATTGAGGAAGTTTTTATGTGAACTTGTCAATATTTTAAAATCCAGACCGGACATTGTTATAGCAGAAAATAAATAAAGTACGAGTTTACCAAAATTTCTTGGGATGAGTCGCGGACTAGGTCGCTCTCTTTAAGACGTTTTCCGACTCTGCCCAAGAACGTGCAAGCAATGTATCAACCCCGTCGTCCCTAGGATAAAACAGCCCAGAATCACCTCTGTCTAGAACCTTCTTTGCACAACAGAAGACCTGAATACTAAACACCCACTCACTGTTTGAACAAACAAACAGACTGCTCAGAAATCGAAGTTTAAAAGAAATAAAACTATTTCTGATGAAAAAGCTGTTTCAAATCAAGACGAAGACTGTTCTGTCTTTTTAAAATTGAGGAAGAAAGCACTATTTATAGGAGAAAAAAAAACAAAAACCGTTTGAATCTTTTTTTTTTTAAAACCGAAAATAAAAAAAACGTTTTAAATAATTAAATTATTAAAACGTTCAACTTTAAACGTTTTTTTATTTAAAACGTTTAATGAATTAAAACGTTTTTTAATAAATTAAAAACGTTTTGTTTTTTTTCAACGGTTCAAATTATTCACACGTTTTAGTTTTTTTTTTTTTTTTTAATTAAACTATTTTTAAAAAAAAATATTTTTAAATAATTTTTTTTTCTAAAAAGTAAATAAGTGCCACCTCATCACACGCGCGACGCGACTCGGCACGGCCGGATGGACAGACGACGGCGGCAGCGCGCGCGTGTGTGGTAAACCGGTAGGGATGTAACTCCTCTACCCTCCACAAAATGTGGGTACCCCTTGGGGCACACCCCAAGTGTCTCACATACCCCCAGATATCCTCGTTAATTTCACCTCTCCCAACCAATGTGGGATAAAAGGGCTAGCGGAAATTGCACATTTGACACTTTCTATTCTAAAAATTTAATTAAAATTCATTTGTTTCGAACTGGAAAAATCATCGGCTGGTTTGCCGATTTTAGAGGTTCTTCCGAACCGAAAATTGAGCCGATCGACAGTTTAACCGATTTAACCACCAGTCCAGTCCAGTCCGGTCTGGTTTTTAAAACATTGGAACTTATAACTTGAAATTTGTAACTTTTTAGAAAAAAATTGTAACTTCTTTTAGACGAACTTGTAACTTTGGTCGATTATATCAGCTGTAGGTTGTATTGCAGTCAGACACAAAAAAAAAAAAAAAAGATTGGAAAAGAGAAATTTGTTGTAATTGGTTAGAGATAGAAATGAAAAAGAAAAAAAAAAAAAAGAGGTGAAAAAAGTTCTTTCCCCCACTCCCCCCCCCCAAAAAAAATATTCTAAAATTACCATTATACCCCCTTTATTTTAAATACATATTATTATTTTTCTTTTACCATTAATATATAGTAAGAGTAAAATAGTAAATTAATATAGTGCATATTATTTTTTTTCTTTTACTTTTCTTTCTTTAATACATATAAAATATTATTTTTCCTCATTTTATATCTCTCCAACCAAATATACTAAGGAAAATTATTTTTTCTCGACAAAAGATAAAAAAAAAATCTTTTTCATTTCTCTTTTTATTTTTCATCATTCCAACCAAACGTATCCTTAACGCTCTATCCTTTATAACGTAAGCATTTTTTATTATTTTATTTAAAATTTTCTTAAATATATTTTTTTCTTTAAAAACAAATTATTTAAATAATATTTTTAGTTTAAAATAAATATTTTATTATTTTTTTGTTTATATATAGAGATATTATGATGATATCCGAACTCAATGCATTAACCGGTTTGCATAAGACAAATTATACAGTAATAGTGTTATAAGTTTTGTTCCAAATATGTTTTGTCGCTGTCGGGGTAAATAGCTATCGCGTTTGAGCCACTCTCCTTAAATTTTGGCTAAATTACTCACTTTGAATCATAAATATAGTGAGATTTAAAGAATTATCCTATTTATAATCGAACTGGGAAAAAGTTACATGATTATTATAGTATTAAGTCAATTTGCGAATATATCAACGGTTCTCTAACTTAGAGTTAGCTCACACGTGTTGGTTCACAATGAGATCACATGCCGTTTACCCTCGTTAAATTATATTTTAAAGGAAAAAAAAAATGTCTTTTTATTGCCATACGACATCAACTTATGAATATGTCACCAATTCTCTAGTAGCAGAGTCAACTCACACACGTTCGAGTTACGACGAATCAAGTGTTTTCTCATAAAATTCTGGAACATAATTTATTATACTTGGGTAAAGATATCGTTTATTTCAAAGAGAAAAGTTAAAATGAAACATAATTATTGTTTATTTACAAAAATAATTCATCAACAACAACGACGGTTAAACCTTTGTCTTACTTATATATGGTTGGCTACATAAATTCATTTACGTCATAGATATCGATCAAATGTCATCTTTTCCGTCAGATTTAATGTCGCCAAATAATTTCTAATAGTCTCGTCAAATGTCTTCTTAAGTCTACATCTCCCTCTAGTAGTCCCTTGAACTTGAAGTAAATCACATTTTCTCACTAGTACTTCTATAGGTCTTTTATGCACATTCCCAAATTATCATAAACGATTTTCTCTAATTTTCTCTTCGATGGATGTTATTCTTAAATTCTCTTTAATAGTTTTATTCTTAATTTTATCAATTCTCGTCTTTCCGCTTATCCACCGTAACATCCTCATTTCTGTCACCCTAATTTTTTGGATATGATTCATTTTTACTTCCCAACATTCTGAACCATAAAGAAACGTTGGTCTTATAGTAGTTTTGTAGAATTTTCCTTTAAGTTTTAATAGAATCCTACGATCACAAATCACCCCAACTGCACTTTTCCACTTTAACCAGCCTGCTTTGATTCTATGCGTAATATCCTCCCTGATTTTGCCATTACTCTGAATCATTGAACCTAAATATCTAAAACGATCAACCTTCGGCACCTCCTTGTCTCCAATTTTGACCGTACCACCGTCTCTTCGGGCATTACTAAAATTGCAATGCATATATTCCGCCTTACTTCTACTAACCTTCAAACCTTTAGACTCTAACGTTTCTCTCTATCTTTCTAACTTAGTATTAAAATCTATTTTATTTTCGTCCACTAATACAATGTCATCCACAAATAACATACTCTAAAGTACTTCATCTTAAATATATTTTGTGAGCTCATCCATCACTAGAACGAAGAGGTAAGGGCTTAAAGATGATTCTTGATGTAAGCCTATATTAATAGGAAATGCACAAGTATCGTCTCCTTATGTCCGAACACTAATGATTATACCTTCATGCATATCCTTAATTACATCGATGTACACATTGGATACCTGTTTTTTTTCTAGCACCCACCACAAAACTTCTCTAGGTATCTTATCATAAGTCTTTTTCAGGTCCACAAATACCATGTGTAAATCTCTTTTCATTTTTCTATATTTTTTCATTAATCTACTGAGTAAATAGATAGCTTCAGTGGTTGATCAGTTAGGCATAAATCCAAATCAGTTCTTTTCTATGCTCGTTTCACGTTTTATTCTATATTCTATCACTTTCTCCCAAAGTTTCATAGTATGACTTATAAGTTTTATACCCCAATAGTTTGTGCAAATTTGAACATCCCTTTTATTTTTATAGATGGGCACTAAGATACTCTTCTTCCAGTCGTTAAATATTCTCTAAATCCTCAAAATGTCATTAAAAAGTCTAGGTGGCATTTGGTAACTGTTTCGTGCCCATCACATGCAGTGGAATGAGAATGGGATGGGATGAGATAGGATGGGATGAGATAAGAATTTTGTTCTCTTCTTGGGAGCAGAAGGGTGTTTGAAAACGATAAATTATTTTTTGGATCCGAGAACAGAATCGCGTTTGATAACAATTTTATCCGAAAAATCAAGAACAAACCCTAAACCACAAATTGAAGAACACCGAGAATAAATTCAAGAACAACAATCACAAATCCAAAAAATCAAGAACAAATCTTAAAACAAATCCAAGAACAAATCTAAGAACAAATTGAAAAACACCAAGAACAAATTCAACCTATTTGGATTTCGATTTTGAAATGGAAATTGAAATCCAAATCCAAAATCGATTTCGAAATGGAAATAGAAATGAAAATCTGAAATCGATTTCAAACTGGAATTCGAAATCCGATTTCAAAATAGGGTTTGAACATTTGTTCGATTTCGATTTTGAAATGAAAATGGAAATCTGAAATCTGAAACCAATTTTGAACTGGAAATTGAAATCCAATTTCGAAATGGGGTTCGAACATTTGTTCGATTTCAATCGAAACCTTGTTTCGATTTTGAAACTAAAACCGAAATAAGGTTTCAATTTCTAAATTGAACCCTATAAGCACCAGACGACGACGAATGAGGTCGGACGAGGAGGATGACGGGCGGAGGTTTGATTTTGAACCATAGAAGGACAAGGACGGACGTGGAGGACGATGGACGTTCAATTTCGATCCAAAGTAGGACGATGATGAAGATGACGCAAACTAGATGAGGATGTCTATGGCGGCGGAGGACAAAAAAGACGACCATGGCAGTTAAGGACGAAGAACACGACCATGGCAATGGAGGACAAAGAACACGACTAGAGGAGGAGGAGGAAGAGAAAGTGAATGAGGAATGAGATGGGAATAGGTAGAAACAAAAAAAAAATTGTTTTTCATTTCTTCACAAAAAAGTGGGATGAATTCTGAAATGAGAATGAAATGGAAACGGAAACAAAAATGTGAGATGGATTACCAAACGCTATACCCAAAAATAAATCTCAAAAAATTAAAAATGGGATGAAATTTTTTGGGATGAGAGTGGTTACCAAACAGGGCCCTAGTTAACCACTCTATCCTAATATCTCCCAAACTTTTTCACACCTCTATAGGGATTTCATCTGGCCCTACTGTTTTTTCAATTCGCATCTTCCTTAGTGTTACTCTAACTTTTGAAACTCTAATTCTTCTATAAAACGTATAAATCTTATTTGAAAATAAACTGGCAATTCTAGTCTAAATTCTCCAATGTCATTCTCATTAAATAAATTATAAAAATAACTTCTCCATCGTTCCATAATCTCCTCATCTTTCACCAGTACCTTTTCATCAATGTCTTTGATACATTTGACACTTCCAGTATCTTTAGTATTTCGTTCACATCGCCTAGCAAGTTTAAATATATATATCTCTCCCTCTTTTATATCTAACTTTTGATAAAAATTATCATACGCTCTAATTTTTTATTCCTTAATTACTTTTCTTGCCTCCGTTTTTGCATATTTATACTTTTCCAAACTCTGTCAACTTCGATATTTTTTCATTCTTTATAAGCTATTTTCTTGTCCCGAATAGTTTTTTGGACCTCCTCATTCCACCACCAACTTTTTTTATATCGTGATCCTCCTCCTCTACAAACTCCTAAATTTTTTCTTCTTATCTCTCTAATACGACTTACCATATCAATCTACATTTTGTTCACATCCTCATGTCTCTTCCATAATTCATCATCGCTAATTTTATCCTTAAACAACTACATCTTTCCACCTCTTAGATCTCTCCAACGTATCCTTGCATGCCTACTTATCTTAGACTTCCGTTTCCACACTTTACAATCTTTACATATTAAACGATCACCCCCTAATAAGAACAAAATCTATTAGGTTATTCCTTTGACTACTCTTAAATGTGATAAGGTGTTCATTCATTTTCTTACAACATATATTTAGCATAACTAAATCATACGCCATAGGAAAATCTAAAATCATTTTACCCATTGCATTTTTCTCCCCAGATCCATAACTATCATGTACTTTCTTGAAAGTCCTCATTTCTTTCTCGACATATTCATTCAAGTCTCCCCTAATAAATATTTTCCTTGGTTAGGTATACTTTACACGATTTCGTCCATCTTTTCCCAAAATTCTCATATAACATTTTCTTGTAGTCCAACTTGGGGAGTGTAGACACGGCATTTTTGACCGCCTCGCAAAAAATCATACTTTATTTTATAGTTATTTTTATTTTTTATTTTATTTTTTTGTTTTGATTGTACCGTATTTATGCGATTTAATACTGCTAAATTAAGTTTTATTAATTTCTTAAGTAAATTAAATATTAGTAATTTATTATTTTTTTTTTTTTTTTTTTGGGGTTTTGTAGATTTTTCGAAGTGGAATAAAAATGCGTTACTTCGGAACAAAATGGACAAGAAACAGACGAGAACGAGAGAGGCCTGGACCGAACGCGGGGGAGGGGGCTGCAAAAAGGTCGCACTAGCGACTAGCCACACTGGTCGCTGGTGCGGCCAGCAGGGGGTGGGTGCACCGAATTTTCGGTGCACCCACCCCCTTTTCCTTACCTTTTCGCACGCCTTTTGTTCGGAGGAGTTTCAGAAAATTTCCTATAAATAGAAGAAGGCTCAGACAACTCAAGAGGAGAATTTTGAGGGGAAGAAATTTTTTTGAGAGGAATTTTTGTAAGGGAGAGGTGAAATCTGGAGAGAAATTTTGAAGAAAATAATATTATTTTCATTTTATTGTAATTTTGAAGAAGAAAAATCTCCAAGAAGGTGGTAAATTTTCATCTGTTGTAAATCTTACTCTTATTTTTTAAGTTGTTATTATACTACTTTTTTTTTTTTGTAAATTAGATTTTTTTTTTCTTCTTCCTTTATTATTTATTTATTTATTTATTTATTACTTTTTCTTTTTATTTATTTTTTTATTTTTATTTTTGAGTAAATAAAACGAGGTGGAAAATTCTCAACCTTCAATTTGAACGGCTTAAATTTAGAAGGGAATTACTCCCCTCGATGCGTGTGTGCGAGTGTTTTATTTAATTTGTATTAAATATAATGTGCTAACAATACGAGGTGGAAAATTCTCAAATTTAGAAGGGAATTACTCCCCTCGATGCGTGTGTGCGGGTGTTTTATTTAATTTGTATTAAATATAATGTGCTAAAAATACGAGGTGGAAAATTCCCAACCTTCAATTTGAACGGCTTAAATTTAGAAAGGAATTACTCCCCTCGATGCGTGTGTGCGGGTGTTTTATTTAATTTGTATTAAATATAATGTGTTAACAATACGAGGTGGAAAATTTCCAACCTTCAATTTGAACGGTTTAAATTTAGAAGGGAATTGCTCCCCTCGATGCGTGTGTGCGGGTGTTTTATTTAATTTGTATTAAATATAATGTGCTAACAATACGAGGTGGAAAATTCCCAACCTTCAATTTGAACGGTCTAAATTTAGACGGGAATTACTCCCCTCGATGCGTGTGTGCGGGTGTTTTATTTAATTTGTATTAAATATAATGTGCTAACAATACGAGGTGAAAAATTCCTAACCTTCAATTTGAACGGTTTAAATTTAGAAGGGAATTATTCCCCTCGATGCGTGTGTGCGGGTGTTTTATTTAATTTGTATTAAATATAATGTGCTAACGATACGAGGTGAAAAATTTTCAATCTTCTATTTGAACGGTTTAAATTTAGAAGGAAAATTATTCCCCTCAATGTGTGCGTGCGTGTAGGTGCGTGCGTTTTCTTTAACTCATATTAAATATAATGTGCTAACAAGATGAGGTGGAAAATTTTCAGCCTTCTATCAGAACGGCCTAGGTTTAGAAGGGAGATCACTTCCCTCAATGTGTGTGTATGTGTATATGTGTATATAAGGAGGATTTAAAAATAAAATAAAAACATTCGGATTTAAATTCTAATTGGACTTAATCGGATAAGGTACCGTCTTTGGACGGGCGTCTTGGGGTGCTTGACACCTTCCCCGAGTGTAACTGACCCCCGAACTCTTTAAACGAATCTCTGATCAGACCATGTTGTTTTAGGAGTCAAATTTTTACTTAAGCCATTTTTTTAAATTGTTTTCAAAAAAGAAAAATATGGTGACTTAGCACATCATTTAAAACCAATGCTAGGTGGCGACTCCTTTTTCTAAAACAGGCTTAAGTATATTTTAATGAGCAAATCGACGTTTTTAAAAACCCTTCTCATTTTACCAGCGCCAAGCATATATAAGGCATATATCTATATTTTCTGATTTTCTCTGGAAAATCGGGGCGCGTTCAGCTGGCGACTCCACTGGGGACCGGCTGAGGGTCGAGCCCAATATGTCTGAATAAGTCCAACTAATCTAAAGTCCGAATGTTAAATTTTATTTTATTTTTTCCCTCAATTCAGTAAATAAGTTGTGATTTTTTTTTTTATATCATTTATTTTTTATTTATTTTTTTTTTCCTTATTTCCTCTCAGGCCCTTATATCGTTGTAAATCCTCTGAGAAAAACAAAACTGTCTTGTATCCATATTATCCCCTCAGGATTCTATGATACAAGACAAGAAAGGGATTTTTTGTACTTGATGGATTTATGACGTCTTGGGAAGCCCTAAAAAAAAAAAAAAAAAAAAAAAAAAAAAAAAATTCAAAGTTTTCAATATCGGTAGGGAACGACAAAAAAAAAACAAAAAAAAAAAAAAGGATTTTTCATGTATCATCATTTGTTTTAATTAGTCGTTATCGAAATTGAAATCTTCGAACTAGAATAGGCTTTAAGGCCACCTAAGACCCACGTGAACTAAAAAAATAATTTTTTTATAGGTGAAAAAGAAAATGACAAGACAAAGAAAATTGGTCCCCGAAAAGCAAATCCAGTTCCCCCCTTTCGAAGTCCGATCTTTACACGCAGTCGAGCACAGACTCATTCCAGGATGACATCAGAAAGCAATCCCGAATCTCCCCGAACGACCCAGATAGCTCAGATGCAGGAAACTATTGACAGGTTGATGGAAAGGATCAACGAACTTAGCCGACCTCAGGAGGTGCCTATTCCTCCGTCCAACGGGACTCCTGTGATTGAATCCCCAAATGGAAACCCGGCAAGTATCGGGATGGAGAACTCAGGGCCGAATCCGAACCACGTCGGCCCGAACTTTGCAGTACCGGTCTACTATGGACCTCAGATGGGCCCTCATCCTTTCGCCTATGGAGCTCCGACATATCCCATCCAGGGGCATGTCTATCAGGCCTCGCCAGAGGGCTCGGCCCCCGCCGCCCCGCAGATCCTCATTCACCCGGAGAGGGTCGTTGCTCCACCAAACAATTCAAATGATAGCCAACCGGCCCCGGCCATGAAACTGAAAACAAAGAAGAGAATGGCCCTCCACCGGCTTGGTTTCTGAAAATAGAGAAATTGAAGAAAACTATGGAAGAATGGCAAAAGGAGAAGCCGTCCAGGAAAGCGACGTACAAGGAGTTGTCAGCACCACCCGGGATTGTGTACCCGAAAAATTTCGTGGTTCCAGAATTCACAAAATATGATGGCACTGGCCCTCCAGAATGGCATGTCAGCATTTACAAAGAGGAGTTAGAAATTCATGCTCGGAACGAAGACCTTTGCCTAAAGATATTTCGGAGATCGTTGAAAGGGCCGGCTCTCAACTGGTACATGACCCTGGAGCTATCACAGATTAAAACATTTGAAGATCTGGTAGAGGCCTTCTGTGAGCAATATGTATACAATAGGGATGCCGCGCCAGACCGCAATACCCTCTACCAGATACTGAAAAGTAAAGACGAAAGTTTCCGGAGGTATACTGCTCGTTGGAGGGAAGAGGCTGCCAAAGTTGTCCCTAAGTTGAGCGAGGAGGCTCAGTTAGAGATATTCAAGTCAATTCAGTCACCGCCGTTCTATCGAGATCTCTCGAGCATAGCAGTGGTTTCTTTCGGCGATGCGATCAAACAGGCCGAGGTAACGGAAGAAGGAATAAGGAGCAGAAAAATTGAAGGGGCCCAATCCAATCTGACGAAAAGGTCAGCCCCGCCAAAGATGAAAGAAAATGAAGTAGCTGTTGTCGTTTTCCCTCGGCAAACCCATTACCAGAACTACCCCCAAGCTTCTTGTCCCCAGAACTACCCGAACCAGAACAACCAATATCACAACTACCCTTCTCAAAATCGCCAAAACCAAAATTATCCTCAAAACCAACTCTATTCCCAAAGCCGCCCCCGCTATTACCAAAATGTACCTCCCCCTTATCAAAACCACATTCCCCAATATTACTCTCAAGCCTACTCAACACCCTCTTACCATACCTATCAACCACGCCCGAACACCCCACCTCAAATTCCTAACCGCATTCCAAGGTCAGGAACCCAATACCACCAAGACCTTCTACCTCATGCTACTGGGAGAAATTTCCAAAACGACAACAGAGAGCCACAAGACCTTCCGGTCTCGATCACCGAGTTGTACCAGAATTGTTTGAAGTAGGGGATGCTGACGCCCCTTCCATTCTACGAAGTTAAACCTGGGAGTAAAGCAGCTTCTTCAAATGCTTTCTGTGAATACCACTCGGGAACCAGAGGACATGCGACTGAGCAATGCTTTCAGCTAAAAGACAAAATCCGGGAGTTTATACGGACCGGAGCCATCACGTTTCCTAAAAAACCTGAGGCCGGTACGCCAAATTGTCAGCAAAATCCGTTGCCTGAACACGCCTCCTCAGGAAGTGGCGTCAATCTAATTTTCACATAGGAGGTCGAAGAAGAAGTTGATGTGATCGATATCGGTGGTGTTTATTTACACCCGGAGGTTCTCTACGGAGGGTTCGAATTACATCTAGAAAGGGTAGCCCAAAAACTGGAGAAATCTCTAGTTTTGTCTTTCCCAATCCAAAAGATGGTGGAAAATCTCAATAAGGTTCCGTGGAATTATGAGATCGTCGCTAAAACAGGAGAAGGAGAAGAATTGTCAATCTCAGCAGGAGAAACCAGTGGAATCACTCGGTCTGGAAGAGTATATACGCCACAGGATTTGATCAGGATTCCTGTGAGGGAACCAAGAGGGGCCCTGAAAAAGCCAGTGTCAGAACTGGAGGCTCACGACTTCCTAAAGGCAATGAAGAATTCAAAATACAAGATAGTGGAGCAACTCATCAAAGCACCGGCGCAAATCTCGATGCTCTCATTACTCCTATCCTCAGAAGTACATAGACAGGCACTGCTGAAAGTCCTAAATGAAGCCCACTTGCCCAGCACGATCTCTCCGGAGAAGTTTGTCACTCTGGTCGAGCAGGTCCTAGGATCTAACACCATCACTTTCACAGATGACGAGATGGATGATGATGGAACAGGTCACAACAAGCCTTTGAATATCACGGTCGAAAGCCATGGAATGTTCATAGCTCGGGTGCTGATTGATAATGGATCAGCACTAAATATCTGTCCTTTGTCGACCCTGGAAGAAATGGGGATAGATCTATCACAGGTTCGATCGTCTAAGACGGTTATCCGAGCATTCGATGGGGCTAGGAGAGATAGCGTTGGAGAGATTGACCTGCCAATTGAAATTGGTCCAATACAGTTCAATGCGAAGTTCCAAGTGCTCGACATACCTGCTTCGTACAACCTGTTGTTGGGGAGGCCATGGATCCATAACGCTGGGGCAGTGCCTTCATCTCTACATCAGAAGATCAAGTTTATCATTAATGACACACTGTACGTGATCAGGGCTGATTCAGATATCATACATTTCCATCAAGTGATAAGTCGACATGTCCCGTTAACAGATGACGGAAAGGAGAAAGAGAAGATTGAAGCCTCCTATCACGTGTTCGACGTTGCAAATGCTACCTTTGTGAAGGAAGGAGGACACGAGATGACACCATCACTGTCTAACACTGTGGCCTTCGTTGCTAAAGAAATGAAGTTTCGGGGTTGCATTCCCGGGAAAAGTTTGGGCAAGAATCTAGACGGAATTACAGAACCGATAGAAGTCAAGGAGAAGAAGGGGAGATTCGGATTGGGACACGAGCCGACAAAAGCAGACAGAGCGAAGTTCTTCCGGAAGAAGAGGGATGGATCCCTAGACAACCAGCCAATGAAAATTCCGCATATCCGGGTCACTTTCCCCTATCCAGCAGAAACCCTCAACAAAGGGAAGGAGACCGCAGGATTCAAGTTGCACCCTGAGAGAATAATGATCAAGGAAGCTGTGAATGTAATCATGAGAGACGAGGCAGGGCCAAGTTATGGGTCTGGTATTCGAACCAAGGGAAAAGAAAAGCTGCAGAATTGGGATTCTTGTTCTCTCCCAATTCGCCAGGCGTTTCGGTAAACTTAGGGAGATTTTATGTTGGTCATCCCTCCATCCACCTTGCCTTCTAGATGGAAATGGATTTTGCTTTGTAATGGTTTTTTATATTTAATGAATGCAATTCTGTTTTATCCGACATATAGTTTAAATGTTTAAATTTTATGCTTTCAGGATGTCTAAAACACCAGTGTATGATGCATGCGATATAACTGAGCCAGAGTGCGATAAGTATGATTTCAATGCAGAACCAGACCATAACTCGATGGGAGTGGAAGCAGAAGATGAATCTTGCCAGCCAGACGATGGTGAGATCCGAAAAGCTTTCACGGAGTTCGAGAACAAGCCGATTCCCAGTAACGATGAGACCGAGTTGATAAACTTGGGGACCTCGGAAGAGTTGAAGGAAGTAAAGATTGGATCAGCCCTCATGACTCTGGAAAAGAAAGAGTTGACAACGCTCTTAATTTCCTACCAAGATATCTTTGCCTGGTCCTACGATGACATGGTAGGACTGGACAAGAGTATCATGGCCCATAAGCTGCCGCTAAAGCCGGGGAGTGTACCAGTCAAACAAAAGTTGAGGAAACTAAGGCCCGCTGTCAGCCTCGAGGTCAAGGAGGAGATCGTGAAGCAATTCAATGCCCGAATTATTGAAGTCTGTAACTACAGTGAATGGCTCTCAAATGTCGTTCCCGTGCCAAAGTCCTCAGGAAAAATCAGAGTCTGCGTGGACTATCGTGATCTCAACCGGGCGAGTCCAAAAGATGATTTTCCACTGTCAAACATTCACATCATCATCGACAATACTACGGGGCGAAAGCTCTATTCTTTCACCGATGGGTTCTCTGGCTATAATCAGATTCTGATGGATGAGAAAGATCGAGAAAAGACAGCCTTCACTACCCCATGGGGAGTCTTTTGCTATAGGGCGATGCCTTTCGGTCTCAAAAACGCCGGGGCAACATACCAAAGAGCAATGACGACCCTCTTTCATGATATGATGCACAAGGAAATGGAGGTATATGTAGATGACATGATCGTTAAATCACAGGAGAACGAGGATCATCTCTGCCATTTGAAAAAGATGTTCGACAGACTTCGAAAGTACCAGCTCAAGCTCAATCCAGCAAAATGCGCATTTGGGGTGGCTTCCGAAAAACTTCTTGGTTTCATGGTAAATCGCCATGGAATCGAGATTGATCCTGCAAAGACGAAGGCCATTCGTGAGATGCCGCCACCGAGAAATGAGAAAGAAATCCGAGATTTTCTGGGGCGATTAAATTTCATAGCCCGATTCATCTTCCAACTCACTGCCACTTGTGAGCCAATCTTCAAGCTACTTCGAAAAGAAAATGACGGGCGATGGAATTTAGATTGCCAGAATACCTTGGAGAAAATTAAAGTCTATCTAACGAACCCTCCCGTTCTAGTGCCGCCTCGGGAGAAGGTTCCGTTATTACTATATTTGTCAATTCTCGACTCCTCCATAGAAGCTATTCTTGGGCAACTCGATAAATCTGGAAAGAAGGAGTAAGCCATCTACTACCTCAGCAAGCGCTTCACGAAGTATGAGGAAAATTATACCTTACTGGAGAGGACCTGTTGTGCATTGGCTTGGTCCGCTCAAAGACTGCGCCATTATATGCTCCCACTGACTACCTACTTGATAGCCAGGATGGATCCCTTAAAATACATCTTCGAGAAGCCGATTCTGTCAGGAAAAGTTGCAAAATGGCAGATGTTGCTGACGGAGTTCGATATCATCTACAAGACCCAAAAGTCAGTGAAGGGTCAGGCGATAACAGATCAGTTGGCTAGTTGTCCAGCTCAAACGGATAACCAGCCTCTTGAGACGCTATTCCCTGACGAGTCGATTCATGCGGTGGATGAAGAAAATGAGGAAACAGTCTGGAAAATGTATTTTGATGGAGCAGTGAACTCTTGAGGGGCTGGAATCGGAGCCGTTCTGGTTTCTCCGGGCAAACAGCATTATCCAGTGGCTTCCAAGTTGAAGTTCCAGAGCATAAATAATCGAGCTGAGTACGAAGCCTATATTCTGGGACTCCAGCTGGCTGTCGATATGAAAATCAAAGAATTGCTAGTGTTCGGAGATTCTGAGCTGATAATCAATCAGGTGACGGATAAATATGCCACGAGAGATCCGACCTTGATAGCCTATAACAATCACCTCCTGGAGTTGTGCGAGCAATTTACAATAATAGAATTTGAAAGCATACCGAGACTAAAAAATGACTTCACCGATGCCTTAGCTACCTTGGCATCTATGATATCTATCACTCGAGAGGATGATGATATCATTCCGGTGGTGATCCGAGTTCAACGCCGACCGGCCCACTGCTGCCAGCTTGAATCTGAGCCAGCCAAAGACCCGTGGTACCATGACATAAAGAACTTTCTGAAAAATCAGGAGTATCCGGAAGGGGCATCAAGTGTTGATCGGAAAACTATCCGGAGGTTAGCAGGCCAATTCTTCCTAAGCGGGGAGACACTGTACAAACGCTCCCCTGACATGGGCCTGTTGAGATGTGTTGGAGTCGAAGAGGCCATCCAGTTGATGAAAGATGTCCATGGTGGCATATGTGGACCTCACATGAGCGGCTTCATGCTTGCCAAGAAGATCCTGAGGACCGGTCATTTTTGGCTAACGATGGAAAGCGACTACGTGCAGTTTGTTCGAAGATGCCATAAGTGTCAGATTCATGGTGATCAAATCCATGTCCCACCTTCGCACCTTCATTGCTTGGCAGCCCCATGGCCGTTCTCAATGTGGGGTATGGACGTTATTGGGGAAGTTACCCCTAAGGCGCCGAGTGGTCATCGCTTTATCCTGGTGGCAATTGATTATTTTTCCAAGTGGGTAGAAGCCGTTTCCTTAACCCGAGTGACTCAAAAGATAGTAGCTCGATTCATCAAAGAAAATATTGTGTCAAGATACGGTTTGCCGCAAACATTGATAACCGACAATGCTAAAAACTTGAAGGGTTCAGAAATACAGAAAATATGTCAGCAGTTCAAGATCGAGCACAAAAACTCAGCGCCTTACCGTCCAAAAATGAATGGAGCAGTGGAAGCCGCCAACAAAAATATAAAGAAAATTCTCCGGAAGATGATTGACAATTATAAAGAGTGGGATGATATGCTGCCATATGCTTTGATGGCTTACCGAACCTCGGTTCGGACCTCGACAGGGGCAACCCCCTATTCTCTGGTTTATGGCACAGAAGCGGTGATACCAGCCGAGGCGGAAATTCCATCTCTACGAGTGCTCATAGAGGCCGAGCTTGATGAAACTGAATGGGTACAACAACGGTTGGACCAACTTTGTTTAATCGATGAAAAGCGGCTGACAGCGATATGCCACGGACAGTGTTATAGACAGAGGATTACTAGAGCTCATGATAAACGGGTATACCCTAGAGTCTTCAAGGTCGGTGAGTTAGTATTGAAGAAAATCTTTCCTTTCCAAGATGAAGTTAAGGGTAAGTTCGCGCCAAATTGGGAAGGTCCTTTTATTGTTCATAAGGCTTTGAGCGGTGGAGCGTTGATTCTCCAGGAAATGGATGGTGATGTATTTCCCGAGCCCCTAAACTCGGATTCTGTAAAGAAATACTTTGCTTAATAAATGTCCTTATTTTCTAAGTAAGTTTATTTCAATTTGTGATTATCTGTTGCTTCAAAAAAAAAAAAAAAAAAAAAAAAAAAAAAAAAAAAAAAAAAAACGAAAAAAGAAAAAATACGGCTCGAACATGGTGAAAACTCGAAAGGGCGCTATGAGAAAAATGTAGAGACCGTATCGTAAAAAAAAAAAAAAAAAAAAAAAAAAAGAAGAAGAAGAAGAAGAAGAAGAAGAAGAACAGTTAGATCACTCCTAGGGGCATTTTTGGAATTCCCACTACGGTTGACTTCTATTGACCGTAAGACTTTTCTGTGTTCGAAACTTGATGGATTTGAGCAAGAGTTGGAATCTGTGAAAAGGAACATCGAATATGGCTCAAATTTGCATTGAAATTATACTTGTCAGACAATCCGGCTTGAAATCTCGCAGTCAACATATCTGGTGATAAAGATACCTGTTTGGGGTAAGGTTTTACACGTTTTTTCCATATTTGGTTAAATCAGTTTTGCAGGATTTGAAAAATACAAAGCAAGCAGGAGTATGTGATTCTCCTAAGCACTGAGGATGCCTAGTAGAAAAGAGAAAGTGAGAATCGGCGGGTGCAGAGAAATAAAGGCTGATAGGGATGTTATCCAAAAAACTAGACCCTGCCAACAACCCGGAGAAAACCTCCAGAAAGTACATCTCTAAGATTGACGGAAGGACGAGACGGAAAAATCTCCCGATACTGTCCCGTGACCAGAGAAAGTCAAGCGCCATCAAATGAGGGATTGCGACGGAAAAGGAGGGACGGAATTGCGAGTCGTAAAGAGTGACAAGTTTTTCAAACTAAATTTTCGTGTTACATGTGTTTTTTGTTCAATTACAGGGTTTTCAAAAGACATGGAAGCATGGATTTCTCTCTCACAAAGACTTCTTACATTCCGGTTGGACGGAATTGCGAGTCGTAAAGAGTGACAAGTTTTTCAAACTAAATTTTCGTGTTACACGTGTTTTTGTTCAATTACAGGATTTTCAAAGGACATGGAAGCATGGATTTCTCTCTCACAAAGACTTCTTATCTTCCGGTTCAAATTAGAAACTTTTTATTGCTGAAAGTTCCAAAGCTCTAAATGAGCGTCCAGGTATGCGTTTTGCCCTGAAAAGGGCGAAAAGTGAACTACGCTAAACTTGATCCTCGGCATAATACTAAGGTACGCAGGCAATCTATAAATGTTCGGTCATCTGAGAGTTCGGCTGGGGCACATTTATATCTTTGCTCTCTCATTCTGGCTCAGTCACAAGTTAGGGCATATTTTATACTCTTGAATTTTCTTTAGGCCCCTGGTCAAGATGGCTGGGGCACGAATAATTTTTATTACTCTAAACAATCCTCTAAACAGACACGTGTTCGTCATGAGTATTGTCAGGAGTCATTTTTTTATTACTCTAAACGATCCTCTAAATGGACACGTGTTCGTCATGAGTATCGTCAGGAGTCATTTTTTTTACTCTAAACAATCCTCTAAACAGACACGTGTTCGTCATGAGTATTGTCATGAGTCATTTTTTTATTACTCTAAACGATCCTCTAAATGGACACGTGTTCGTCATGAATATCGTCAGGAGTCATTTTTTTTTACTCTAAACAATCCTCTAAACAGACACGTGTTCGTCAGGAGTCATTTTTTTTTACTCTAAACAATCCTCTAAACAGACACGTGTTCGTCATGAGTATTGTCATGAGTCATTTTTTTATTACTCTAAACGATCCTCTAAATGGACACGTGTTCGTCATGAATATCGTCAGGAGTCATTTTTTTTTACTCTAAACAATCCTCTAAACAGACACGTGTTCGTCAGGAGTCATTTTTTTTTACTCTAAACAATCCTCTAAACAGACACGTGTTCGTCATGAGTATCGTCATGAGTCATTTTTTTACTCTAAACAATCCTCTAAACAGACACGTGTTCGTCATGAGTATCGTCAGGAGTCATTTTATTACTCTAAACGATCCTCTAAACGGACATTTGTTTATCATGAACATCGTCATGAGTCATTCTTTTATTTTTCTAAATGGACACTTGTTCGTCATGAGTCTTCTTTTATTACTCTAAACGTACGCTTGTTCGTCATGAGTCATTTTATTTTATTTGTTCTATTATTAGAAAATAAACTAAAAAATAAATAAAATAAAAAATGGGACGATCAAAGTGACGTGGTCTTTTATCTTTGTCAAGCAAGTGAACTTGCATGACAAAGAGGGGCAGCTGTAGACACGGCATTTTTGACCGCCTCGCAAAAAATCATACTTTATTTTATAGTTACCTTTATTTTTATTTTTTTTATTTTTTTTTATTGTACCGTATTTATGCGGTTTAATACTGCTAAATTAAGTTTTATTAATCTCTTAAGTAAATTAAATATTAGTAATTTATTTTTATTTTTTTTTGGGTTTTGTAGATTTTTCGAAGTGGAATAAAAACGCGTTAATTCGGAACAACATGGACAAGAAACAGACGAGAACGAGAGAGGCCTGGACCGAACGCGGGGGGGGCTGCAAAAAGGTCGCACGTGCGGCCAGCAGGGGGTGTCCCCCCCCCCTTTTTTGGGTGCACCCAAAAGGGGGTGGGTGCACCGAATTTTCGGTGCACCCACCCCCTTTTCCTTACCTTTTCGCACGCCTTTTGTTCGGAGGAGTTTCAGAAAATTTCCTATAAATAGAAAAAGGCTCAGACAACTCAAGAGGAGAATTTTGAGGGGAAGAAATTTTTTTGAGATGAATTTTTGTAAGGGAGAGGTGAAATCTGGAGAGAAATTTTGAAGAAAATAATATTATTTTCATTTTATTGTAATTTTGAAGAAGAAAAATCTCCAAGAAGGTGGTAAATTTTCATCTGTTGTAAATCTTACTCTTATTTTTTAAGTTGTTATTATACTATTTTTTTTTTTTTGTAAATTAATTTTTTTTTTCTTCTTCCTTTATTATTTATTTATTTATTTATTACTTTTTATTTTCTTTTTCTTTTTATTTATTTTTTTATTTTTATTTTTGAGTAAATAAAACGAGGTGGAAAATTCTCAACCTTCAATTTGAACGGCATAAATTTATAAGGGAATTACTCCCCTCGATGCGTGTGTGCGGGTGTTTTATTTAATTTGTATTAAATATAATGTGCTAACAATACGAGGTGGAAAATTCCAACCTTCAATTTGAACGGCTTAAATTTAGAAGGGAATTACTCCCCTCGATGCGTGTGTGCGGGTGTTTTATTTAATTTGTATTAAATATAATGTGCTAAAAATACAAGGTGGAAAATTCCCAACCTTCAATTTGAACGGCTTAAATTTAGAAGGGAATTACTCCCCTCGATGCGTGTGTGCGGGTGTTTTATTTAATTTGTATTAAATATAATGTGCTAAAAATACGAGGTGGAAAATTCCCAACCTTCAATTTGAACGGCTTAAATTTAGAAGGGAATTACTCCCCTCGATGCGTGTGTGCGGGTGTTTTATTTAATTTGTATTAAATATAATGTGCTAACAATACGAGGTGGAAAATTCCCAACCTTCAATTTGAACGGTTTAAATTTAGAAGGGAATTGCTCCCCTCGATGCGTGTGTGCGGGTGTTTTATTTAATTTGTATTAAATATAATGTGCTAACAATACGAGGTGGAAAATTCCCAACCTTCAATTTGAACGGTCTAAATTTAGACGGGAATTACTCCCCTCGATGCGTGTGTGCGGGTGTTTTATTTAATTTGTATTAAATATAATGTGCTAACAATACGAGGTGAAAAATTCCCAACCTTCAATTTGAACGGTTTAAATTTAGAAGGGAATTATTCCCCTCGATGCGTGTGTGCGGGTGTTTTATTTAATTTGTATTAAATATAATGTGCTAACGATACGAGGTGGAAAATTTCCAACCTTCCATTTGAACGGTTTAAATTTAGAAGGGAAATTATTCCCCTCAATGTGTGCGTGCGTGTGGGTGCGTGCGTTTTCTTTAACTCATATTAAATATAATGTGCTAACAAGATGAGGTGGAAAATTTTCAGCCTTCCATCAGAACGGCCTAGGTTTAGAAGGGAGATCACTTCCCTCAATGTGTGTGTATGTGTATATGTGTATATAAGGAGGATTTAAAAATAAAATAAAAACATTCGGATTTAAATTCTAATTGGACTTAATCGGATAAGGTACCGTCTTTGGACGGGCGTCTTGGGGTGCTTGACACCTTCCCCGAGTGTAACTGACCCCCGAACTCTTTAAACGAATCTCTGATCAGACCATGTTGTTTTAGGAGTCAAATTTTTACTTAAGCCATTTTTTTAAATTGTTTTCAAAAAAGAAAAATATGGTGACCTAGCACATCATTTAAAACCAATGCTAGGTGGCGACTCCTTTTTCTAAAACAGGCTTAAGTATATTTTAATGAGCAAATCGACGTTTTTAAAAACCCTTCTCATTTTACCAGCGCCAAGCATATATAAAGCATATATCTATATTTTCTGATTTTCTCTGGAAAATCGGGGCGCGTTCAGGGAGCGTACATACTAATAACGTCAATCTCCTCTCCTCCAATCACCAACTCCATAACCATCATCCTATCGTCAATTCTCCTAATATCAACAACGTTGTCCTTTAAATCCCTATCTACCATGATACCTACCCCATTCCTATGTTTGTCTTTCCCCGTATACCATAATTTATATCCTGTACCCTCACTTTCTCTAAACTTTTCTTCAACCCACTTAGTTTCCTGTAATAGAATATTAATCCTCCTTCTACATATCACATTCACCAATTTTCGAGTCTCATCAGCGTTCCTATATTCCAAGTTGCCAACCTAAGACTATTCTTATGGACAAATTTCTTTATTCGCACCCATCTACCATAATGCGGCAATCCTCATTCATTTGACACTGTATTCGGACAAAAACACGACGCGTCGCTAGTAGGAAATGCCCCAACATTTAATATCTTTGAATTCATGTCATAAAAATTCTGACAAAATTTTCCTCTGTTTGTCAGTTACCTAATGCAACCCTTTTCCTTTACCCGAGCTTGAGATCGGCTGTGCGTAAAGAATAAAGTATCGAACCCCACAGACGGAGTTATTTACAAAATAATTATTTTGAATAATATTTTTAATTTTAAAATATTGTTTCGTAAAAAAAAAAAAAATTGTTTTTGATTTTATACATGATTGTTGAATTGTATGTTACTAATTATAGCACTTAATTTCGGGTCTTAAATTACTGGTTACTTGTAATTAACTAGCGTTGTTTAGTAAGAGTTAATTAATTAAATTATTTAAAGAGAAAATCTTTGGGTAGACCTAAAAATACAAATAGAAACAAAAAATATTTTTTTCAAATTAAAAATATTTATGAGGTGATAATATTGTCATTGCTTGTAGAAATTGTCATTATGTTAAATATAAAAGTTAAAATAATGTATAACTATTTTTTACTTTATAACATAATTATTTTAAATAGTATTGTTATTTTAAAATATTTTTATTGGATGCAAAAAATTAATTTATACTATTTAAAGAGAGAATTATTTTATTAAATTTCAATCTACATAAAATATTTGAAGAATATTTCACTTCAAAATATATTTTTTTAATATATAAATGATATCGAGAATTGGTTTACATTTTATCTGATAAACGATTCAATTAGCACAAATTATATAATGACGATGTTGTTAGTTTTGTTTTAAAAAAATTCAAGTTGATACGAACAAAAAACTAATCTATAGAAAATGTCTTTTTGTCACAATAAGAGTGAATAGTCACCCCTATTTAGAGGAGGAGAAAAGTTTGGGTCACGTCTCCTAAATTTCTAGTCAAATTACTCGTCTTGAATCATAAATGTAATAGAATTTAAGGGTTATCAACTATTATTTGAACAATAAACATTCCATTCCCGATGATTGTTGTATTTTGTTCAAACAATTGTTGTTTTGTTTAAGCAAATTGCTTGGTTTTTTATTCTCTTTAAGCAAATTGTTGAGTTTTTTGTTCGAAGAAAATGGTTGGTATTTTTCGCTTGGTGAAAGAGTGTAGTTTATGAAGGGGTGTGGTGGGAAGATATTGACAAGATTATGGGTGGTAAATGTAGGAGAATTGGATTTTTACGTGTTTGGTGAAAAATGAGTGCGGTTTATGAATGAGAACATGTTGAATAATGAAATTTTATTGTACAACTGCAATTTACACTCTCTGTTTGTAAGGTTTTATATAATACTACTATCACGACATGTTTGGTTGGACGGAATTGGGGTGGAATGGAATTGTCATTCCGCCCTCGCTTCCCATGCCGTTATTTGGTTCTCCAATGAAATCACTTTTTGTAATTCCATTGAAATGAAAACCAAGGGAATTGGATTCTATTTGAAATGGGCTGGAGCCCAATGGAATCAGAACTAAAGGTACAAAAAAAACTCATCGTTGATCTAACTCAATCCAGAAATTAGAGAATAGAAACAAAAAATTGAATACAGAAACAGAAATTAGAGAATAAAAAATTGAGAACAGAAACATAAAATTAGATAATAGAAAATTGAGAACAATAACAGAAAATTAGAGAATAGAAAATTGAGAACAAAAAATTAGAGAACATAAAATTGAGAGCAAAAATATAAATTAGTATGTTGGAATGGAATGAAAAGGAATGGAATGACAATAGAATTGGAATTAGTATGATAATGGAATGATCATTGTTATTCTTATGTTTGGGGACGAAAAGAATTACATGTGGTATTGGAATAACATCTAAGGGTAAAATAGTAATTTAATTGAATTTTCAAACAGTATAATACTTAATTTGATTAAATTTCATTCGAATTCAAATATTTGTTTTATATTTGGTCTCATTTTTTAGCTAATTATTTATTAAAACTTAATCCCATGCTTTGTAGGATTAATGATTCATTGGTAATGAGATTGAAATTAAATCTCATGAACCAAACATGGGAATGAAATGATCATTCTCATGACCATTCTAATCTCATCTTGAATCCCACGTACCAAACGTCACCTTAGAGTACAGAAACTAAAAATTGAATGAAATAATGAAATATAATAAAATAGAGAGAATAAATGGAATAGTGAAATATAATAAAATTGCATTATAAGCGTATAATGAGGATTTTATTGTATTTTACTATTTCATTCCTTCTCTCATTCTATACCAACCAAACAAGTTAATAGAATAATAATTTTATTGACAATTCAATTCTATTCATTCTCTCATTCCATTCTGTCTTCCATTCCATTCCGCCCAACCAAACGAGCCGTTAAATATTATAGCTATTTAGTATTAAGGGTGGAATAAAATTTTCTTTATTTTCTAGATTTTTCTATTATAAACATATATAAGTTATCTTCAATAGGTATTTTCTCGTAATTCTGCATTCATTATTCATAATACTAAATTCTAACCTTTTTTTTTCTCTCTCTCTTTCTTTTTATTTTTTATTTTTTATTTTTTTTATTATTATTATTTCCTCTAATTTCTATGTTATTCATTTATCTTAATATGGTATCAAGAGACTAATGTCGTGTGATCTCATCCACAACGACCGCAATGGTATAGTGGAGAGATGTTGATAAGTTTGTGGGTGGTGAATGCAAAGGAATTGGATTTTCAAATTCCTTTGCAACTCAATTAAATTAATTTTAAGTTTTATTTTGATTTTCAAATTATTAATTAATTAAAATTTAATTGTCATATAAAATTATTGGGATTATAAAATCATAAAAAATTGGTATTGTAAAGTTATTGGATTAAAAAATTTAAATTTAAAATACACAAATCATATTATATCAAAACTAAGAATGAATCACAACTGAAAAGAAAACATATTTTCAATCTCTTTATTTCTATAAAATCAAGAAAAATTCTCCAAAAGGTCCCATCCCATATGTTAAGATAATTGAGAAGTGGGAGAAGAATCATGAATTGATATTATGAAAAGTGATACAGTTATAATACAATGATATACACATATTTATAGGGGGAGTGGGGGCTAGGATTTTGCCATAATGGGCCACGTGGGCCAAGCCCATATAATACATTAATACATTAACATCCCCTCTCAAACTCAAGGTGGTAAATGAGAGGTGAACTTGAGTTTGAAAACCAGAGAGTGAAAGCGTCCAGTTGGATGAGCCTTAGTAAAAATGTCTGCTATCTGATCAGTTGAACTGATGGATTGTAGACGAACAGTATTCTGAAGAATGTGATAATGGTTGAAGTGGCAATTAGTCTCGATGTGTTTTGTACGCTCATGGAATACATCATTGTGAGCGATCTGAATAGCACTCATGTTGTTACAGTGTAGGGTAGTGGCAGCAGAAGAAGAGACGCTCATGTCAGCAAGGAGCCATCAAAGCCAAAGAAGTTCTTGAGTTGCATAAGTCATGGCACGATATTCAGCTTCAGTATTGGAGCAAGCAACTACAGTTTGTTTCTTACTACGCCAAGAAATGAGAAAATTACCCAAAAAGAAACAGTAACCAGTAATTGAACGTCTGTCGGTGGGGTCTCCGGCCCAATTGACATCAGAATAAGCTTGTAAGATAGGAGCAGATTGAGCTGAAAAGTGAAGCCCATGAAATAAAATACCCTTGACATACCCAAGAATGCGAAGAACAACCGAGTAATGGGTGGTCCAAGGAGCGGACAAGAACTGACTGACCTGATGAACAACATAGGCAATGTCAGGGCGAGTGACAGTGAGGTATACAAGACTTCTAACCAGTTGGCGATATAGAGTGGCATCCTGAAGAGGTGAACCATCAAATGGGGTAAGTTTGACATTCAGCTCGAGAGGAGTAGTGGCAGTGGTTGAGTTAGTGATACCAGCCTTGGAAAAGAGATCTGAGGCATATTTAGCCTGAGAAAGAAAATATCCATCAGAACCCGATGAGATTTCAAGGCCAAGAAAATAGGTGAGCATGCCAAGGTCTTTTATCTCGAATTGGCCACTTAGAAACTTTTTGAGTTCAGAAATACCGCGTAGATCGTTTCCAGTAATAACCATATCGTCCACGTACAGTAAAAAAAGGATAATACCGTTGGCAGTTAGGGTTGGTCATGGGCCCGGGGGTTCGCCCAGCTCATCACCGTTTTTGTAAGGCTTGGGCTTGGCTTTTGAGCCCATGGCCAGGTCTTGGGCTAAAAAATTAAGGCCCCATCATTTTTAGGGCCGGGCTAGGGCTTGACATTTTTTGTTTAGGGCTGGCCCGACCTGGATATTTATTAAATATATATGTATTTATGTATGTATGAAAATAAGAGAAGAATTAACTATAGGGTAGTAAAGTGTAATTCATCATATTGGGTGTCGAGTAGTGTCCAACTAGAGAGACTAGATTTCTTTCCCATTCATTTTTGATAGATGTGAAGTGTCTCGTCACCATTTGTCTGCCTTGGAAGTTGCAATCCACAATGCTTAGCCTTCTGAAAAGTCAAAATCTCTAGACCAACCCCCCTTCCTTGTGCAAAATACCATAATCATAATTATTTATTTTCCTCTACCTCCGGCTCAAATCATTCCCACCAGTCCATCCTCTTACTCAAACCCACTATCTCTTTCTCTCTTCCTCCATAGCCACGTCTCCCATCCAGGCTTTGTGCACCTTCATTGTTGTCGTCTTCGTTCTATCATTTTGCATCACCGCGTTTTCAATTTCGCCAGATCCGACCCCCATCTCTTGCGCTGGTGATCTTTTGCCGCTCTCACCATCACCATGTTGTTGTTCCTAAGGTAATGATTTTTTATTTTTATTTTTTTTTGTTGTGTATGCAAAACGCCTTATTGCAAAGTGTATCCTTAATGTGCAGTTCTCTTGATCTCTTAGATGTTATCTGTTTTTTTACTTTTTTTTTTTTTTAATTTATGTTATATATTATTTTATTAAATAAATGAAAAAAATATAAGACCGGCCTGGCCCTAGGGCTGGGCTTGGGCCTGAGTTTTTTGTTTAGGGTCAGACTTGGGCATGAAGATAGGGCCCGTTCATAGGGCAGGGCCGGGTCGGGCTCGGGCCTAAATTATTTTTGTAATTTCCTAGATAGAGCCCGGCCCATGACTAGCCCTATTGGCAGTATGGCGAATAAATAGTGCCGAATCATAAGCACTAGGTGCGAACCCAAACTGATAAATAGTAGTACTGAATTTGGGTTTTAGAAATGGGATCCCAGCACCGATACCCTTTATGTTCGATGCCATATCCAAGAAAACAACACAAATGAGTCCTTGGTTCAGTTTGTTGTGTTTATGTGGTTTGAGAATAACAAAACAGGCGCAACCAAAGACTCGGAGTTCAGAGTAATCATGAGTTTTACTGAAAAAAGTATTCAAATGGAGACTGGTTTTAGATTGTAGCAGAAGGGACACGGTTTATTGTGTAGACGGCTGTGAAGGCAACCCCACCCCAAAAACACTCAAGACATGATAAAGAAATAAGGAGAGCACGAACTATGTCAAAAATATGTCTATATTTGCGTTCGACTTGTCCATTTTGTTGGGATGTACTAGGACACAAGCGATAGAGGAGCGTGCCATTTTTGCGAAGCAGGTTAAAAAAAGCACGATTTTTGTATTCCATTGCATTATCTGAGCGAAAAACTTTGATATTTCTAAAAAATTGGGTTTGAACCATAGAAGAAAACTCAGAATATATTTGGAATAGTTCAGATTGATGTTTCATAATAAACAACCATGTATATCGAGAGTAGTCGTCCACAAAGATAACAAAGTAACGAAGGCCACTCGTCGAGGCATGAGGAGAAGGCCCCCAAATATTATAATGAATTAGATCAAATGGTGCAAGGGAAATAGACTGACTCTCTTTGAAAGGTAGGGCTGGTTGTTTGGCAAGTTGGCAATTGATACATTTGAAGGACTCATGTTGAACTGAACCTAACTGACCACTGGAGATAAACGATTTGAGTTGGCTAGATGACGTGTGGCCTAACCGAGCATGCCAAAGTTGGGATGGTGAGAGAGACACTGGTGGTTGCGGAGATAAGGATGAGAAAGATGATACTGGCGGTAGTGGTGAGGTTGCACAGGTTGATGAAGGGATATTTGGTTGTGGTGATGGTGGAGGTGGAGATGGAAGATGTAAATTGGTAAGTTCAAACAGGCGTCCAACCTTACGACCAATCCTAAAAGTTTCTCCTATCCGAGGATCCTGCACACGACAACCACTATTAGAAAATATGACTTCAAATCCTAATTCACAAAGTTGCCCAACAAACAAGAGATTCAAGGTAAGGTTTGGAATCAAATACGTGTCAGGAATAGAAAGTAGAAACCTACCGGTATGTGTAACAGGCATTTGAGAACCATCAGCAGTATGAATACTAGGGATATTCATCGCGGATAGTTTGGTTGAAAAAATATTGGGATCAGATGTCATGTGATTACAACAGGTAGAATCAAAAAATCAAGATGAATTACCTGTAGTAAGTGAGAGAGCAGGGAAAATATTTGCACCAGTACCAATTTTGGAGAAGATATGAAGGAGGAATGTGACCAAATTTGCAATAGACATGGTGACAGTAGAGAAGGTAGGGTCTGAACTCTCTTTGGCATTGATAATGAGCGAAGAACCCACAGACATCGTTGTTGAACCTGGGGAAGCTGTTGTCATGAATGGATTCAAAATGCCAAAATTGTCCATAAACCGGTATTAAATCTCCAAGAACCGGACGAGAAACAGGTGAATCGGTGTAAAAACCACGCGAATATAAAGAAAAGTATATACTGTGAGCCTCAAATCACAAAACGGAGCTCGAAAACAGAATCAAAACGTTGAAAAACCCCAGGAACCAATTCAACTTTGCAAAAAAAGGGTCTAAAAACGCCTGAACCGGTCAAAGATAAGTACCTTAGTCGAACCAGTGACGTGGTGGTCAACGAATGATGTGGCAGTCAACGCACTGATGTGGTGCTGACGTGGCGATGAAGTGGCACAATTCAAATGCAGACGTGGCGATGATGTGGCGCTGGCGTGGCAATGAGAGCAACAATAGGCGCATGAATCTCAAGGCACAGCGACGACGCAGTCTATGCATCGCGCGTGAGGGCGCGTGCAGAGGTTAACGGTTGTGTGGTTTTGTTTGTTTGAATCGTCTCGTTGAGACGGTTCCGATGGTATATCGTGAGGTGAATTTGGAGCTCTAGTTGAGGCGTTAGAACCCAAAATCCGAGAGTTTGAAGGATGGTAGTACTGCAGGCTGTTGGAGATGCGTGAGAGCGCGTCCGGACTCCGATTGCGGTGATTTTGGTGGCGTCGTGTTCGTCTTTGCAAGACGAAGACGGCGGTATGGTGTTTGTTGATACCGGAGATGGGACAAAGCCTAAAGTAGCGACGAAAGCCTTGGAATAATAAGGGCGGCGGCGGCGGAAGCGTTAGGGTTGTAAAAAATTTATTGAGAACGGGTTCAAGAAAGACTTGCTCTTGATACTATATTAAGATAATTGAGAAGTAGGAGAAGAATCATGAATTGATATTATGAAAAGTGATATAGTTATAATACAATAATATACACATATTTATAGGGAAAGTGAGAGCTAGGTTTTTGCCCTAATGGGCCACGTGGGCCAAGTCCATATAATACATTAATTACATTAACACCATTTTATACGGTCCTGTAACAATAATTTTTTTACACATGAAATGGGATCTAGAAAGTGATTTTTGAAATCTTGAAACCTTTCAAAAAGTTTTCCTAAAATCAATGGTCAATATCTTATTTTTTACTATTTTGACTTTACATTTTTTATGAACTAATTATTCTTAATTTTTTAAAAATATTTTTTTTTATCCATTTATTTTTATGAACTAATTATCTTTAATTTTTTTAAAATATATATTTTTACTCATTTATTTTTTAAGAAAAATCAATTATCATCTTTAAAATTTCCTTTGCGAATATCATTGCTCCCTTGGCATTTTGTCCCCAAACAGGTAAATTTAACTTTTTATTTTTTATTTTCAAATTTTGAAAAAGAAAAAAAAAATATTCAATATACAATAAAACCAACAATAATTTTATCTAAATAAAAAAATGTGTTAAAAATATTTCAGATTAATCCTGTAATTCTCCTTTTTTACAGCTTTATTCGAAGCACCATTCCAGTTTCCTGGTTTCAGCATCATGTGCATTGGACCTGCATGGGTAAGAACAAACCATGTTTTTACTAAGGCACTGTTTGCTAACCGTTTTTTAAAGTACTTTTTAGTTACAAAACGTTGCCGACTTTTCTTTTTCTTTTTTTCATTTTAAAGCAAAAAAAAAAAAAAAAAATTAAAAAAAAGTTATCAAACGGTACCTAATCTATTTCTATTATGTTCCCCAAATTTTGAGAACAAATTTATAGGGTGAGAACATAAAACATATTCAGTTGACAATTTTATTTTATTTTTGGCAGCTGATGGCTTTCCTTGCAAGAACAATGATAAAATCTGTTCCTGTGATAACAGTTAGAAGCAGATGAGAAGCTTGTCATTCAGAATTTAAGTACCTCCTGAGATTTCTTCTACTCAGATATGTTTTTTGATACATACAAACATACAGTCAGATATAATGTATCCACATATCTATATATATATTGCCTGTATCTATAGATTTTTCGGTAGCAGAAACCGGATGGCCGGGAGCAGTTCTTGAACCCAGTACGCGATGTTCTTGAGATATGATGAGGCCTGGCCATCAAAAAAAATCGATGAACAGAAAAATTATTTCCTGGAAAAGATAATAATTACACAGCCGGCCGAAGCTAGATATTTTAAGGGCCTGTTTGGTTTCGTTTTCTAAAAATTTTATAAACAGTTGCTGAACATAGTTTTTGAATGTTTTTTGCAAGGGCCCAGCCTGTCCATGAATAGTTTCACCCCAGCTTGTTTTTTCTCAATGAACACAAAAATATGTCAAATGATCCGAAAAATATATATACACAAACATTATATATCTATATATAAATCGGGACATATTTTATATTTGAGGCATTTTTTACCATTAGATAGTTGAATTGTTGAAGACATTTCCAACAGTTCGATTCAAATTTTATTGATTTAGCAGAACCAAGACAGAATACATACATTGCAACTTTAGTAAGACATGGAGAGACAATGGTGCGGTCAAAATTGGAGATCAAGTTGTTCTAAAGGTTAATCATTTTAGATATTTAGGTTCAATGCTTCATGGCAATAGTGAAATCAAGGAGAATATTACTAATAGAGTTAAGGCAGGATAGTTAAAGTGGAGAATTACAGTTGGGGTGATATGTGATCGTAGAATACCGTTAAAACTCAAAAAAAAAAATCTACAAAACTATAATAAGACCAACGAATCTATATGGTTCAAAATTTTGGGCGGCAAACACAAAGCATGTCCAGAACATTAGTGTGACAGAAATAAGGATGCTATAGTGGATGAATAGGAAGACAAAAATGGATAAAATTCAGAATGAAACTATAAAAGATAATTTAGGAATAATACCCATCATTGAGAAGACGAGAGAAAATCGTTTATGATACTTTGGACATGTGCATAGAACCCATAAAAATACCAGTAAGAATACGATTTAGTTCGAATGTAGGAGGCTACTAGAGGGAGTGATAGGCCTAAAAAGACTTAAGACGAAACTATTAGAATTTATTTGATGACATTAAACCTGACTGAGGGGATAAACCTTAATCGATCTCTATGGTGTAAACAGATTCATGTAACCGACCCTACTTAAGTGGGACAAATGTTTAGTTGTTGTAATATATAATGAACAAAAATTAGTGTTTGAGATGTATACTAGTGTCTGTGGGTGCGCACGCAAATTAGATAAAGGACAACCCGATGCTACAAAGCTCCCACTATGCGCGGGGTCCGGGAAAGGGTCGGACCACTTAGGTCTATTGTACGTAACCTTATCTTGCTTTTTGCAAGAGGCTGTTTCCACGACTCGAACTCGTGAAAGCAAGAGGCTGTTTCCACGACTCGAACTCGTGACCTCCAGGTCACATGGTGACAACATTTACCGTTAAGCATACAAATTGGATGAACACGAAAAATTACCGTTTTCTCCTCAATCATAGACGATTTGAGAGATACGAGAGAGAGCAACCTTGATGATATACATGTAGCACACCAATTTCTCGCACCCTTTGATGTCTAGATACTCAAGCTTTGGGTAGCCAGTGACGATAGTCATCAGATCTTTGTCGACAATGTTTGTTTCAGATAAGTTCAAGAGCTTCAACCCAGGAAAACCCGTCAAGAGATTGGACGAAACAGTGGGTTTAATGTTGCCTTTCCTCCTTATGCCTCTGAGATTAGGGCAACAGTTTTTCATCTCCTCCAGAATGGGAGGTGTGAAATAAGGCGAATCGGAGAAGTCGACTAGTTCCAGGTTTTTGCAGCAGCGGATGAACTTGAGAAGCGATTCTTGAGACGCCTTCTGGGATCCATGGAAGGATATGTGCTTCAAATTCAGGCAACTGCAAATTCGATATAAGTAAGGCACCGTTTGGTAACATTTTTTTTATCTATTAAAAAAATACGTAAAAAATCAAAAGTTTGACCAGGTATCTTCAAATTATCCCATATTTCCAGTTTTTATTTATTTTTTGGCTACAAATGGTTGGGGGAAAGGTTTTTGAACACTAGACCTTCTACTAATGAGGCACATTAGATAACCGTTAAACTACAAGTCTTGGGTTATTTAATATAATTTTATTTATAAATGAAGAAATACAAATGAATTTATCCAAGGTATGACAACTCTATGATAATTTAGACAACCAAACCGGGCGTTTACGTGAATCAATTTGTGTTAAGAAAAGAATTTAAAGTTAAATATTTTATTTATTAAACTATATAACTATTACATTATTATATTTAATAAAAGCAATATATATTTATAATGTTTAAAATTATGTGTTCTAATTATATGTTTATTAGACATTACTATTGTGATTAAATTTTTGTAAATCTAATTATAAATATATATGTTACAATATATAATATTTATGTGTATATCTAGTGATTTTATTAACAATAAAATTACAAGTACTTAATATTACAATAATAGTTATATAACCCATACACTATATATAGGTGTGTGAGGATAAAACAATATATAGAGAAATATAAAGGAAATAATATAATAATATATAAAATAGTGAGTATGATTCTATTGAAATATAAAAATTCAGAAAAATGATATTTTGTTATACTTTACATATATATTTGATTTTATAAGAACAATCGAATTATTATTTTAGGATGGTCTTGGGCCTTTTTCAACCCCATAAGCTAGCTTATGAGGTGAGACTTTCTCTTACAATTATAATCTAACTACCAACCATTTCTATATCTGATATGGGATAAACTCGAAAATCTCCCCCTCACCCAATCTATCCTTTTGTGGCTATTGGGTCAGAGTTGTAGTAATCTGGGCTCTAATACCAGTCTAGGGCGATCTTGGTCTCTCTCCATAAAATAGCTCATAAAGTGAGATTTTCTCTTACACTTATAATTACAGCACCAATCCTTTAACATCTGATGTGATCTGATGTGAGATAAACCCAACAATTATAGAGATATTATACTTGCACCTTACCTCACGGAACCGCCGTTTATATAATTATGTAAAATTTCTCCAAGGTCTAAATTGATTTTTGATTATTATAAATTATGAAATCAAGAAATTCAGAATCAATTCGTTTGATCAATCACAAAACTACTATTAGCAATTCACCAATATCAATTATAAATTCATCAACTACATTAATGATAAATAATTTTCATAATTTCATCCAAAAAAAAAAAGTGATATTAAGAGGTAAATGGTAGATCGGAGATTACCGTTTGCGGATGAGACGAAGAAGGGCATCGTCGTTGGGAAGATAATGATTTGCGAGGAATGGGAAGATGTAGAGGGAAGTGACAGCGGCTCCACCGGCGGCGCGTTGTATGAGGGCTCGAAGGCGCGCGACGCCATTGTAGTAGCTCTGACCGTCGAAAAAATCAACGAGCGATTCGCGGTAAGGATGATATGCCTTGACGAAGGCGTAGTCGACGTCGTAGGACGACGAGGAGAGGTGAGTGTCGGCGGCGACCATGGAGGCCCAGCAGAGAGGATGGCGAGAGGCCTGTGACCACGATACGCAAACCAGCGGGAGAGTACGAGTGCGGTCTCTGATGGAGGATCTGCAGAAGATGTTCACTATGGCGGGGCTCGGAAGAGCATCCCACGGTCGCTCCGTCGATGCCGTCGCCGGTTCCATTTTCGAGCTTTTTCGCCGAGTGCGGAATTGCTGGGAATTGCAGATAAAAGAGGATTTAATAGTATAGGTTGGTGAGTGCGTCCGACACACGCTTATATCACATTTACCCTTTATGACGTAAGCATTTTTAATTATTTTATTTTACATATTTCTTAAATATATTTTATTTTCTTTAAAAACAAATTTTTATTCAAATATAAGCAACCATCTCGAGATCGAACTATGGGGGTTGTGTATGGAAAGTACTTTGTTGGGAGAGGTCCCCGCTTCTGCCGCTTGACAGTATCTCGAAGGATTAGTTTCCGTCGACCGTGATATAGGATACCCTGAGAAATAAAAAAAAAAAAAAAATTTAAATCATTTTTATGTATTGTTAGATAGAGAAAATATTATGATGATATCCAGATTCAATGCATTAATCAATTTACATAAGACAAATTACACAATAATAGTATTATAAGTTTTGTTCCAAAAATGTCATGTCGCTGTCGAGGTAAATAACCGTCGTGTTTGAGCCACTCTCCTTAAATTTTGGCCAAATTACTCACTTTGAATCATAAATATAGTGAAATTTAAAAAATTGTCTCATTTATAGTTGAACTGGGAAAAAATCACATGATTATTACAGTATTAGATCAACTTACGAATATATCACCAATTTTCTAAGTTAGAGTTAGCTCACACGTGTTGGTTCACAATGAGGTCATATGCCGCTTCACGCATGTTGGTTCACAATGAGGTCATATGCCGCTTGCCCTCGTTAAATAATGTTTTTCATAAAAAATAATAATTAATTTATATGTCATTTTATCTACGAGTGTTAAGCATTATCTTACTAATTTTAATAATTAGTTTTAGGTCTTAAATTACTAGTCACGTGTGATTAACTATCGTATTTTAATAAGAGATAATTAATTTAATTTTTTAAAAAGAAAATCATTGTGCCGACCTAAAAAGACCTAAAATACAAACGATTTTAAATTTACAAAATAATTATTTTGAATTGCATTTTTAATTTGAAAATATTGTGTTCATAAATAAAAATAAATAAATAAATATTTCCGATTTTATATGTGACTCTTGAATTGTATCTTACTAATTTTAATAATTAATTTCAAGTCTTAAATTATCAGTCACTTGTGATTAAATATGGTAGTTTAATAAGAGTTAATTAATTAAATTATTTAAAGAGAAAATCTTTGGGTAGACCTAAAAATACAAATAGAATAATTTATTTATTTTTTCAAATTAAAAATATTTATGAGGTGATAATATTGTCGCACTCAGGACGAATATAGTCACCCCTATTAGAAATGTTTGAGCCGATCCCTTTTAAATTCTACTCAAATTTCTCGCCTTTAATCATAAATGTCCGGAGAATGAGGAATTGTTTTATTTATAGTTGAACAAGGAAAAAGTCGGTTCTCTGATGTCAAAATTCTCGCACACATGTTAGGTCAAAATGAGATACGCTGCTTACCCTCATAAAATCCTGGAGTACAGTTTATTATATTTGATAGGGAGATCTTACTAATTTTTACTTTATAAAATAATTATTTTAAATAGTATTTTTTAAATGTTTTTATTGGATAAATAAATTATATTATTTAAAGAGAAAAATATTTTATTAATTTGTAATCTACTGGAAGGTTAATAATTATTTAATAACTTATTTAGAGAATATCTTACTTCAAAATAAATAAATAAAAATATTTTATTATTTTTTATTCTATAAATGATATCGGGAATTGACTTACATTTTATCTGATAAGCGATTCAATTAACACAAATTATATAGTGACGATACCATTAGTTTTGTTCAAAAAATGCTCTAGTCGAATAACAGAGCAAATACGAGTTTTAGTAGCATAACAAAAAAACGTTCCTCGTCATTCAATTAATATGTTTGCTCGCGACAATTGTGACCTCTCGGGACACCCTACATGAAATGTCTTTCTTATTTAGAGGAGGAGAAAAGTTGGGTCGCCTCTTCTAAATTTCTAGTCGAATTACTCGCTTTGAATCATAAACGCAATGGAAATTAAGGGATTGTCGTTTTTATGGTTGAACCGGAAAAAAATGCGAATATGTAAACGTGTTTTACAGTACAATAACAATTTACACTATTTTTATATAAGATTTTTCAGAATATTATGTTACAATAAAAATTGAGTAATGCGGTTTTAGTGATTTTTTAGAATCACCACCATGGGATCACTCTCCAATGCCTGCCGCAAACTCTATGAAATTAATTTTAAGTTTTATTTTAATTTTTTAAATTACGAATTAATTAAAATTTAATTGTCATATAAAATTATTGGATCAGAAAATTAAGTATATAATTTTATTATTATAAAATTAATAAAAATTTAAATTTATAAATGAGAGTGTTCTAATATTAATCAAAAGCTAGTGGATACCTAGTTTATCTCACTCTTGGCTCGGAAAATAAAGTGTTCTAATATTAAAAAAAGAAAAAGAAAAAACATTACCAACGAGGTTGCCTGAAAATTTCCATTTCATTTCGGAATTGGAGGGAAATAGAGGAGAGAGAGAGTGGCAGAGAGTAGTGTTGAGAGAGAGAGGAGGGAGGGAGGGGGGAGGCGATGACGAACCTCTCCAGTCTAGTCCACGAGCTTCGCGAACGCATCGCGGCTTCATCGTCGACGCCTCCAAACAGCGGAAACGATGAAGCATTGGAGGTCAGATTCCGCGCTGTTCTTCCGAATCTCCTCCATGCTTATGTCGTCCCGTCTTCCTCAGGTTCATATTTCTCTCTCTCTCTCTAATACTGAAACCTAGCTCCACTAAGCTCTTCTATATCCGTAATTGTAGCCATGAATGTTAATGATCGGACTCAATTTTAGTTCCTCTAATGTTTATTTGCAGCAAACGAGAGAGAAGTCATTGCCATATTAAAGCTCCTGATTCACACTGCGAAGAACTTCCCCGGCGTGTTCTTTCACGGCAAGGCTGCGGCTGTTTTGCCTGTCGTAGGCCGCTTACTCCCATTCTTTGCGGAACCTTCGTTCTGGTGCGTATTTGAAATCAGATAATCTATTGTTTCCGCACCGAATTTGTGAGACTTTTCAAAGCAGTTTATATATAAAATGAGTTACGTCACTTGACATCATATAGTTTTAAGTTGGAACCTCCTAACATGTTATCCGAACTAAGTTTGAAAAGTCTCCAATTGTTTAATTGTTTGTCATGTCTCTTCTGTTGTTTGATCGTGTCACTTACAAAGCGGGATTGCGGGTGAGGGTGGGTGTTAGAATTCCACATCGAATTTGTGAGGTTTCTCAAAGTAGTCTATAACTCTATATATGAAAGCAATCCCTCCACTTGATTCATATGATTTTAAGTTAGAACCTCTTAATAGATATTAGATGTTTCGAAATTCTAGTTGCAAGTTACTTTAAGGTCTAGTTAGGAGCAAAGGGGAGCAAGTTTCTTACACGGGAGGAGGGACGTTCCCACTGCTGTAGATATGTATTTCTGTATATATTTCAGTCCCTTACACCACCCAAACTCTTTAACCATATGTACACTTCTAGGATACCGGAAACCTTTACTTCTCTAGCTTAAGCTAAACCCAAACTCCTGTATTTTTTGCTGAAAAGTAGGATCCATCTGAAAAAGCAGATTATAACGATCACCACAAATTCTTTGATGTTTTGTGCTTTGTTTCGAATATTCAAGTGTTCGATCTCCTCCTTGGAAAAATCACTTTTCATATGTTCAGTACATTAATCTCATGCAACTGGATTACTTTATATTCTTCAATCTCTCATCTGAAGAACATGTCCTGCTACTGGCAGCTATGCAAACTACTTCTTGTTTCCTTTTTGTTTTTTATGACATACTTTGATTTCTTCTCAGTTAAATCATTTTCGCTTTCATTGCATGCTATTGCAACGCTGATATACTATTTTCAGCGCTCGACAGGGCGTTATTTTTGAAACAATTGGATCCCTTTTATCCTTGCTCCGCACAGGAGATCGAGATGCATATCGTCAATTTTTTATGGACATGATGTTGGCAGTTGAAGGTAAGCCGGGGCTTCTTTTCTTTTTTGAAGCGAAATTGTCAACTTGATTTTATGAACCGATGAGTTTTTGTATTTTAATTATGGTCATCCATTGAGGGTGAAGAGGGCTTGTAGAATTGAACTAGCCCGAATGTTTGTTTACGCTATCTGAAAAGTGGAAACTAGGGGTGGCTATCTCAGTCAAGCAATTCCATATTTGGGTCATACTGTTGATTACCACATTGATATTGGGTCCCCCGATATCAGTTTACAGTGGTTTGTTAAAGTCCACCCTGCACGTGAGGTGGCGTGTTGAATCCCATATCATTTGTGTTACCTGATCCTGAGCTATATATAAGTCTAGAGGCAATCCTCCTCTTTCAAGGCGTATTTTGAGAGGGAGTTAGGCCCATTGAATTTCTACACATACCATCCCTTGTTGGTATCAAGCAACGGTCAACCCTAACCCATCCCATTTAACTGCATATCAAACTCCACTGGCATCATTTCGGGTTCATGTCTGGTTTGATCCGTGTCTTTTAGTTGATTTCTACTTACAAAGCATCTTGGCTATCGGCCACTGAGTGGATTCTCAGAATTGATCTGAATCATTGCAAAATAAAATCATTAGATATACTAAAAATATCAAAGGCAAGCCTAAAATTTTGCGAAGGATCATGTGAGAAGAAAATGTTTAGAATCTACCATCAAGTAAATGAATTTTTTCATGAAACATGTAATAATTGTGGTTTACAAGAGCTAAGTACGAGGAACAAATATGGTAAACTGTTATTGAGCGCATTTATATTGGTGCTTGTAATTATATTCAAATTAGTCACTAAATTGAAAGATGTCTTGTAAGAGAAGGATTGCTCTTAAGCTTTATATATAGTTCAGGATCAGGAAACACAAGCAATGTGGGATTCAATAATAGGTGACGTGTCAAAATCAATTTATGTCACCTAATGGTCGTTCTCACGTCAATGGAAACGAAGGCTCTATATTCCATTTTAACTTTTTATTTGTAATATAATTAGTGCCTAACTTGTTTACGTCTTCATACAGATCTCCTCTCTATAGGTTTGCTATGCGGTAATACTAGTCTGACAGAATCGAGCAAAGTGTCTTTGAAGTGCTTATGCAGTTCCTTTGCTGGACTTTCCGATGATCCTGCACTTCTCTGTGATCTCCCAGCTTACAACAAATTAGTTGATGGCTATGGCGTTCTGATCGACCTCACGGGGAAAAATAAATGGCTTCCTTTTGCCACTTGGATTATTAAGCTTCTATGTAAATGCTTAACTGAAGGAACTCTATATGTTGAAGGACTTGTCCATTCATCATTTGTCTTTGCTGCATGTGCTTTTTTGTGCCATGGGGATGCTGATTTGCATATGGTATGCTGTTGTTTAAGTCTTTTTTATTTGATGATAATTTTTTTTTCATGTTGCTTAACTTTATTGTTTATATATAACACAATACAACTCGTGGAAGGCCTGTTTTGACTTTGCACGCATCGCTGGAGCAGTCACAAATTATGAAATGATTCCTGCGGAACAAATAATTCAGTCAATATCAACTATATTACGTGAAGATGAGGCGGAACTTCCCGTGTTCAGGTATATATTCATCTTTGAGACTTTCCTAGCTATTTTAATTGATATTTGTTAGAATACCACATCGAATTTGTGAGACTTTCCAAAATAATGTATATATGAAAGGAGTTACTCCACTTGTAACCATATGGTTTTAAGTTGGAATCTCCTAACATGGTATTAGAGTTAGGTTTCGGAAGTCTCGTTTGTTTGTCTCCTATTGTTTGAATATTTGTCTTGTTTCTTCTATTGTTTGAGAGCATCACTTGCAAGACGAGGTTGTACGTGAGAGTGGGTGTTAGAATCCCATATTGAATTTGTGAAGTTTTCCAAAATAATTTATGTATGAAAGAAGGTACTCCCCTTGACACCATATGGTTTTAAGTTGGAACCTTCTAACAATCTCTTCATCAATTTTGAAGGTATTATGTTCAAGCTGTAGCCTCTATAGTAAAACTTCCATTCTTCTTTCCATTGGTTGTACCAGAATTCTTAGTCTCTAATAATTGATAGTTAAGGGATGAGTATGAATTTTGGTTCGCTTGGGAGACTTATGGGATAGGGCGTGAGTAGGAATTTTGGCGGTTTATGGCATGAAATTCTTGTTTGGTTGGTTTGCTTGGTCTATATGGAAATTTACATTGGCCTTGTTGTTGGGGTTAGCAAGGGATATGCCTACTTATATTTTGATAGTTGTCGGTCTCTTTAGCCTCATTTGGTTACAGTTTTTGTTCCCACTTTCAAAATTTTAGGATTAATGTACATAAACACGTTTGGTAAAATACGTTTCTATTCCCAATTTTTTTGAGACTATTTTCTGAATTCCTTAAGAACTTGAAAAACAAAAAAATGTTGATTCCTATTCATTCCCACAAAACTATTCCCACTACCGACCTGCTAGCTACCACCACCCCGCCGGCCACCACCTCAAAACTATTCCCACTACCATCCTGCGGCCACCATACATTTAAAAAAAAAACAAGAACAAATGTTGCAACCAAAAGTGTTTTTTGTTTCTGTTCTCTTAAATTGAAAGAAACAATTTCAGGATAATGGTCGTTATCTAACATGTTTCTATTTCCGGAATACTACAGAACAAAAACAGAATTCCCATCCATCCCAGTTTATTGGAAATAGGAACAGAAAAATAGAAACACTAACCAAACACCACCTTTCTTTCTTGTAGCTTCTAAACTTTTGTCATCCTTAGGTTCTAGTTGCACCATGTGCTTTAAGCGCGTTGCTTTGGAAAGAGAGATTTACTTTGCTTCCTTTTGGAACTAACTGTATTGGCATGCAGTGTGGCAATTCTATGAATTTTTTTTTTTTTTAACTGTTTGTTCTCGTTTTAATAATGTTATTCAAGTCGTTCTATTTTCTCATAAGGCCCGAACACTTGCCTTAAATTGCAGAGATATTGCTTATGATTCATCGGTTGGAGGTTGCCTTCATGCATTGCACTCCAATTGCCCTGATGATGTAATCGTGTTTACAGCTGTAGATCTTGTGAACGTCTTTCCCACGGCAATGCAGAAAACGAGAAGTCCAGAACTCAAGGTCGATTTGGTTGCCTGTCTATATTTCTATATGTTAACAACAGGGATTATTCTTGCAAATTAAAGTGAATTTCATTAAACTATCTTGTTTCCCAGGCTGCTTTGTGCAGTGCATATTCTCGAATTGCTAGAAGTTGCCCTCCTCATATCTGGAGGCCGGAATCCCTCATTCATATACTTTGCTCCTCACAACCTTGTATCCCGTTAATTGATTGCTTTGAAGTGGCTTTATCTATTCTTGGTCCTGATATTGTTGGAAAGGGAACCACTGATGATGATTTATCAAGTTTAAGAGATAAAGTACAAGAGAGCTTAAGGGTTGGAGAGAAAAGGCCAGTTCAGGATCTAATCACCTCCAAAACGAAGCGTCAGAAGGTAGATGAAGCGTTCATGGATTCTAAAAACACTTTTCAGGGTATTAAAAAACTTGATCCCAGATTTTCCAAGGAAGGAAAAGGGAAAAAAGAATATGCTGACTATATGCGCTCCTCGCTTCTTCTGTTTGTTGAACATCTGAAACCATCTAGTGATGCTGCCAATTCATTGAGACCGGATGTTGCCGTAGCAGCTCTTAGTTCTATCTGTATTGTCTTCTCCCGGTATCCACGCACAATTCTGTCAGATGCCATCCTTCAGAATATGCACGAGTGGATTTGCTGGATATGTGAGCGCGTAGGTGGTTATTTGTGTATTGCTTATTTGCTGTGTATAAGTTTCTCTCTATAATATGGTTACATCTTGCAGGCAAATCAAGAAATATCAATTACGCTTGATTTAACCATTTTTCTTGAAGCAATTCACAGCATATTGCTCAGAGAAAGTAAGGATATTTGTTTTTTTCTTACTGCTTTCCGTTTGCAGGCTGGTTTTCAAAGATCTCATTTTTTCAATTTTGAACTTGATGAAAGCATGATTACTAGTTTCTAACTTTCTGCAGATCAGATCTTTTTGTTTCTTTGCCTCTTTGGCTTTGTTTATGTTCTTGAAATTCAATGAATACGTAGATGAGTGAAGACCAATTTGTGTTGAATCCTATCCCACATTGATGTTGGGCCCCCGATATCCGTTTGCAGTGGTTTGTCAAAGTTCACCCTGCGTGTGAGGGTGTGTGTTGAATCCCACATCACTAGTGTTACCTGATCCTGAGTTATATATAAAAAGTCGAGGGTAATCTTTCTCTTACAAGACGTTTTTGAGAGTGAGTTAGGCTCATTGGGTTTCTACATGGTATCAGAGCTACGCTATTGTCTGATGTTGGGCGTGTTGAATCCCACATTAATGATGGCCCCCCGATATCCGTTTGCAGTGGTTTGTCAAAATTTACCCTGCGCGTGAGGGAGCGTGTTGAATCCCACATTGATGTGGGGCCCCTTGATATTCGTTCACAGTGGTTTGTCAAGGTCCACCTGCGCGTGGGGGGGCGTGTTGAATCCCACATCGCTTCTGTTACTTGATCCTGAGCTATATATGAAAAGTTGAGGGTGATCCTCCTCTTACAAGACGTCTTTTGAGACTTGAGAGTGAGTTATGCTTACTGGGTTTCTACAGTTTATGTGCTTGAAATTCAATGAATATGTAGACGAGTGAAGACCAGTTTGTAATGCTCTTAGTTCTGTGAATCATTTGTAGCTTTTTTATTGTCAACTTTAAATTTGTTCTTACAATTTTTTTAACTGTATTATGCTTTATGCTGTCTGATATATTGTTTCTTCCGTTGACTGCATCTTTACTTAGGCTCCCTGGCTGTGGACATGAAGCTTTTCAGAAGTAAGGATGATGGATCAGATCTTATGCAATTAGTGCTAAAGCTTCCATGGACACATCCTGTAGCTGTCAACGAGTCACATCCACCTTGGAAAGCAAAATGTCTGTCCATCCAAATTCTTTCGAAAATGGGTTCCTCACTAAAAGGTGGAAAGTATATGGAAATCTTGGATTTGGGTCTTCGTGATGAAGCAAATGAAGTTAGAATTGAAGCTGTCATCTCTATGCCGGTGATTGTCTTGTCCTCTGGTTTCCATATGCTACATCATATGTTCAAAAGACTGGAGTAAGTGAACAATAAACTTCAAAGCACACGTGCATACAGTATATACATAGCATATATTTCCTAAGGAAGAAGGTTGAACGGGGATTATTTTTATGTTTCATTTATACAATTCCACACCTGCAGTGCCATGAAGATGCAATTTTCTTTTTATTCAATGAACTAAACTGTGGTTCGAGATATTGTAGGAACCCAAGGGTCTAACTCACTCTCAAAAGGCCTTTTGAGAGTGAGTTAGGCCCTTGGGTTCCTACATGGTATCAGAGACGGGACTCTTGTCTGATGTTGGGCGTGTTGAATTCCATATCGATGTTAGGTCCCTCGATATCCGTTTGCATTGGTTTGTCAAAAAGTCCACCCTGCGCGTGAGGGTGTGTGTTGAATCCCACATCGATGTTGGACCCTTCCCCCAATATCCGTTCGCAGTGGGTTGTCAAAGTCCACTCTACGCGTGAGGGGGCGTGTTGAATCCCACCTCGCTTGTGTTACTTGAGGGCAAAGATGAGATGCTTCGAGTTTGAGGAATCAAACTGATGAAATTGGGCAAGCAAATAGGGAAAGACATATACAGCAGTTGTTTATGTTTTGGTTCTTGAGATGTATGCATTGCGGAAACACGGTCAAGAATTCAGTAAGTTAGCTGATCAAGGTCGACTTTTCTGTGTCTCGTTTTTTTTTTTTTTGCAGGTTCTTGGCGGAAGAGAAGCATGAGGATATTAATAAGATTATTCCACTTTCTCTCGGTTATTTAGCATGTCTTTATGGATCATTCAGTGGTGTTACTGGTCTATTCGAAAGTCATTGCAAATTATTCTTCAAGAAGGAAACTGATAAGCCAAATCAAATAGTGGAGCATATGTTGCGAGGATTCTGGTGTTCAAAGTGTGATAGGACAGTTGTACATGATCATGGCTTATATTCATTGATTCTGCAGCCAACTGAAATTAACAGCAGAAAATTTGATTCGGGTTCAGATCTTGATTATATCAGTCTGCAGTCCATTTACTTCAATCTCCTTTATAATGAGTCATCAGAAGACGTTCAGGTCACCTGTGTGCAAATGATTGGTAGGGTCCTTCTCCATGGGAATAAGGATATTTTGCATAAGACAAGATCTGAGTGGTTAAAGTGCGTTGACATCCTGCTCCTTCACAGAAGGAAAACCGTGAGAGATGCATTCAGCATGCAAATAAGCTTCTTCCTTGAAAAGCTGGTCCTGAATTGTTTATTTGTGGATGATGAGGTAACAAACAATACCAAAGAAGAAAAATTTCTGGACAAAATAAAATATGCTCTGGCAACATCGGATAATCCCCAAATCTTTGAGACTCTTCTGCAAAGTGCAGCAGAAATAATGATGAGTGTTGATTTATGCAGTCGAAGTTTCTTGTTTTGTCTTATTTTATTGATTGATCAGCTTGATAATCCGCATGTCACGGTGAGGATAGCTGCGTCAAGAATCATGCATAGATCATGCTACTTTCATCTCAAAGGTGGATTTGAAACGCTCCTCTTAAAAGTTGTAAATATACGAAATGAACTATATGGTTATCTGTCGGTGAGACTTGCAAGCCGACCAAGAATGGTGAATGAGTTTGCAGGAGCTGTTCTTGGACTCGAAAAAGAAGAACTTGTGAAGAGGATGATACCGGTTGTTCTTCCCAAGCTTGTAGTAGGTCAGCAGGTTAATGATCAAGCAGTTGCCACGTTATATGAGTTAGCCAAGTGTTTGAACACAGATATGGTGCAACTGATAGTCAATTGGTTACCAAAAGTGCTTGCTTTTGCTCTTAATCGAGCAGATGGGAGAGAGTTATCGTTTGCTTTGCAGTTTTACCATGAACAAACTGGATCTGACAAGCAAGAAATCTTCGCAGCTGCTTTACCTGCACTTTTGGATGAACTTTTATGTTTTACAGATGAAGCCGATATAAGTGAGACTAGCAACAGGTACAAAAATCCATGCCAATTTAAAACAAAAATCCATGCCAATTTAAACATTCTGACCTATTGATTCCAAGAATAGTGAAGTCGATTAGAAATGCTCTTGAGCTGTGTTCAAGACTTTTTCCGATTTTTTCCTTATTTTCTCCTTTCCAAATGGTAATTTTATGTGCAATTACAATTTTTTTTTTTTTTATAAATCATGGTCTTGTTTTTATGTGGTGATATTTGCTGAATACATTGCTTGTGTTACCTGATCCTGAGCTATATATAAAATCTAGGGCAATTCTCTTCTTACAAGGCGTCTTTTGAGAATGAGTTAGGCCATTGAGTTGCTACATGGTATCAGAGTCAGGCCTTTTGTTTGATGTTGGGCATGTTGAATTCCACATCAATGTTGGGCCTTCGATATCTGTTTGCAGTTCGATATCCGTTTGCAGTGGTTTGTCAAAGTCCACCTTATGCATGAGGAGGTGTGTTGAATCTTACATTGATGTTGGATCCCCCAATATCCGTTCGCAGTGGTTTGTCAAAGTCTACCCAGCGCGTGAGGGGCCATATTGAATCCCACATCGCTTGTGTTACCCGATACTGAGCTATATATAAAGTCTAGGGCAATCCTCCTCTTACAAGGCGTCTTTTGAGAATGAGTTAGGCCCATTGAGTTGCTACAATATTAAGATTTGTATTGGTGAAAAGTGAAGACATCACACGTTCAGCTGAAGATTTGATCCGATTTACACAAACACACATTTTTTTTTTTAACTTTAATTTCATTGTAGAATTTGCTGATATAGTTTTCTTGCAAATGTGTTATACTTGGTATCTACTGCTTGTAGATTTTACAGAAAGAGAAGTCTGTTGGTGTTAAAATTATTTCTTTTCAGGTTAGCAAGGTTACCTCAAGTTATCAAAGAAGTCGCTAAAATTTTGACCGGTACCGAAGATCTTCCAAGTTTTTTGAGGAATCATTTTGTTGGTCTCCTTAACAGCATTGATCGGAAAATGCTCCATTCTGTGGACGTGTTACTGCAAAAGCAAGCCATGAGACGTATGGAGATGGTGATTAACATGATGGGTTCTCACCTTGGCACCTACGTACCGAAACTCATGGTTCTTCTCATGCATGCTATTGATAAGGAACCACTTCAGAACGATGGTCTCTCTGTCCTGCACTTTTTCATCAAGCAACTTGCAAAAGCTTCTCCATCTAGCACTAAACATGTAATTTCTCAAGTTTTTGCTGCTCTTGTCCCCTTCCTAGAGAGGGATGAAGGGTGTTCCTCACATTTTCATAAAATTGTGGAAATCTTGGAAGAACTTGTGTTTGAAAATAAGGCTAACTTGAAGCAGCATATCCATGAGTTCCCTCCTCTGCCTGGCATTCCAGCTTTAGAAGAAGTAAACAAAGTGATACAGGAAGCACGTGGTGTGACAACATTGAAGGATAAACTGCAAGACGTTGTTGGTGGGTTGAATCATGAGAATTTGAATGTTCGCTACATGGTAGCTCGTGAGCTCAGCAAACTGCTTGGTGTCAGAAAGGAGGATATCACAGCTGTGGTCACCGGAGGAGGAGATTCAGATATGGACGTATTGAGCGCTTTGGTTACATCCTTGCTCAGAGGGTGTTCAGAAGAATCAAGGACTCCAGTTGGGCAGAGGCTGAAATTAGTTTGCGCTGATTGCCTTGGAGCACTTGGTGCAGTTGATCCTGCCAAGGTAAAGGGATTTCCAATTCAGCGCTTCAAAATTGCGTGTTCAGATGACGATCTAATGTTTGAGTTGATCCACAAGCATCTGGCCCGGGCTTTTAGGGCTGCTCCCGACACCATTATCCAAGATTCCGCTGCATTGGCTATACAGGAGCTGCTGAAAATTGCAGGTTGTGAAGCATCACTTGATGAAAATGCTGCAGTTTCAACATCACAGGAACTGAAGAACAGACATCTTTTGAAGAATATTGGAGATGATTGCGGTGGGATGAGTGGAAGGGGACGGCGATTGTGGGATCGTTTCTCCAATTATGTTAAAGAGATAATAGCTCCTTGCCTAACCTCGAGATTTCAACTTCCAAATGTCACAGATTCTGCATCTGCTGGTCCTATTTATAGGCCTTCCATGTCTTTCAGAAGGTGGATATTTTTCTGGACCCGGAAATTGACTGTGCACGCAACAGGTTCTCGGGCAAGTATTTTCAATGCTTGTCGAGGAATAGTGCGTCATGACATGCAAACGGCAATGTATCTGCTGCCATATTTAGTCCTGGATGCTGTCTGCCATGGTACTGAAGAAGCACGCCATGGCATAACAGAGGAGATTCTATCTGTTCTCAGCGCAGCAGCATCTGAAAATAGCATGGATGCCATTCATGGTATGAGTTCACGGCAAAATGAAATCTGCATTCAAGCCGTGTTCACTCTTCTTGATAATCTTGGCCAATGGGTGGACAATGTTGAACAAGAACTTGCTCTTTCCCAGTCTCTTCAATCGTCCAATTCCAGGCAACAAGCTTCCAAGTCAAAGGCTCAGAAAACGAATCCTTCAGCTGATTCAAACAAAGTCCTTATCCAATGTAAATACGTATCCGAGCTTTTGGCCGCAATTCCTAAGGTGACCCTTGCTCGAGCGTCTTTCAGGTGTCAGGCTCATGCAAGATCTTTGTTGTATTTCGAGTCTCATGTTCGGGAAAAGTCTGGATCTTTCAATCCTGCTGCTCAGAGGAGTGGCACTTTTGAGGATGATGACGTCTCGTTCTTAATGGAAATATACAGCAGTTTAGATGAGCCTGATGGATTGTCTGGTTTGGCATGTTTACGTAAATCGAAAAGCTTGCAAGACCAGATTTTAATAAATAAGAAAGCAGGAAACTGGGCAGAAGTTTTGACTTCATGCGAGCAGGCTTTGCAAATGGAACCCACTTCGGTTCAGAGGCACTCAGATGTCCTCAACTGTTTGCTGAACATGTCTCACTTGCAGGCCATGGTTACTCATGTTGATGGTTTAATATCTAGGGTTCCTCAATACAAAAAGACTTGGTGCATGCAAGGTGTTCAGGCAGCCTGGAGACTTGGCAGGTGGGACTTGATGGACGAGTACCTCAATGGGGCTGATGAAGAAGGTCTACTCTGTAGTAGCTCCGAGAGTAATGCTTCCTTTGACATGGATGTGGCGAAGATTCTTCAAACAATGATGAAGAAAGATCAAGTCTTGGTTGCAGAGAAGATTGCTCTATCAAAGCAAGCTCTGATTGCTCCTTTGGCTGCTGCAGGCATGGATTCCTATGCACGTGCTTACCCATTTATCGTGAAGCTTCACATGCTACGGGAGTTGGAAGATTTCCACTCTCTCCTTAATGGCGACTCGTTCTTAGAAAAAGTTTTCCATATTGGTGACACAGGATTCTCAAAAGTGATGGAAAATTGGGAAAATCGCCTCAGATATACCCAACCATCTCTCTGGGCTAGGGAACCACTTCTGTCTTTCCGAAGACTGGTTTTTGGTGCGAGTGGTCTTGGTGCTCAAGTTGGGAACTGCTGGCTACAATATGCAAAACTTTGCCGATCTGCTGGTCATTACGAGACAGCAAATCGAGCAATTTTAGAAGCTAAGGCTTCTGGCGCACCTAATGTTCAAGTGGAGAAGGCTAAGCTTTTATGGAGCACTAGGCGAGCTGATGGCGCCATTGCAGAACTTCAGCAAGCCCTACTGAACATGCCCGTGGATGTCATTGGCTCTGCTGCAATATCATCCATCACAAGCCTTTCATTGGTACCCTTGAATCCAACGCCTTTACTTTGTGCCACCCAGTTCCAGAATGAGAATCGAGATGTAGCAAAAACCCTGCTTCTATACTCGAGGTGGATTCATTACACGGGGCAGAAACAGAAGGAAGATGTAATAATTCTTTATTCCCGAGTAAAAGAACTGCAGCCCAAGTGGGAGAAAGGATACTTCTATATGGCCAAGTATTGTGATGAAGTGCTTGTCGATGCAAGGAAAAGGCAGGAAGAGAACTCAGAGTTCAGTGTTGCTCCATCACCTTCTGCTGCTGTTTCTACACGTGCCAATATTGAGAAGCATTGGTGGTGTAACCTTCCTGATGTCCTGCTATTTTATGCGAAGGGGCTTCACCGGGGCCACAAAAATCTATTCCAAGCCCTTCCTAGGTTGTTAACCTTGTGGTTTGATTTCGGAAGCATTTGCCAAAGAATTGACCCATCATCGAATAAAGATATAAAAAGCGTTCATGTGAAGGTTAGCAATTTCAAGGAGTATTTGTTTCATTATTTAACACACTATTGGGTTTATCTCACATCGGATGTGAAAGAAGCTGGTGGTCAGGTTATAAGTGTGAGGGAAAGTCTTACCTCACGAGTCATGAGTTAGCTTTTGGAGATGAGAGAGACCCAAAATCACCCTACACTGGTACTGGTATTAGAGCTCAGGTTAAAACAACTCTGATCCAATAGCCACAAAGGGAAAGGTTGGTCGAGGGTTTGCCAACCAAAGGCCCGATGTGTTAGGGGGAGATTGTTGGGTTTAGTCTACACCGGATGTGGAAGGGGCTGATGGTGAGATTATAAGTGTGAGGGAAAGCCTCACCTTATGAGCGAGCTTTTGGGGGGTGAGAATAGCCCAAGACCACTCTACACATGCATTTTTGTTTTCCATCCTTTTATGCACGTGTTTATATGCTTTGCAATTGCAGGTAATGAGCATCATGAGAGGGTGCTTGAAGGATTTACCAACTTATCAATGGTTAGCAGTTCTGCCTCAACTGGTTTCCCGAATTTGCCACCAAAATGAAGAAATTGTCAGATTGGTCAAGCATATCATCACGTCTGTTGTCCGGCAATATCCACAGCAAGCCCTTTGGACAATGGCGGCTGTTTCAAAATCTGCCGTCCCTTCAAGGAAGGAGGCTGCTGCTGAGATTATTCAATCTGCACGGAGAGGATCCAGCCAAGGAGGCGGTCCTAATTCTACGTTTGTTCAATTTACTAGTCTAGTTGATCATCTGATTAGATTGTGCTTCCACCCTGGCCAACCAAAAGCAAGGGTCATTAACATTTCAACTGAATTTAGTGCCCTGAAGAGGATGATGCCACTGGAAATCATAATGCCAACTCAACAATCACTTACAGTTAGTTTACCTACTGATGATATGAATATGACGGACTCGATGTCATCTGATATCTTCTCGTCCACAGATGTTCCTACTATATCTGGAATAGCTGATGAAGCTGAAATCCTTTCATCGCTTCAACGACCTAAGAAAGTAAGGCCCTGTTTGATTACTGTTTCTGTTCCCTGATTCTTGTTCCTTTTTCCCAAAATTTTGGGATTAAATGTACAAGAACGTGTTTCGTAAGCACGTTTCTGTTCCCAAAATTTTGGGAGTAATCTGGGACAAATTCCTCGATTTCTTAAAAATCTGAGAAACAAAAAAATGTTGATTCCTATACACTCCCACTAAACTATTCCCACTTCCATCACTCCGGCCACGGCAACCACCACTTGCCAGTCACCATATGTTCAAAGAAAAAAAAGAACAAATGTTGCAACCAAACGTGTTTCTTGTTTCTGTTCTCATAAACTAAAAGAAACAATTTCAGGACAATGATATTACCAAACATGTTTCTATTTCCGGAATACTTCAGAATGGAAACAAAATTCCCATCCCATCCCATTCCAGTTTATTGGAAGTAGAAACAGAAAAATAGGAACACTAACCAAACGCCACCTAAGATTCTGGTCTTCCTAGCACTTTCCAATCGATAGCTTTCCGGCAGAAGCTCGCTAGATTAACATTAACTTGATAGATTCAATCTAGTTCATGTTAACTGAAGGCTTAAAACTTATTCGAAGAACTGAAAAGTAAAAAGAAAAAAATTGGTCTTGCTAGCACTTTCCAATTGATAGCTTTCCGGCAGAAGCTCGTTAGATTAACATTAACTTGATAGATTCAATCTAGTTCATGTTAACTGAAGGCTTAATACTTATTCGAAGAACTGAAAAGTAAAAAGAAAAAAATTGAAGATAGAAAATTCTAAATGAATTCTAACATTTGACAATGTTTTTTTGTTTTTTTTGTTTTTAAAACAAAATTTCCCTTGAAGTGTCCAATACATGTCCTCTTTATCCTGCTTACCCATTATAATGCCATCGATTATTGTAATCATGAGGGTGAGCCTGGGGTATAATGGTAAGGTTGTTCCATTGTGACTCGGAGGTCCTAGATTCAAATCTTGTAAACTACCTCTTTGTAAACATGGGTAAGACTGCGTATATCTTACCCTCTCCAGACTTCGCAGTGGCGGGAGCTTTTGGTGCACTGGGCTGTCTTTTTATTTTATGATTGTAATCATGCTCCACTTTTCGGATACATGCAGATAGTTCTTTTGGGCAGTGATGGGATTGAACGTCCGTTCCTCTGCAAACCCAAAGACGATCTTAGGAAAGATGCCCGCATGATGGAGTTCAATGCAATGATAAACCGTTTGCTATCCAAAAGCCCCGAGAGCAGGAGGAGAAAGCTCTACATTCGCACATTTGCGGTGATTCCGCTAACAGAAGACTGTGGTATGGTGGAATGGGTGCCAAACACTCGTGGTCTACGAAACATACTCCAGGACATTTACATAAGCTGTGGAAAATTTGACAGGCAAAAGACGAATCCTTATATCAAGCGTATTTACGATCAGTGCCAAGGCAAATCTCCTGAAGATGAAATGCTGAAGAACAAAATCCTTCCAATGTTTCCTCCGGCTTTTCACAAATGGTTTCTGAACACGTTTTCTGAACCAGCTGCGTGGTTTAGGGCTAGAGTTGCTTATGCTCATACTACTGCTGTTTGGTCAATGGTTGGTCATATAGTGGGGCTTGGCGACCGGCATGGTGAAAACATCCTTTTTGATTCAACTACGGGTGACTGTGTTCATGTCGATTTCAGTTGTTTATTCGACAGAGGCTTGCAGTTGGAGAAACCCGAGCTCGTACCTTTCCGGCTAACACAGGTGCGAGTTGCAATTCCTGTTGTCTTTCAGGTGGCATTTGTTTAATGTTTTTGTTTCGAGATTCAAAATACAAACAGAAATCTGGGAACAGTTCTGTTCTGTTCCTGAATTTTTTTTTATTAATTATGGGAGCAGAACAGAAACACATTTTTTTTTATTTCTGTTCCAAATTTCATGTTTCTCTCCTTTTTTCATGTGATCTCATTTAGGGGGTAATTAGTAGTGTTGAGTGGGATCCACTCAAATCATGGGGGAATGGGATTAGGATTACATGTTACGCCACGTTAGATTTACGACGGTTGCATCTAATACCCCGTTTTTCTATTCCCATAATTCTAACAGAACTACGGAAAAATAAAAACATCTGTTTCTGTTCTACTCCCATATTTTTCGAACAAATTCTTTCTGTTCCAATTTTTCTGGGAACAGAAACACTGAACGCTAAACAAACAATCACCTCAATTTCTGAATTTTCTTGTTGTCTACGAGTTTGCAGAACATGATTGATGGGTTAGGCATAACCGGATACGAGGGCATCTTCTTGAGGGTGTGTGAAATCACACTTTCGATACTCAGGACACACAGGGAGACTTTAATGAGCGTTCTCGAGACTTTTATCCACGACCCTCTTGTAGAATGGACCAAATCTCACAAATCCAGTGGGGTGGAAGTTCAAAATCCGTATGCACAGGTTCGTCCCTCTAAATTTTTCCTGCCCTTATTATTTACTGACTAAGAATATGTTGATGTTGAATCCCACGGCGTTTGTGTTACCTACTACTGAGCTATATATAAGTCTAGGGGTAATCCTCCTCTTTCAAGGCGTTTATTGAGAGTCAACTAGGTCCATTAGCTTTCTACATGGTATCAGAGTCAGGCTTTTTGTTAGATATTGGGCGAGTTGAATCTCACATCAATGTTAGGCCCTCGGTATCCGTTCTCAGTGGTTTGTCAAAGTCAATCCTGCACGTGAGGGGACGTGTTGAATCCCACATTGATGTTGGGCCCCTCAATATTCGTTCACAGTGATTTGTCAAAAGTCTACCCTTTGCGTGAGGGGGGCGTGTTCCCACATCCCTTGTGTTACCCAATCCTGAGCTATATAAGTCTAGGGGTAATCCTCATCTTTCAAGGCATATTTCGAGAGTGAATTAGGCCATGGCATATGCAAAATTTAGTGTTAATTATACAGTTAGAAGTAGGATTAGTTATAAATTCTTAAAAAAATTATAATTAACAAAATGCTTATATAAAAATAATAGAACAAACTATTTAATATTACGAGTCTATTATCGTAAACTCTAAACAATTTTCATTTGCATTTCTACGGGGACGATAACGTTTCCTTCCAGTTTTCATTCTTTCTTTGTTCCCAAACAAATGAAAATCTTCGTTTTTTTCCTTTTCGCTCCATTTTCCGTCTAAAACTGTATATTCTTCCAATTTTCGATCCTACTTACCAAACGCCAGGTTTTCTTTTGTTAATATGTGGATTGCAGAGAGCGATAAGTAATATTGAAGCGCGTCTACAAGGAGTGGTTGTGGGCGTGGGAGCAGCACCATCTCTGCCGCTTGCTGTAGAAGGACAAGCTCGCCGCCTCATTGCTGAAGCAGTTTCACACAAGAACCTTGGCAAAATGTATGTATGGTGGATGCCTTGGTTTTAATATCATAACTAACTCAGGTATGAAACCTTCATTGTTTTGTGGCTTTAGCAATCAATCAATGAAGTCCCTGGTTTTTGGCATATAGTTAGTTTTATTTGGTTCTTAGCAGTTTGCTACAAAATTGCAAGCCCCGTTTTTTGGTTTTGTGTTTCTGTTCCCACATTTCTGTTCTTGTTCTCCAAAACCTGAGAACAAAAATTATGAGATCCCACCCTAAAATAGTAGAAGACATAACCTAATACATAAAATAATCACGTGTGTTACTACTAGTAGAAACTTGACTTAATATATTGGGTCAGGTCGACTTGACCCAAAAGTTAATAGGTTATTGAGTTGCGTGGAGCGTTATAGAGACGTACATTAGGAACAAAATAGGGGGAATTTAGTGAACAATCTACAAATTAAAATTTTTTATCCATGCGGTTCACATTTTATATTAATTTTTTCGAAAGTTCAAAGTTAATTCATCAAAACATGAAAGTCACTCCAAATTTTTCACGTAAAAAGCTTACGGCGATTTTTATGTCTTGCAAACATTTTAAATTTTTGACAAAATTATTATTTTTAAAAAAAAATTATTGTATCGAGTGAGGTAAGTGAACAATTAGGTTACAAAATTTGGGGTGCATAGCAAACATCCCCCAAAAGAATATACATCTAGGATCAAACTTGAATTTTTGGTCTCGGTATGGGTTGGATGTCTACATGGATCTTGAGGTTTGTCAAATTCCATATTTAGTTCCTCATTTTCGCATTTATTTCAATCGTACAAAATTAAATATGTTAATGATTTTGGATAGAATATTGGATTGTGTTTAACATTGTGACCGTCTAATGAGGATATTTTTATTATTTTATTATTCTATTAAATTTAAGATGATGTATTTTCTTAATTTTTTTATCGAATGAGAAAAAAAAAAATTATACTGTTTAAGAAAAAAACATGTTCGTTGTTTGTTCAAAATCATTAATAACGTTTTTTATTTTCGAAGATTAAAATAAATGTGAAATTCGAAGGATCAAACGTACAATTTGACGAATCTCGTAATCTATTCAACATAACCACTCCTTTACGACTTTCCCTTTGGCAACAAAACATCCAATGTTCTTCCTATCGACCCTCATCGGACTCTTCATCCTCACCATCATCTCCTTCACCAAACTCTTCACCGGCGATTCACCCCTAACGTTGCCGTGCCTTCCTCTCCCGCACACCACCGTTATCTGCGTCGGAATCACACCATTCCCGGCGGAGAACCCTGACCGGAGCTCGTCCAACCATTTTAGCACCATCAAATAGGCAGTGCCCAGATGCATACCGTGCAAATCCAACTTCATCTCCGACGAGTCCCACTCCGTTACCTCGCTCAGAACTGATGATTCGATCAGTTCGTGAACCAAACCTGCCTCGTCGGATTTCAGAATCTCCGTCAGTTCTTGGATCGACAGAGGGAGGTTCTTCGGTTGTTGGATCAAGGACGTGATCGTTGGACACGAGTTCAGGACTGAATTGCATGTCCTGATCGAAACCGCGATTCCCGAGGTCTTCGTTTTCCGTAGCCAGATCACCATCTCCGAGAGCTCGCCGTGAGCTCCGAACGACGAGAGCACCATGTTTGAGCAGACCGTGTCCAAGCAAAACCCTTCGCTCTCCATTTGAGCAACGACTCTCTTCATATCTTCGAACAATCCCGATCTCCCGTACGCGTAAACGACGGATTTGAACTCAAACGCAGACGGTCCAATCCCTAGATTTCTCATCTCTTCCGTCAATTTCTCCGCTTCACGGGCCCGACCGACGGCGCACAGCGCGTTGATCGTCGATTCGTAGCCTCGGCGTCTCAAATAGAGAGACGACGAGTCCGAGAGAAGCTGGTTCAGCCGTTCGCAGGATTCGAAAACGCCTCGCTCGGATTTGCGCCGGGAGTGAGAATCTAGCAGGTGACAGTAGAAATTGCATAGCTCTCGCGTTTGAAGCCCTAATTCCGAGACCGTCTCGGAGATCAGAGCTTCTGCTTCGATCAATCTTTCCTGTTTGTATAGCAAAGCGATCACCTCCGCCGCTAGCTTAGGGTTCCAACTGAACCAAGCCGCTTCACTAATCAACGAGTACAACTGCATCCGCATGAATGAAATTGAATCATTGAGATAGAGAGAGAATCAGATACAGTAGAGAGAGAGAGAGCTTACCGGAAAAGCGAGGGAGGAGAGGTGGGGGTGAGTGGTGGTGGGGGAGAGGAGGCAGGAGAGGGCGTTGAGAGCGACGGATTTGGACGAGGACGCTACAAATTTGCGGATTAAGCGATTGACGGTGGAGGGATCGTCGGCGGCTGATTTTGCGGCAAGAGAGAAGAGAAAGCGTTCTCCTTGCTTAGTTAACGCACATTGCGGCGGTCGAATTAGCGGTCGGTGGTGGCTGTGTTGGAGGGGTCTCCGGCGGTTGTTCCCCGGCAATGGCGGTGCCGCTGACGGTCGGAGTTGGAGGCAACCCATCATTGATGAGGATATAGCCTTTGGCGCATAATCTCGTAAAATTGAGGGCAAATTCGATTAAAAACCAATGGGGAAAAGACCTTTTTGGTCCCTAAAAGATAGCGAAAGTGTTCAATTGGCCCTTAAGATTTGAAACTCGACACATTTGATCTCAACATTTTAAAATCGTTCTAAATTGGCCCCTGAGGCAGATTCTGTTAAGTCAACTGACGGTCAACGTTTCATTAAGGGTGTTTTAGTCTTTTTATTCAAAGGGGTTAATTTTAAAAAGTTATCTAAACTTAAGGGGTCAAAATGTTTTTTTTTTCTATTTCTTTTTATCATTCTTATCCAAATACTTTTAAATACTCTTCCTACCCCCATATTAATTGTTTATTTTTCATTGAAACTCAAATGTCGGAACAAATCTAGAACACAAGTAGGACCCTTTTATATTGAGACAAAAATCTGGGAACAAATTTTAAAGCCGATGAATAGGATCCTCTCATATTCAAACAAACAAATTTTGTCGTTTTCTTCTTCGTCGGTAAATGTAAATATTGCTAAATTTGAACGTGTAATTTCAACAACAAGTTTATGGAAACGAAACAAAATTTATGGGAACAACAAATTTATGGGAGTAAAACAACTTTTTTTTTTTTTGGAAATATTATTTGATTTTTTTTTTCATTAAAAGGGGAATTAAAAACCCCAAGGAATACAAAAAGAATGACATATTCAACAAAACCAAATACAAACATCTATGAAAGAGGAAATAAGAGCAAAACTAAGGGATAATTTCATTATATTCTAAGAATTTTGTGCTAAAAATAAGAGAGTACAACATAATCATATTTTTTTTTTTGGCTCCCATATTAAAACACAACATCAACACCAAAATGAACATCATCACCAAAATGAACATCAACACCAAAACGAATAACACTACCGATGAACACCGAAATCGAAAACGAAGAACACCGCCGAAATCGAACTTTGGGGTTTCGATTTCGAAATCGAAACAGCAAATCGAAATCGATACCGAAGAACATGGCACGAAGAACGCCGCCGAACACCACCATCAAAATGACGAACACTGTCGAAATCAAACCTTAGGGTTTCGATTTCTATTTCAAAATCGAAATAAGAAATTGATTTCGATTTCGAAATCAAAATCGAAGAACACCGCTACAAAAACAACGAGCACCATCGAAATCGAACCTAGCGGTTTCGATTTTGAAATAGGGTTTCGATTTCGAAATCGAAAGCCTGTTCTAAATCGAAATCGATTTGGGATTCGATTTCGAAATCAAAACCCAAATCGAATTTGGGTTTCAATTTCGAAACCCAAATCGAACCACGGTTTCGAAATCGAAATCGAAGAACACCGCCGAACATTACCACGGTTTCGAAATCAAAATCGAAATAGGGTTTCGATTTAGGTTTCGATTTCGATTTCCTAAATCAAAACCCTGTTCGAAATCGAAATCGATTTGGGTTTTGATTTCCAAATCCAAATCGAACCATGGTTTCGATTTGTTCAATTTGGGTTTCGAAATCGAAACCCAAATCAATTTCGATTTCGATTTCGAAATCGAAACCTAGTTTCGAAATCTAAATGGAAATAGAGAACAAGACGAAGACGACTCACATGATGGAGAAGACGACGACGAAGACGACGCAGGTGATGGCGAAGACGACGCAAGTGATGGCGAAGAAGACGAAGACGACTTCGACCTCCACGATCTTGGTTACGCCTGGATGAATTTCCATGGCGTGAGCCCTGACATCTTATTCGCCGTGATGGCTGCTGTTTGGTTCGGCGGTGCGTTCGGCGGTGGTGATTGTTCGGCCGTGCTTGGTGGTGCAGAGAAACGGAGGAGCCAAAAAAAAAGAAGAAGAAAATGGTTTGGGAAAAAACATTTTGACCCCCTTAGTTTAACAACATATGTAAATAGACCCCACTAAATTAATAAGAATGAAATGACGCATATACCATTGGCCAAATGTCATGTGCTTGTCACATGACTTTTTCCATCCAATTCCCCCAAATTTTATTAACAGAACCCGACCCAAGGGCCAATTTGGAACAATTTTGAAATGTTGAGATCAAATGTGTCGAGTTTCAAATTTTAGGGGCCAATTGAATACTTTCGCTATTTTTCAGGGACCAAAAAGGTCTTTTCCCCAAAACCAATATAAATATTTTTTATAGAGTTCTTTACTTAATAAATACAAAACAAAAAAAAAAAAAAAAATTTCTGACAGCAAAGTTATTTAAACTTAATTACTAAATGCATGTATTTCGGGGTTGGTAAGCCCGGGAACTGAAATCCCGGTGTGCCAACTCGGGGATATAATTTTTTTTTTTTTTTTTTTATAGAGGGATGGTCCCGGGGTTGGTAACCCCGGGACCTTGTTCCCATAGCTGCACAAGCAGCTGCTGCTGCTTCAAGTAGCTGCACAAGCAGTTGCTTTCCGCAGCAGCTACTTGTGCAACTGCTGCTTGAAGCAGCAGCTGTAGGTGGAATTTTTTTTTTTTTTTTTTTTTTTAATTTAGTTAAAATTGTTAATTAGTTAGTTTAATTTATGAATTTAGTTGTTTAATTATTAATTTTTAATTAAAAATTGTGCACTTTGACCTCTCAAAATTATGCAAATTAGAAAAATATAAATTAAAATATATTGGTTTAAAATAAATTGTAAGTTAATTTGAGTTTAATTAAAAAAAATGCACTTTGACCCTTCAAAGTATGACAATTAGAAAAATATAAAATTTATTTTATTATTTTAAAATAAATTGTTAGTTGTTTATTTTTTTTGATTTAGTTAAAATTGTGAATTAGTTAGTTAAATTTTAAGTTAAATTTTTTAATTTAATTGTTTAATTTATAAATTTTTAATTAAAAATTATGCACTTTGACCCCTCAAAATTTTTCAAATTAGAAAAATATATATATTGGTTTAAAATAAATTGTAAGTTAATTTGAGTTTAATTAAAAAAATTTCACTTTGACCCCTCAAAGTATGACAATTAGAAAAATATAAAATTTATTTTATTATTTTAAAATAAATTGTTAGTTGTTTATTTTTTTTGATTTAGTTAAATTGTGAATTAGTTAGTTAAATTTTAAGTTAAATTTTTGAATTTAGTTGTTTAATTTATAAATTTTTAATTAAAAATCATGCACTTTGACTCCTCAAAATTTTTCAAATTAGAAAAATATATATATTGGTTTAAAATAAATTGTAAGTTAATTTGAGTTTAATTAAAAAAAATGCACTTTGACCCTCAAAGTATGACAATTAGAAAAATATAAAATTTATTTTATTGTTTTAAAATAAATTGTTAGTTGTTTATTTTTTTTTGATTTAGTTAAATTGTGAATTCGTTAATTAAATTTTTGAATTTAGTTGTTTAATTTATAAATTTTTAATTAAAAATTGTGCACTTTGACCCCTCAAAATTTTTCAAATTAGAAAAATATATATATTGGTTTAAAATAAATTGTAAGTTAATTTGAGTTTAATTATAAAAAAAATTCACTTTGACCCCTCAAAGTATGACAATTAGAAAAATATAAAATTTATTTTATTATTTTAAAATAAATTGTTAGTTGTTTATTTTTTTTGATTTAGTTAAAATTGTGAATTAGTTAGTTAAAAATTTGAGGGGTCAAAGTGTATAATTTTTAATTAAAAATTTATAAATTAAACAACTAAATTCAAAAATTTAACTAATTAATTCACAATTTTAATTAAATAAAAAAAAATAAACAACTAACAATTTATTTTAAAACAATAAAATAAATTTTATATTTTTCTAATTGTCATACTTTGAAGGGTCAAAGTGCATTTTTTTTAATTAAACTCAAATTAACTTACAATTTATTTTAAACCAATATATTTTAATTTATATTTTTCTAATTTGCATAATTTTGAGAGGTCAAAGTACACAATTTTTAATTAAAAATTGATAATTAAATAACTAAATTCATAAATTAAACTAACTAATTAACAATTTTAACTAAATTAAAAAAATAAATAAATAAATTCCACCTGCAGTTGCTGCTTCAAGCAGCAGCTGCACAAGCAGCTGCTGCTGCTTCAAGTAGCTGCACAAGCAGCTGCTTTTAGCAAGCAAGCAGCTGCTTGTGCAGCTATGGGAACAAGGTCCCGGAGTTACCAACCCCGGGACCATCCCTCTAAAAAAAAGAAAAATAATAATTTATATCCCGGGGTTGGCACACCCGGGATCTCAGTTCCGGGGCCTGCCAACCCCGAAATACATGCATTTCGTAATTAAGTTTAAATAATTTTGCTGTCAGATTTTTTTTTTTTTTTTTTTTTTCGTATTTATTAGGTAAAGAACTCATTTTTTATATATAAAAAAGAGAATATTGTCGAGACCTCCTAAAATATGTAATTTATGTCAAAATTAGATAAATAATTTTAGGGATATTCGGTGGGAAGTTCTTTATTTCATCATTAATTTTAAAAACGAGCTGATACATAGAAATTTAAAATGAAATGTTCAAACGGAGAGGGATTATTTAAAAATTTATTAATAATTAGAAATTTTAAATGTATTTTTTCGTAACTAATATTATATAAGGATATGTAACAAAAAAATACATAAATATACAAAGTCCCTTTTATTTTAAGATATTCACCAAAAAAAAAAACCTCCAATAATTGAATTAGGTAATTTTCTTTTGGGTTAAAATAGTAATTTAAAAATAAATCGATTAAAATAAATTAAGTGATCCTCCAAAAGAAAAAAAATGAGAAATTTAGTGAAATGTCTTATTCTATAAAACTATCACTCTGTGAGGGTCATATAATAGTAATTTTTTAACACATGATATGGTTTAAAATGATTTTTTGAATCTTGTTGAACCTTTCAACAAGATTCTAAAGGAAAATAAGAGGAAAAAAAAACACCCATTTATTTCAAAAAAATAAAAGAAAAGAACAAAAATATACACCCATTTATGGTAAGGTCAATGTTGCCCTACGCACCACGATACTATCATTCAATTATTTTGTTTTTTGACAGCCAATTAGAGAGAGACGCGTGGCATAAGTATCAAACATAAGGTGGTAGTGTGATTTTGGTTGGGGGCCATTTATTGGAACACTATTTTCTTTGGTGCCATTGTGGAGCAAGATATAAATTGCTACAATTTTCCTTTTAATTTTTTCATACCATGAAACTATGCGTTTGAAGAAAAAAATTTAGGTAATTATTTAAAAGACAAACATAATTTAAAATTTCAAATGGCGTGTCCAGTTTGATTAGTGTTGAGAATAATCAGAAACATAATACGTATGTTTGTATGTATAAAAGAGAGAGATATAAGAAGAAAAAGTGGTGGTGTTACTGGTAGGTGATAGGGGTGGTGGTACCAATGGGGGTTGGGAGGAAAGAGAGAGAAGAGAGAATCCGACGCCAACTGCCAGCGTTGGATTTTTGCCGAATAATATGATGTAGGGAGGAAGAAGGTGGGAGAAAAGTGGAAAAGCAAAAAAAAAACAAAAAACTAAGGGATATATTGGTAGAAATTGAAAGGGTAAAATAGTAATTTAATTTAATTTCAAATGATAAAATAGTAATTAATTAATTTTTTAAAAGGGTAAAATAGTAATTAATTAATTTTTTTAAAGGAAAAATTGTAATTTAATTAAATTTTTAATATTTAGTTAGTGTTTGGTCGTATTTTTTGGACGATGAAGGATTAAAACTTAATCCTATATAATTATAATTAACTAATATCAAATTTATTATGGGATAAGTTAATCCAATATTTTGTGCGATTAGAAAATCCTTAGTAAAGCGAATGAAATTTAATTCCATGTATCAAATATAAGAATAGAATGATCATCATTTCAATTTTTTGTGTACTAAATATGCCGTAACTGTTTTGCATTTGATAGTCGCTAATATTTTCTTAATGAATGCACATAATCTCAGCCGTAGATCCTTTGAAAACTAATCCGAACTATGGAAATGTCCTGATCAGCATAGATAGTCTTGATTTATTAATAGATGTAAAAATATAATAATTATTAAATTATAACTAATATTCACTATAATACAAATTTATTCACCAAATTCTCCTTACAATCCTTGCAACGCAGGACTAAAACTCAAGCGATATCCAACTTAAGGGATTAAATCAAAACTTATATCTTAAGTGAGATTTTTTTAAAATTAGGTTTATTATTTGGGACTTCCGACCAATTATCCCATAATTTTATTTCAAAATTAATCCTTCTTCGTATTATACAATTTTTTTTTATCAAAATTAAGAGCGTGAGTTGTATATTAAAATTGAATTTTTTTTTTTAGTTTTTTTTAACATTGAAAACGTTCACAACGTTGATTTTTTTAGACATGATTTGTTTCATGATTTAATAGACTTTCCATTTTAATGTTGAATATTCTGTATAATAGTATAATTTGTAAATTGAAAGTCAAACATGCTTAATTGACTAATAAAAAGTGAAGACTATTTATTAAAGTGTCATAGAGGATTAAAAATTTAATCACACTATTTTTTTTTTTTTAATATTTAAAACTACTTTGGATTAAATAATTAAAATTCTTATATATATATATATATATATATATATATATATATATATATATATATTAATTTTTTCTATTATAATTACTTGATAAAATTAAAACAAAAATATAACTAAAATATAAAATATAAATTCTAGATAAAATAAAAATTAAACCTTTAAATTATTAAATATTATAATAATCATCTCAAACATTAATATAAAGTTCAAATGGAATAAAAAACAAACGACCAAAATGATAATATCTATATACACTAATCACATTTATGCATTTCGATTGTACGGTGATTTTAATTTGGTTCGATTGCCTGTTGAGTTAGAAGATACCCCATTTGGTTACTGTTTCTGTTCCATGATTCCTATTCTCACTCCTAAATTTTTGCACTTAATATATATAAATGTTTTTGGGAAACAGCTTTCTAAAATTTTGGAAGTAATTCAGAACTATTTCCTGAATTCTAAAAATCAAAAAATATTGAATCATATTTACTCTTACAAAACTATTTTCATTACTATCTTGTCAATTATCAATACTCTGCTGACCGTTACTGCTATCACCCCTGATTGCCGCCATCCCCCGGTTCCCATCATCTCGCGCACATTTAAAAAAAAAAAAAATTACAATCAAACCTGATTTTTATTCTCATAAATTAAAAAAAATAAAAATAAATTAATAATGTTTTTATTTTTGAAATACTTCAAAACCAAAACAAAATTTTCGTTTTATTTTATCTAGAAACAGAAAGAATAGAAACACCCCCGTTTGGTTAATGTTCCCAACCAAACCCAACCCAACCCAACTCAAAAATTTTGGGTTTGATTTTTGAAAACGCGTTTGGTAAAAATAAAACTCAACCCAATCCAACCCAAAAAATAGGAATTAATTCTCAAAATCCTAAAGAAATCAGAAATAAAAAAAAAGTTGTTTCTTTTTGTGCCCAAAAAACTCAACCCAAAGTTCTCAACTTCCGACTTCATTTGCCGGCCAACCACCACCACCCGCCGCCGCCGGCCACCGTCCGGCGACCGACCGCCGTCTCCGGCCACCTCCGGCGACCTTCCGCTGCTGCCGCCCACCTCCGCCGCCGCCGGCCCCCGTCCGGCCACCTCACCGCCGCCGGCCGGCCGCCACCAAACAAAAAAAAAATTCAAAAAATAAATAAATTAGTTTTAGGATAAAATCGTTACCAAACACCTTCTGTTCTCAGCACAAAACAAAAATTGTCGTTACCAAACGTAATTCTGTTCCCAAAATTCTCAACTCAATCCAATTCAACTCAACCCAAACCATTCCAGTTGGGTTCAGAAAAGTGGGAACACTAATCAAACGCCACCGTTTGGTTAGTGTTCCCAACCAAACCCAACCCAAAAATTCTGAGTTTGATTTTTGGGAATGCATTTGGCAAATACAAAACTCAACCTAACCCAACCCAAAAAATAGGAATTAATTCTCAAAATGTTAAGAAAATAAGAAATAAAAAAAACTTGTTTTTTTGTGCCCAAAAAATTTAACCCAAAATTCTCAACTCCGGCCACCGTCCGACAACCACCCGCTGCTGTCCACCGCCGCTAGTCACCGTCCACCGCCGCCGTCCGGCGACCGTCGCCG